>SSNP01000002.1:5461973-5502561 GCA_006937955.1 Pachypanchax playfairii | reverse complement strand
TGTGGTTCCCCTCTGTGAACATGAACCTTTATTACTCACTGCACATATACAGTGGGGCAAAAAAGTATTTAGTCAGCCACCAATTGTGTAAGTTCTCCCACTTAAAAAGATCAGAGAGGCCTGTAATTTTCATCATAGGTATACCTCAACTATGAGAGACAAAATGAGGAAAAAAAATCCAGAAAATCACATTGTCTGATTTTTAAAGAATTTATTTGCAAATTATGGTGGAAAATAAGTATTTGGTCACCTACAAACAAGTAAGATTTCTGGCTTTCACAGACCTGTAACTTCTTTAAGAGGCTCCTCGGTCCTCCACTCGTTACCTGTATTAATGGCACCTGTGTGAACTCGTTATCAGTATAAAAGACACCTGTCCACAACCTCAAACAGTCACGCTCCAAACTCCACTATGGCCAAGACCAAAGAGCTGTCAAAGGACACCAGAAACAAAATTGTAGACCTTCACCAGGCTGGGAAGACTGAATCTGCAATAGGTAAGCAGCTTGGTGTGAAGAAATCAACTGTGGGAGCAATTATTAGAAAATGGAAGACATACAAGACCACTGATAATCTCCCTCGATCTGGGGCTCCACGCAAGATCTCACCCCGTGGGGTCAAAATGATCACAAGAACGGTGAGCAAAAATCCCAGAACCACACGGAGGGACCTAGTGAATGACCTGCAGAGAGCTGGGACCAAAGTAACAAAGGCTACCATCAGTAACACACTACGCCGCCAGGGACTCAAATCCTGCAGTGCCAGACGTGTCCCCCTGCTGAAGCCAGGACACGTCCAGGCCCGTCTGCGGTTTGCTAGAGAGCATTTGGATGATCCAGAAGAGGATTGGGAGAACATCATATGGTCAGATGAAACCAAAATAGAACTTTTTGGTAGAAACTCAACTTGTCGTGTTTGGAGGGGAAAGAATGCTGAGTTGGATCCAAAGAACACCATACCTACTGTAAAGCATGGGGGTGGAAACATCATGCTTTGGGGCTGTTTTTCTGCAAGGGGACCAGGACGACTGATCCGTGTAAAGGAAAGAATGAATGGGGCCATGTATCGTAAGATTTTGAGTGAAAACCTCCTTCCATCAGCAAGGGCATTGAAAATGAGACGTGGCTGGGTCTTTCAGCATGACAATGATCCCAAACACACCGCCCGGGCAACGAAGGAGTGGCTTCGTAAGAAGCATTTCAAGGTCCTGGAGTGGCCTAGCCAGTCTCCAGATCTCAACCCCATAGAAAATCTCTGGAGGGAGTTGAAAGTCCGTGTTGCCCAGCGTCAGCCCCAAAACATCACTGCTCTAGAGGAGATCTGCATGGAGGAATGGGCCAAAATACCAGCAACAGTGTGTGAAAACCTTGTGAAGACTTACAGAAAACGTTTGACCTCTGTCATTGCCAACAAAGGTTATATAACAAAGTATTGAGATTAACTTTTGTTATTGACCAAATACTTATTTTCCACCATAATTTGCAAATAAATTCTTTAAAAATCAGACAATGTGATTTTCTGGATTTTTTTTCCTCATTTTGTCTCTCATAGTTGAGGTATACCTATGATGAAAATTACAGGCCTCTCTGATCTTTTTAAGTGGGAGAACTTACACAATTGGTGGCTGACTAAATACTTTTTTGCCCCACTGTATATGTGCAGTGAGTAATAAAGGTTCATGTTCACAGAGGGGAACCACAAAAGGAAAGCTGTAGAAGTAAAAACTGTCTGGAAAATACCCAAACCAAATGCATTTAAACTATTTTTTTGTCATTAAATTATTATTCATTAATGTTTATTTATTTACATTTTTACCAAGATAAAGATGGTCAACTAGTCACATCTCAGTTATGTGTATTGCTTAACAAATGCAGCTACTTCAGATGGCAGGTATACTGCCACGGTTTCTGGATTTGTGATAAAGCTGCAACCTTCTATGTCAGTGATGAAATCAGGTTATCAGCTGCAAGCAGGCATGATGTGAACATGTAAAGACAGACAAACTCATCACCTCTCACGTGGAACTAACTGGAAGTTACAGTCACACATTTTGGCTCTTTAGCAAACTGCTCTTAAAATTAAAAAGTAGCTAAATAGGTTTTAATTTCATGTGAATAGAATAAATGATGGTGTCATAATTCCTTTTCTTTCAGACAATGTGTTTAGGAGATGTCAGCCATGATGGATTGATGTACCAAACACAGCTACCTCATCAGAGGTGCATATCTACATCCGGACCAACTTTTTAAATCAGTTTCTTCATGTTATTATCATCCCCGTAGCCCGGTGATGCACTGGTGACCTGTCCAGGTGTGACCCCGCCTCTCGCCCAGTGACCCATGGAGACAGAGACCAGCTTCCTGTGACCCTAAGCAGTCCAGATAATGACTGACTGACTTTGTCTCATTAGATTCAAGAAACTGGCAAAGAACTTCAGAAAAATATCCAGTCTGTGCCTCAGACATTAAGCAAACTGACTTTCTAAAGGAAGACAAAAGAAAAATACCCCTTAACCTTTACTGTCTCAAAGTTTCTGGTTCATTTTATTTCCCTGTTCAGGTGATTTTCCATCCTTATTTAACTCTCTCAATCACCTTCTGCTGATAGCTGAAGTTCTGTATCTTCTGAAGTCCATTATTTGCCCCTCTGTTTTAATGATGTTTATCTGCAGGTGACTCAGCTTTTACCAGTTTACAAAATTCTCCTCCATGCTCTGGTACCCTGACAAATCCACCCACCTGATGAAAGCAAAACTGAAAAACCTTTGGAGAACTTTTGTAGGTGGCAGCTCTGTGTTTCACACTAGATGTCCAAATTGTGGAGATTACCAACAAAGAGATGACAAGACAGTCCTAAAGTTTCAATTAAATATCCAGAATCCTTCAAAAAGTCTGATTTTTACAGGTGATGATAAAACAAATGAACAGGATTAAATCATTAAATTTGTCCAACCTGCTGGGCGAAAGCGATTTAGTATCATCTCTGGCTTCAACATCTAGTTAGTTTGCATGTCTGCAGTTTGTTTCCAGACAATTTTTTGGACTGTTTTTGGTGTTGCTTGACCTAAACATCCTTTTCTTCTCATTCAGGCTCATTTTGATCATTTTAAACCAGATGTAGTTCACCTGGTTTAGATCTATATTCTCTAAACAGACAAAAGTGCTTTATAGAATCTAATAATCACAATAGAAAAGTATAAAAAAATAACAGTTTTTGCAATTAAAATACAGTTTTCTCTCATTAGAATTGAAATATAAACTGTAAAGCTTTTACATTTTACAATATTTTTAGTTAATTGTATTTGCTCGTAATTTTTTTTTGTTTGTTTGAACTAAATTTACTAGCAGTAAACATTTCTAAACAAATACACAATGCAAGAAAAAGAATATGTAAATTAAACAAGCAGCAGTTTTCCAGTGATTGAATATAAATTCTTACTATATACAGTGAGATGTTGACTGTATTAACTGTATATATTGTTAATATTGTATATATGATGCCTTTCTTGGCAAAAAAACAGATTATATTTTTTTGAATGACAGGATTTCCAATCGTTACACTCTTGTGAGAGTGAAAAGAGTGAAAAGTAAAAATAAAACATTGCATGTCGACTCCTACAACAGCGCATCCTTTTTCACTCGCTCTTTATCGTCATTATGCGAGTTATGTAACAAGGTTTGCAGATTTTCTGCTCTAACTTTGCAAATTCTCTGAAATAAAACATCATGTTAATATGCTGGCAAAAAAGAAACAGTCTGAATTATCTTTCTGTTTAAATATGTAATTTAAATTTTTTTTAGAAAAAGCTATTTGAAAAAAGTGTTCTGTATGTGAAACAAAATGAGAAACCACTAAAAATAAGTTAGTGTTATTAAATCAGAATTGGCTGAGAAACATTTAATTGGACAGTGTGAACAACAAGTGTCAGCTTTTAGATAAAAAAAGAAAAACCCTGAGGCAGAGTGCCATCACTGCTTTAAGTTGTACAGACTCACTAAATCTTTTCATCATTTTTCTAATTGGTGACTTAGAAATATGTGAGAAAGTGGGGCAGAAAAACACAGATATCTGTAGCTGTCTGTGAGGTGGACGGTCAGCTCAGAAAGAAGACGCTTAAGTTGTAATGACACCCCTGCCGAGACGCCAGTCTCTCATGTGCCACAACACATCTCCATAGTAGTGATTAACACTGATCTGAATCCTCCACGTCTGTGTTCTTTATGTCACATTCAACCTCTCCATTGAATAAAACAGGCCTGTGAAACAAGCATTCTGAACTTCCATTTGTTTCCATCGACACCCACTACATGCTTTGGATGACTTCCACAGCTATTTTCCTCCAAGAGCTGCAAATTAGAGATTGAAGGACAAGAGAGAATGTAATAAAGAGAGCTTAAAAAACGCATATATGTTTATTTTACTGAAGCGTTGTCCATTATTTCCCAATACAAATTCTCTTTTTCACCACCTACACAGATGCATATCAACAATGACACAAATAAAATTAACTGAATGTTCTGTCCACATGCAGTGTGTGAACTGAAGGTAGACAGTGTGAGACATTTAACATGTAAGTCTATTATCAGTTATTAATCATTTCAAAGAGACAGATGGATGAAGCAGTTTCTTTAATACCAGTGCTACAAAATTTCTACCCAGTGATCTTGAACCTTGTGCAGTGTCATCGATCGATATACGATCCAGTAATTATATGTTTTCAACCTGTGGGTTGTTAAAACACCAGGATTCTCTAGTAGTGCAGAGGAGCGTGATGCTGTAACACATGGTATCATCGTGACATGTGCCACCTACCTTAAATTTGTTACTAACCAGCCTTCATAGTCGAACAGTAATAGTCACCCAGCAAAAAAAAAAAAAAAAAAACAGTTTCAGATTGTTTGGTAATAAGACTGATACTAAGAAATCTAAAAGGGATCTGAAATCTGCACATCTTCATATCACAAAGAAAAACTGAAAATTGTTCAATCTCTGTTTTCTTAATGCAACAACAGAACAGCTATTGTGTTTTGAATATTTGATGAGACAGATTAAAGTTTAAAATGAGACATCTTTCATAGTGATGGACTTTCAGGACAGATTAAAAGATACATTTCAAGTGATTTTAAAGAGGCCATTTCACACAAATTCCATGACTTTGTGGTTATTTCTTAACCTGTAATATGAAACATTTTATATCTAAAAAACGTCAGGAAACACTGATTTAAAGACCTTTCAGTCTGTCTGCATGAAGATTCGGCTGCTTCAGCTGCAACTCATTAATATTTATTATGCTAATTTACTGGACTCAGATTGGCCGACAAACTAGCCAATGAGAGCACGGCTTCCTGTTTCCTTCCCCGCTGCGCATGGCAACAGCACACCGAGTCTCTTCCAATTTGATATGTGTTTATGCTAACAGCTTTTAGCCAGTAGACAAGGCGTGGTCTCAAACACGGGAGCTGAATACTAATGAGCATAATCTTTATGAAAAAGTTTATGGCGTTTATCAGATCCTTTTTATCCTGGATGGACACTTGGCTTGATATCCAACGCCTTTGTTGCTTTATGAGTAATTACATGCATGATTGTTGCTCAGTGTAAGCAGCTGCAGATCAGTTTATGAACTGTTTTGAACTCAGACCTCAGAAAGAAAAAACAATACATCTTTCTGGTGGTCGGTCCAGCAGGGTTCAGACATAACAGGGGCATGTTGCACCCTTTAAACCTAATGATAAGATTTCCTTGATTAATATGGGAAAGCATTAAGAAAATAAGCACTCATCATCATCCAGCTGAGAAACTAGATTTCAGAATCCTTTGAGGGTCTTATTGTCCAATTAACTGATGAACAAGCTATTATTATGTGAAAGTGAAAACTCATTAAAACAATCTTTTAATCTTCAGTTAAAGCTGTCTGAAGAACTATTTATTACCAGCATATTGCCTGGTGTATGACTTGACAAAATAACACAAATCCAAGCAATTAACATGCAACTGTAGTTCACCAGTAATTGAACTTTGTGTAAATCTTGGAAGAGTAATTGCTACATAATAGCTCTAATTATATCCGAAAGTACCACCTGTTATTTGATACCAAGGAAGAAGACATTAGTCAACTCTGTCCACTTTCAAAACATTAGTTGTAATGCTATAGGCTTATCTTGAAAGAATCCTATCTTACTCAATAAAATCAATATCTCAGCAGTTAATGGTTGGAAGACTGGACAGGCTACCTGGTTAATCACTGCATTTGATTTAAATAACTTTAGATTTTATGCATTTATATAAAAAAATAATAAAACAAGAACATTCCTTTATTCCTGACTCCAAAAATGGGGTCCAAACTATATAATGATAAAATTTAAGGAGTAAAAACTTAGCTTCAGTGTAAATGAGCACCGTAGTGGAAATCCTCCAAATTAGTGTTAGCGTAGTGTAACTGAGGCTGTGAGGGCATTTTAACCTGCATCATCACATTGCATTTACCTAAAGTCATACTAAGGTTTTATTTGCAACATTCATATGATTCAGTCCAAAATGACTTTTACAGAAAACGTGTTGACAAAATAGCTGCTGATATTTTACACTAATTACTAGTAACTGTGTGGGAGTTTTTATCAAAACCAGTGTCAGTTATTTTATGTATTTTTTTTATGGAGCTTCTAACTACATGTAAGTGTCAGCTCTCAGTTATCTGCCTTTCAGTTGTTTTAGTGACTTTGTGGTCCAAAAGCAGTTTAAGAGATCTATTGTTTCAGTATTTGTTTTTTGAAAAGATATGACGATAAAAAAAAAAAACAACGAGTACATCATGTACTGGCAAAAATAAAAAAGCCGGTTGTTGCAGGAACAAAAATCTTACATAAGTCCCAGTTTTTATAAAAAGACGTCGTACCAGTTAAACACTCAGCACTTCCTGGATCCATCTGACCAAAGCAAAGCATCAAACGATGGATTCAAAAATAAAGAAATGTTGCTGGTATGCAGTGGCGGGACCCCCGTATTCATTTATGGACAAGTCTAGAAACATGTGTTGTTAATTTGATGGACATGAATCATATTTTGACAAACAGAGGCAGAAAATTTTCCTGCTGTCTGATAACAGTTATGACCAATCATAATACACACCCAAACATTAAAGCTTAGTCAAAAAATGTGAATGTTAGGTCAACTTTTGTTGATATTTTTAATCAACAGATCAATGGACGGCACTGATTTAAGATAATATGCCACCCATGTCCTTCAGATTAATATTTTAACTAAATCCCGGTTGTTTTAAAGTGCACGTTGTCCCCAGCAAACTGATCAAGTTATTCACTGAAGCTTGTCATTGAATTGGGAAAGTGAATCTTCCTTTTGTTCCAACTAAACACACAGTAACATCGAGATTGAGCAACAGCGACTGAAAAGATTTTGATTGATCTTTTTTTGCCTTGGAGTAACTCTGCCAAATCCGTCTGTAAAAATGTGTCCTAGATTGTAAAATCTTAATTGACATTCTTAAGTAACATAATGAAAGGATTTTTAAAAGACTGTGATTTTCACCCTGAGGGTAAAACATTTAATTCAGCTGTGCAAGTTTTAGAGAAAAGATGAAACCTTGTGGGGAAGATTTTCATGGTCCAATCCTTGAAAAAAAATAACAAGATCTCAACCATTTGTCTGTTCAGCATAAAACTTGAACTAGAAAAAGGTTTGGGGGTATAGTGAGAAGTTTTTTCTTTTTTTTGGGGGGGGGGGAAACCCCGATGAGTGATTCTAAAACACATTAATTCGGCAATGAGTGATTTTCTTTTTTATTTATGGGTTTATATGTGTGTTTTTCTGTCTGTTAGAAAATCTCTTCAATGACTGGGCAGATTTTAATTAAACTCTCACAAAGTCTTCACTGGATGCACATCAAGGTTCGTTTTTGGATTCAATCAAATCCAAGATGGCTGCCACAGCTAATCAACCTAAGCTAAAAACAAAATGCGTATAAGTCTGTCAATTTACAGGTATAGAACAGAAATATGATGCAGTAGTATTTGAGAGTTATTCACAACACACTCAAAGTACTAAAGAATCCCATAATACAGTGATCACACATAACTTGGTGATTCCAGTAAGGAATCATCAGCCTGCTGTCTGATTCTATGTTATTTTGCATCTTTGCCTGCAGTTTCTACTCTGGGACTTCCACGTCACAGAAAACAAACTGACCAAAATTATTTTCTCTGTCCACTTTAATTTAGATCATCTTCTACAAAATAATGGAGGTAGAGAAACTGTAATGCTTGCTGAGAAATTAATTTATTTGCTTTGCTCATTTGACGTCATACTTGTTTTGGCTGATGCCTGATAAATGGAATTTTGGTCATGCCCCACAGAACCATGCAGAAACCCAGAGACCTTTATTTTGTGATGGTTTATGCTAAATAGAAATTTGATGTTATTGTTTAAATTTCCTTAAACATGCCGAATCTGGTGCAGGATTTGCATGTTATCTAGTAATAAAGGGTTTCCTCCTCACGTTCTGAATACAAATGTTTGAAAACCATGTTGAATCAATTGGTTTGTAGCCAGTGTGAATTATGATCATTTTATTTTGACTACAAGTATTTTATTGACAGTATGTGGGGGTTAGTTATAAATAATCAGTACATCAGTCATTGTAATCATGCATAGTTTACAAATCCCAAAAACCAAATCAAAGTGAAATTCTAGATTTTTATACTTTGTATGTTTTAAAACTTTATACAAAATTATATATACATATATTTTCTAAATTTTTAGTGACCCTTGCTCTGGATCCCATATTAAAAACCTCTTATGTCACTTTTTCATTCCCACATTTGGCTCTTGGTAGTGGGCGCTGAGCGCTGAACAACAACACTCTCCATGTTTAGCTGGAACTAATAGAAAGACCATGGAGTATGGAGTTTAACTTAGTTTTGAATATCTAATAAATAGATGTTTTTAGCATTTCCACTTTGTGAAGTCACAATGATGTCGGTGTCTTGGATGATATCGCCTAGCAACAGAGAGAACTTAGGCTTGGCCCTAAATAACACAGAATAAGAGACGACTGAGACCACTCCTTTGTCCAAACTCTTAACAGTATCACTTCTTTGATATCGGATCATTTTTGAATCCCATAGTTACATTTAAGACAATGTTTCTGTCTTTTACAAAGTACAAAAAAAGCCACACTGAGAGACTGATGTGACGAATGTGTAATGTATCTTTCAGCCAGTGGGTTGCCAAGGCTTTTTTTTGTTGTTTAAAAAAAACAAAACAAAGTGCAGCTCAGAAAGCTGCTGTAATGATGCAGCTCACAAAAGTATATTTCAAAAGTATATTTTCAGGGTAAAATACAAGGAAAGCAGCATTTAATTATTATTTTTTAAATACATTTGAACTTTTTGCATTACTTTTCATTTAGTTACAATCCCAAAAAGTTAATTTACAGTAGAGATATTCAACATGACATGTTTGTATGGAATGTGTTAATAAAGCTGTCTTGTATTGAATTGTAGAGTGTCACTTTTTAATGCCTTTTCAGTTCCTCTTTGATTTTTATGGCAGTGGTGACATCTGGGCTTCATCACACTGAGGGAATATTCAAAGTAAATAAAAGTGAAAACTCATATTGGCACCAGTATGTCCAATATTTTGGTCTATAGATAATGGAGTGCGAATCAACAGCAGGGTAAAATTGATTGTTTATATCTTGTTTGTTTCAGAACTGTAACTCTGTGTTATGATCCACTATGATTCAAGAGCTCTACAGCTTTCAGAAAGCCAAAGTTAGAGGAACAACTGGGTCAAACATTGATCAATGTATTGATTTTTGAAAAATAAAAACACATATTGACAACATATTTCTGCTCATAGCTACACCGAGTCTTCTCACGCTCAGGTATTCTCTCGATAGTGGCCTGTCTGTGTCCTCTGCAGAACAAGAGCATTTGTGGAATTTAATTTGCAATTATTTACCAACATTAATTCATTCCTCGACCAAAATTAATCAAAGCATTTAATGTCAGCTGTATTAAGTTGTATTTGCAACTAAACAAAGCTGGATTAATTGTCCACCTGAAAGGGAAATTATTATTAGAGCACCAGGAAATGTCAAGGAAACTCTGGACCAATAATATGCTAACACATATAATTTAAGGAAATAACTGAAAACAAATCAGTTTTTTTGTTTGTTTGTTTTTGCTTACTTTTGTTTGTTGGTACATGACTCAGATAAAGATGCTATTAACAAGGCCACTTAACACTAGTTTAAATCTCTGTTTACAACAAACAAGCTGCAGCTGATGAACCAGATGACAGTGGAAAAAGGGCTGGAGAATATAGCATTAGCTCTTGCTAAGCTATCTGGATTGATGTATGCATTGAATGTTTCCCTGCTGACCCCCAGTTCACCTTAAAGGTTGTCTAAAAGATTTTCATGAAACCAGATGGAACTAAACACTCACCCTAAAAATGAGCTGTTTCAATAAAAGGGTCAGAAACAACACCTTTTTATTCCATTTTCTCTTGCTTTGGTACTGCTAAGGGAACCATTTGAATTGCTTTTTAATGTTTTCTAATGATTTCACAGTAAATTGACTTAATTTTTCAATTAGTCTAATGTGAAAAAGATTTAAAGAGTTTTTTTTTAAACTGTTTTATGTTCCGAGTCGACGTTTAAATCAGCAGCAGTCGTAAACCTCTTATTTTTTTCTTTGAGGTGGAAAATAAAAAAATGTTATAGCCTAAGTGTTGAAGACATGAGGTTGTTTATGGCAGCTCCTTTGAAAGCTTTTGATAATATAATTTTTCTCACACTTCAGTAAAAAAAAATTGCTTTAGAAGAGCCTTCTAACTCTATTTTGTCAATGTACTGTAAATCTGTTTACGGTTAACTTTTGCCCACATAAACCAATTAATATTTCACATGGTTGGCTATAATTAACTTTTAGTTGGTTTAACAAATTTGAGGATCCTTGAACACAATAAAATTGTCTTGAGTAATTGAATTATATAGGCATTACAAAATCAAGTTGGTATTAAAGCTGTTAAATCTTATTTAATTCAGGATATAATGATAAAAGTATTTATTATTACACAATAAATTGGTATGACAATGACTCTCCAATTAGAGTCAAAGAGGAACATTGTTAAATTCCACAGAACTGTACCTTTTTGTAATGGTAGCATTAAAGAAACCACGTCTTTTACTCATAACATATATGATTGAATCTTTTACTTAATTTAATGACTGTTTTTGTTCTGAACTGTGATGTGATTTTAGGTTCCATTGGGGCCCAGAGCAAAACTTACCTTGTGCCCCCCTTTAACCTGTTTTTCTCCAAATTTTAATAAACAGTCAATGGTTGGATAGCGTCCTCTTCATTTTCAGTCAATGTTTCCCTTGTCATCATTTGTTTTGATAACCGTAAAATTATAATTTATCAAGAAAATTTTCCCATTAGCCATCTAGTGGCTTGGGGCCCTAAGCAGCTGTCTGCCTTGCCTGTTGGCAAACAACTCCTTTGGGTCTGAAAGAACGGGTATGTACATTCATTCATACAGATATTTACATACACACACACATATGTGAAAACTCTTCCTCGGTGGTCCCTCTTCCATCAGGTTCTCTACCAGAGACCTGGGAGCTTGAGGGTTCTGCCCAGTATCTTTGCTGCACTTTACTGGACTGAGATGTCAAATGTTTTTTCCTGGGATCAGCTGAAGCCACGCCTCCAGTGACTGCTCAAAGTGCTCTGAGTATTTGTACGTATACATATTTAGTTTATACTGTAGTTTGCTTTGTTCTGATCCCATGGAACCAGTGCAAACCAATAAACCAATCTCACACCTAACATTTGCATTTTTTAATGGACTGGAGATGGAAACTAGAGTACCTGAAGAAAACCCACATGAGCACAAACATGAGCATGCAAAGTCCTCAAGTAACCCCCCCAAGCAATATTAAAACTTAAACCCATCTCATAGTGAAACAAACACATTAACCACTACTCATATGCAGCTCTTGTTTGTCACCCTGCAATGAAACATTTTTGGCATTCCAATAATCTGAATGTTCTGATTAATCTGTAACTTTGCAAAAAAGCATAAATGAAGAAAACATAAAAATTTTAATACCACTGTTCTGAATCTCTGTGTTGGCTTGTGTTGTGACAGCTTTTGTTTTCCTTCCATGATTAAAGGAACAGCTCTCAAATTGTAATATATGCAGGGGTGTTTGGATCTGTCATTATTTATGGCCATGTTGGGCGGCGGATGTGCTTTCTCAGTGGACTGAGACTGTGAGCCAGAACCACATTGCCAGATTAACATGCTCAACAAAAACAGAGAAGACAGTCTCTTAATGGAACAGCAGACAAACACTTGTGAGAGGATGCTGACATTTAAAGATCCAAATACAGTATACATCCAGATAAAATGTATTTATTTGAAAGAAAAAACTCACTATCATAAATATTTCATCAATTATTTCTATTACTGGAGGGATGCAATACTGAAGGGACAGGTGATGAAAATGATGATCTTCCTTTCATTGTAGGATGCTGATCTCTGATTATGTGTGTACCCTCACAAATAGTGTGTCTTTCGTCATTCACACTAGTGCAGGATTATCTCTGTCTGAGTGACTCCCGGCCTTATTCTAACACCAAAAGGACCTGCATTAATTTTCACAGCAGCTATATAAAGAGAATGTTACTACCAATTGCAAGAAAAAAAGCATTGAAGCCCAGGGGGCAAAGTCTTCAGAGAAGATACACTTTGTACATGCTTCCATACTACTAACAGCTTCATCTAGAGGTGTGATGTTCTGGGGTTTCCATCAGTTTGCCAGAAAAATCCTTGCATTTATTCAAAATTAATACATCAGGAATAAAAACAGGAAAATATCTATTTTTTCATCATGAAAAAGTCAATTGAAATGTGCGTATTTGCATAACAATAATCAGATAAGTTGCTTTTTTCATTTTTGTGAGACATTTTGGTGTTATGTTATGACTCAAGAATGTAAGAAAATCATTTTGACAAATTGTTGAATTTAGAATTAAGTGCCAACTGCATGGAAACTGTATAGAGCCTCTGTGCTGCTGGGATGTTGCACAGAGTATTCTTTGTGTACACACGGTATAAAATTTGGCATCTTATCAGAATCAGTTTTGTTTGCGTTTTTCATCTCACAAAGAAGGAATTTAATGTTTTTAATTATCTTTAAAAACAATATACAGGTTCTGGAGCAAGAAGAAACAACATTTTTATAGAGATTTTATATTCTTCCTCAAAAGGCTTCAAATTTTAGGCCAATTCCTCTCTGAAATTGACTGTGGAACATCTCCAATAAAAAAAACAAAACTGAGATGTAAACTGCACTTGGCCGGTTGGAGGATACCTAACCGCAAGGTATTCTTAGCTTTAACAGAGCGCTTCCCTCCCTCCAAATGTTTAGTAGCACCAGTGCTGTCAGTTGTGTAACAGTTGGTGATAAGAGATTGAAAGTGTTTCTTGGAAAAGGATGGAAGCTTTTCTTGCTCGGAGAGGGATTCAGATCAGCTTGTTTGTGGGTGTTTACACATGTGTACGTGTACAATAGGGATATAGAGTCAAGCTTTTTCGGTTTGTTGGTTTTTCTGATCTTTATGTGCTTTTAATAACAAAAGCAGACTCAAGTACACCTCTCCAGCTCCAGTTGATCTAAATGTCAAGGAAGAGGCGCCGACTCAGAGATGGTATTTTAAGACCTCAGGAAGAGGCTTTAGGGAAATAAGGAACACGTGCTAATTTCCATGGTGAGAACTGTCTTGTCTTGTCTTGCATACAGATAACATACACATATACATACAATGTGTTACTACAACATCTACTTTTTCTTTGGGGATAATAAAATATGTTTGAATTTGAATGAAACAACCTTAAAATATGGATACATATCTTTTAATTTCTTCAGTGCTCCATTAAATGACAGCTAGGTGAGTCTGTGTGCATCTTTTGGCATTTTTTGTTTCAAAACCCCCTGCATCGAAAAAAAGAAAAGGAAGAACCCAAGAAACACTCTAATTGGTCAAACACGCTGCATGTCGCAGCACTGAGCACGAGCTATAGGGCGACTTGTTGTTAGTTGCACACTGCTGTGCTCATTAGAAAGCCAGTGCAGAATATTCTAGACAAACTAAGCAACATACCGACAGTTAGAAGAAGTTTCAGACTCACTCATCTTCAACTCGTTCCTGTAATCAAAATGTGTTTACTTTTAATCGATTTTTACAGCGCTGCCTTTAAAGGGAAGCTTCACTAACAGCTGCTTCTGATTGATTTTTAGGCAACATTAACAGCTTCTTTGAATTTAGGATTTTGTAGTTGTAATTTACACTGCATTTATATGACAACACTTGATAAAAAATAACACAAAAATGATCATTTCACACAGCTCACTGGAATTTGTTGAGGGTCATCTCCTTATTGTGACTCCTGTCCTGATTAAATCATTAAATGTGACCCCTGAGTGAGCTCAGAAGTTTGAGCTAAAAAGGGGGAATGGAATCGTATGAGTTTAATCAAACTCTCACCTTATAACTGTATATGTTATAAATATGTCGTATGTAGCTTACATGTTTAGGATTACATACCAAGAAAAGATTGCCAGACTTTTATTGTTTCAGCTAACTGAATATTTAAGATTGACAAAAAAAGCATTGCTCTCACTGAGCTCACATTCTTACATTAAAAATGCATTGAAATACTTAAATTCCTCCACCTGGGAACAAAAATTCCCTAAATATAATTTGATCAGAAGTAAAATGTGATCCTTTTATATGAATGTATTATTTTTTATTGCTTATAAATAAGTAGTGTGCACTGTTTATATGAAGGATTCTGAACTGTGATGGATGTTACCAAACAAGTCTTAGAGAACAAACAATAGTGTATGTTGTCCACTTAGTCGAGTTATATCTCTGTGACGGATACGATATGTCAACATTACAATCCCTTCTGAAACCTTTTTTCTTTTTGAACCTGGTAAATCAGGCGCAGAGCAGTAACTTCAGAGGACTGCAAGAGAAACATCATGAAGGAGTCTGTGTAGCACACAAACTGACCCGATGGGGTGCTTTGATCCAAAATCCAGTGAACTAATTATTATTTTTAACTATATCAGGGGTGCAGAAGATCACATAATACACAGATGACCATTTACAACCATGCTGCTTGTATTAATCTTGTGGCAGCTTGTTGCCATGGATTTGAAGCCTGACTGCACCGCTAACCGAAGGAGTTCAAGGATTTATGCTCAGGAATACAACTTCTTAAGCAGAAAAAAAGAAAAATTGCTGCATGTTACAATAAACATTTGTGCAAATGTATTTATTATTACTATTAGTAACAGTGGTTGTTGCAGTAGTATTAGTATTGGTAGTTTTTTGTGCCAGTTTTAATACTCTTGACTTGCTATTTGCACATTAATAAAGTGTCTCATTAGGAAACAGAATGTCACAATTCACACTGTAACCTGTTTACATTTGCTCTTTTAATTATTAACAGCTTCCTCTGAGATCAGTGCAATTTAGTGTGACACAAAGTCAAGTGTTTTAAAGTTATCAACTAAAATAGAAAGTTATATTTTTACCTATACTGTTGTTTCATGACCTATTTTATCTCTAAATCATATTGACCTATTAACTATAGAGTTTGCAAGCTGTCACATGGTCTAATCAAACCATGAGAGGATTGTGTAGCTGTGTTCCAGGTCTGGTTTATATATTTATTATCATAAAGATTAAAAAGAATAAAAAGTCTGAATACACAGGTTACCTTCAGCACTGATTAAAATCTGCACCAAATAACATAAAAAGGACACGTTTTATTCCTTTATTGTTTCAAGCAAGAAATATAAAAAGATGTGTTCAAACTATCGAATGAATTTAGGTTTTTTTTTTATTGTTTTTTGCTAAAATTTTTCCTGAGGAAGGCAACATTAAGTTATTAAAGTATTCACTGAGCAGGATGCACAGGAGTGTTAACATCCTGTTAAAGTTTTAATTATAAATATATGAGGAATTACATTTTATATAAGAGTGGTTGAAAAAGCAACAACAATGTATTTTTAAAGTAATCATACAAAACTTTACAGTCATTGCGGATTCAGTTAATATCTTGTCATTATGGACATTTGTTTGTAAGTTTAGATAAATTGAAGTTCCCCACTAGGGGATAATAAAAGGTGTATCTAGATTTTTAGCCCCAGATTTGATTGAGACATTTGGGCTCTCGTACAGATGGACCAGAGCAGATGGTAGAAGCTTCCAGTCATGTGATATAATGAGAAAAGGGTGCAGAAAGAGATCCCAGAAGGAGGGGATGGTGATGCATTTTAAATGTGTCATCATGGAGGGAGAGACCATAGACATGCTGGTGTGTTTCTTTTTCTCATTCTCATTTTGTCTCGCTGTCGAAAAGAGACACCGCGGTAACTGTGTGTTTGTGCATGTGTGTGTATCTGTGTGTGTGTCTGCGGATCATCCAGCTGGGCCGGGAATATAGGCGAGTTTCTGTGTGCTGCATCTGCACTGTTGGATTCCAACAACAGCCGATTTTGCTTCCAACTCTGACTGTGATCATTTTCCCTTGTGTGAGACTGAGGTCAAACAATCAACCAAACATCCATTAGTTTTGTTTTTCTTTTAGTTTTAATGACTTTGTAAAATTAAAGATTCATTTTTAAGGGTTTTGACCACTAGTTGTGCTCTTGAGCAATGCTTATTTAAAGCAGGTTCTAATTTTATATTGAGGACACATGCAGATTCTCGATCTGGCTGATTGACAGCTGGAGGTTGATGGGACAAACAGTGAGAGGAAGACGGCAGAAAATAAATGACAAGTGAAAACCCCTTCGGTTTTTAACAAGCAATTAAAACTTGCTCTACAGATGTTTACAGGTTGAGATGTGTTGTTGATTTTTGTGATGTTTCAAAGGGAGGAGTCTATTTCCACCAAAACCTTAAATATAAAAACTAATTTATTCCAATTGGAAAATTTTAAATCCTTTGAATCAATTAAAAAAATTAATTAAATTATAAAAAAAAAACATTGATATGTTTTTTTCAAATAAATTGATTAATGAATGAAAATAATAATAAAAAAAGAATTAGATCATTTTATTCTTAAAGGAATATTTCACAATTTTAAAGATTTTTTTAAACAAATATCTAACCTGTATGACTATCTAATCTTTTCTTTTGTTTAGACAAGGATTTATTTATTTACCAGATGTTTCGACTGCAGCTTTCCTCAAAAATGTCGCCAGGTGTTGATGTGACGTGTTTTATCAGCTGTTTTTCCTTGTGGGCGTGACCAACCTGGCAGACCTTTCAAGCTGACAAGCTCGTCCTGGTTGATGCTCCCGGTTTGGCTGATTTGAATTGTTCTTGCTCTGCTTTCTTTTTTGTTGTTGTAAAATGTGCCTTTTTCTTTTTTCATATTCCTTTTGATGTTCCTGTTTCCGTTTTTTAAATGTCCTTCCTGTTTCTCTCATGTATGTTTTCCCACATGTGCTGTAGGGTATTTTGTAGAAATATATTGCATTGTTTTTGTCCAGTTCTATTTTGTCTTTTAGATGTACTAAAAGGATCTGTGTTTTTTTTGTATGTTTTTACTGTGGTGCTGATTTGGTGTTTCCTCATGCCTGAAGAGAACCTGTTTTATTGCTCCTCTGATGTATGGCAGGGTTCTTGTGTTAGTCTGTTTATCTTCTGATTTTTCTTTTCTTTTCTTTTCTTTTCTTTTCTTTTCTTTTCTTTTCTTTTCTTTTCTTTTCTTTTCTTTTCTTTTCTTTTCTTTTCTCTTGTCTTGCTGTTTTTCTACAGCCCATTTTAGATACTGACTATGTGTGAGTGCCTGTTTTTTGTGTTCCTCTTCAGTGATGATGTAGACCTGTTCATATAATGTTCTTACTACTGACAGATTTTGGGGTGTCCAGATGTCCATAGATACTGATCTGTGTCTGTAGGTTTTCTGTGAATCTTCTTCTTCTTCTTTGATTCCTTCCTCTAGACACCCTCGGGCACTTGTGGGTGTGGCCAACATGGCAGAACTGACAGGCCTGCTAGGTTAGTCACGCCCACAGGGAAAAACAGCTGATGAGATACACCACATTAACACCTGGTGACACCTCTAAAGAAAGATGCAGATGACAGCTGAAATATGTAAAGGTAAATAAATAAATCCTTAAACTTGTTGGAACAAAAGAAACATTAGATAGTCATAAGGAAAAGAAGATGTGTTGAACTTATTGATAAGAGATATCTCACATATTGCAGCTGGGGCTAACAGCTAGTCTGAAACCATTCAAACCCAGAGTGGATTGCTGTCATCTTAAAGACATCCAGAAAATTGTTGTATTTCATATTTAATTAATATTTTAGCAGAAATATAAAAAAAAAAATCCTGCCAAACTCAAGCCCTGGATTCCCAGAGAGTGCTACATTTGACTGATGCTGGTAAAACTTTGATGGAAAACTTGTAAAGTCAAACTGGAGACATTTTAAAGGTTTATAATTTATATAACACNTCTAAGGCCCATTTTAGATACTGACTATGTGTGAGTGCCTGTTTTTTGTGTTCTTCTTCCTCCAGTCTGTCCTCCTCTTCAGTGATGATGTAGACCTGTTCATATAATGTTCTTACTACTGACAGTTTGTGGATTTTGGGGTGTCCAGATGTCCATAGATACTGATCTGTGTGTGTAGGTTTTCTGTGAATCTTCTTCTTTGATTCCTTCCTCTAGACACCCTCGGGCACTTGTGGGTGTGGCCAACATGGCAGAACTGACAGGCCTGCTAGGTTAGTCACGCCCACAGGGAAAAACAGCTGATGAGATACACCACATTAACACCTGGTGACACCTCTAAAGAAAGATGCAGATGACAGCTGAAATATGTAAAGGTAAATAAATAAATCCTTAAACTTGTTGGAACAAAAGAAACATTAGATAGTCATAAGGAAAAGAAGATGTGTTGAACTTATTGATAAGAGATATCTCACCTATTGCAGCTCAGATGGGACTAACAGCTAGTCTGAAACCATTCAAACCCAGAGTGGATTGCTGTCATCTTAAAGACATCCAGAAAATTGTTGTATTTCATATTTAATTAATATTTTAGCAGAAATATTTAAAAAAAAAATCCTGCCAAACTCAAGCCCTGGATTCCCAGAGAGTGCTACATTTGACTGATGCTGGTAAAACTTTGATGGAAAACTTGTAAAGTCAAACTGGAGACATTTTAAAGGTTTATAATTTATATAACACACGGTAGCATTTTGGAGAACGGGGCTGCTTTAAGACAGCGGAAATGCACTTTAGAATTAGCTGTTTAAAGCTACTCAGTCCTGCTGGATGTGATCTCTGTGTCTCTGAGGCTGGTCTGGAAAAGATCTAGAGTAAATAAGATATTGTTTTCTTTAATTTCAAAATGGCCAAAGTATTCTAATTCTAAAAGCTCTTTTATTCACCGTAATGTCAAACCTTCCTTTCTGACAAGGTTTTGCGTCTTTTGAAACTAAAACAAACAATAATCGCTCACACTGTCCCCTGAAGAATATTACTAATACAAAGTAATTTAGTTCTGGTCAAGGATTTTAGCTTTATTTAGATAATTAATACAGGATGCAACAATTAGAATGTCTAAATTCTGATAGGAGTAAAAATAGAAAGAACATCAGAGATTTTGAGGGTTTCTGAGTCAAAAATGAAAATATATTAAGACCTGAAGATTCCACCATCTGCTCTGGTCCATCTGTAAGAGAGACTACATGCCTCGGTTAGAATGGAAAATCTATATATGTAAGTAAATTGTCTTTAAGTTTATTCAAATATACAAAAGTTTATTGTGACAGAACAGGAAACATTTTTATCCTAACTGACTAATTTTATGTGATCCAGTTTCTTATGAGCTCGTTTAAAAATTCATATTAAGTTGCAAGAATTAGATAAATTTTGGGATTGATTTGGAGTTCAGCCTTCCAATTATTTCTTTTACATATAATAAACTTGCTTCACTCTCTGCTAACATGCAAATATATGCAAATCTAATCAGTTTAGGCAGAAATTATTTTCTAACTTTGGTTTTCTTTATTATCATGCTTTCAAATGGATGTTTAATTGCTGGACAAATGCACATTTCAAACTGGTGACAGCATTGATGACATGGAAAATGATCATCAAAAACTTTACTGTCAATCAGGGTGCAAAACCAAGGTGAATAAAATAATGTGCATTGAAACTGTCAGAATGAAGAATGCGGTAATTTCCATGGAATAAAAAAGGATGTCATTTCAGTATTTTTGTTCATACCTCGAGGCGTTTCACTGCAGCACAAGATAGAAAAAAAGTGTTGATTCATCTTGATCCCTGTCATTCCACCCACGTGCATTCCTCGTACTTTTATTTTGCCCCAGTAAATAAAAAAAAAAGAGGTTTTCCACATAACCATAGAAACGATTAAGTGAGTTGTGATTGCTCTCCCGAGTATTTCAGAATGCTTCGTAATTATCAAGATTGGTTTTGTGCGAGGCCTCAGCTAATTTTCATTCTACAGCATCATATACTGCTCTGCTTTCAGGACACTCCGACGCTGCAAATCAATGCAGAAGGATGCTTTTAGTGTCACTTGTCAAGTTGTCAAGTAAATGGAATGAAACACTTCTTTAGGCAGTGAAAACAAAATGTAGAGATGTTCCAAACTGCTTGGTAAAAGTTTGATAAACATATAGATTTGTTCTTGAAGCTACATTGTTGCAACAAAATGTCCCAAAATGTTTTTCCTGCCTTTTCTGCAAAGGATGGAAATTGTGCATCAGCATCGATAAAAGGATTTGTTGTTCTACGGCTGTCACGTCTTCTTGTTAGAATGAGTTCTGGTAGGTGGAGGGGGAACAAAGCCAAGCGGAAAGAAATAAAGACATGCAAAGCTAAACCTGAATTCCAAATTCTCATTGAGTTGATGCTATTTGCCTTTTAGGTGTCCTGCTTCCAGATGCATGGCAGGTAAACACTCTGTAATTAGTCTTCACTTCCTGCCACAGATTACATGTCCTTGATTTGTAACAGAAGACTGACAAGTGTTGAAGAAAGGAGAATTATTCTGGAAATATTGATTACTTCCTCTGCTGTTTTATCCATTTTCTGAGTACACAGGGTGAAAGAGGAAAGAAAGTCTTTCAAATAAAAAAAAAACCTCTCCGGCTGCCACTGCAATTTAATTAAGTGACAGTCTCACAATCATCAACAGCTTCATATGCCTGCGACCTTGCCCACACTTCTGTCAGCTTTTTGCTTTTTTCACCAGTTGAAAGTAAACTGAAAGCTTCCTGACTTATTCTGATGGTGCGTTGCTGTGATTCACACTTCTTATTCTGCACTAGCAAAAAGAGAAGGTTGAAAGTTGGAACAATGGAGTACACACTTTATATATAAAATAGGTTTTTATGCTTTTGGTTTAAAATCACTGCCTAGAATGATGTCCAGAAACATGAACAGAAACATCTTTTTTTTGTGAACTAAACAGTTGTGCTTCCATCATCTTTATTTCTTCAGTAAACAATGGTGAAGTTCAAAGTTTGAGTTTGTTGCTAGGTAACTTTATTGGAGGCCTTGTAACATGTGATTTTAGTGAATGAATCAACAGAAGATTACAAATGTATTTGTTGGTATCGTTTACATTTTAAGCTAACATATCTGTCATGTATTTTTGTGAATGGCGTGTACTTGTATTGCACTTTTTTTAAAGTCAGATGGCTCCCGTTCACACACACTAACATGTTTATTGGTGATAAACTACACACATGTTGTAGCCACAGCTGTCCTGGGACACACACTGACAGAAGAGAGGCTGCCAGACACCGGCGTCACTGGACCCTCCGACCACCACCGAACAGATAGGATAGGTGAGGTGTCTTGCCCAAGGACACAACAGCCAGGCGATCTTTTGCAGGTGAACCGGTGTCCCTCCGGTTACCCAACCAACCACTCTACCACCTGAGTCATGGCTGCCCTGAGCTTGTCTTTGCTGTATTTTTTTATTCATCATATATGCTCTCTGTTTATTTTCATAGGAATGTGTTTTATTTTTTGTATTTTAACCCAAGTTGTTTATTTTTGTATTTTGTTGTTTATCCATTTCCTTTAAACTTTTTGTGTTGTTTAAGTGAGTCACTGTAGTTTTTGTTAACCATGTGATTCCCTATATTTACCAATGTTTGCTGAGTCACACCTGTAATTAATCTGTTCAGCTGCTTCACATCTCAGTAATTACCTGCCCCAGCGTAAATACTCCCCAGCTGCTTCACCTTGTTCTTAGAGGCTGTGCCTTCATCCCTGTCCTTTTGGCATCATGTACGTTTTGTTTTAATCCTTAAAGAGGCCCTTCCATTAAAAACGGTTTTTCTGTTGAATATTTTAGCTCCACAGGTGTTCTTACCTTCATAGTGGGTGTAAAAACAGGTCAACAACTTCTCTTTCACTTTTTATCTCTCAACTTACGCAGGTGGCGATAACACCCGAGTTCGAACAGCCTGTATCTCTATCTATTTCGCCACAACTGCTTTGCTCGTTAGTATTCATCAGCTCCCGCAGTTGAAAACACACCTAGCATGCTGCTAGCTAAAAGCTGTAGCATAAACACGTATCAAACAGGAAGATACTTGGTGTGCTGATGCCATGCGCAGCGGGACAGGAAACAGTATACCTTGCTCTCATAGGTTAGTTTGTTAGCCAATCTGAGTCCAGCAAATTCGAATAATGAATATTAATGAGTTGCAGCCTGAAGCCTGATGAACCAGCCGAATCTTGACTCAGACAGATTGAAAGGTCTGTTGATAAGTGTTTCCTAACATTTTTTAGATATAAAATGTTTCATATTATAAATTAATACTTAAGACATAACCACAAAGTCATGAAATTTGTGTGAAATGGCCTCTTTGAGGTTTTGTGCATTACACTTTAAATTGTTTAATGGTAAATGCTGTACATTTGTTTAGAGCTTATTTTTAGAATAGACTCACAACGACTCGTCTGCTTGGGGACAGTAACAAGTTCAGGTTAAGGTTCATCTGCAGTTTAAAAATGTTCTTTTATTTAATAAAAAACAACATTTTAGGAAACTTAACATGTGATAAGCTGACAGTCTGAACAATCATATTTCATCTTACACTTTCTTCTGCACATTGTCCTCATTATCTGTCCTTTTTGTCTGCTGGCTACCATCTTCTCACTGTTACATCACTCTAACTTTCCTCTTTTTATTCTCTTTCACTTTTTTCCAACTTCAAAAATCTTCCCTTTGCCAGTTCTTTGTTTTTTTTACACTTCAAAGTCTTCTGTACTTCTGCCACAAGCTTTTTTCTTGTTTTAATAATCAAATGGATTCAAGTTTTTCTTTCTTTCTTTAACTGATCTGTTTATGTGCTACAATGTTCCCTGCAGAGAGACCTGGTCCACTTTAATTAATTATTACAGTGTCATAATTAAATTACCCATTAAGTGGGCATTGTACAGAAAGTAAGTGTGAAATATATCATTTTTATGTTGACCAATGACTGGAAATTGATTGTAAAATAATGCAACAAATGACAATAAAAAATGTCTCTATTGTGAGAATTGCGCAGATGTCTTGAATTATCCCTGATTTAATATATGTTTTAATTTCAAAGAGTTAAACTATTTATTCTCTTGTCAAGTGGTTTTGATCAGTTCTCTGTCTGAAAGTCTCTTAGAGATTTTCTTTCCTGGACTTTGGAGACTTTTCTTCTTATTTTCAGTCAGAACATTTTAACACACTTGTTTAGACACTTTTAGGTAAAAAGCTTTTAAATGATGGATCTGTGTTGTGTTAACACATAACAAACAACTGAAACTTTGGGTACTTTATCAGCTTCCTGTCACAGAAATTCAATTCCAGTTTCTATTGTTCCATCCATCCATTTTTGAACCTGCTTCTTCCTGTTCAGGGTCACAGGGAGCTGGTGCCTATCACCAGTCATTGGGGAGAGGCGGTGTTTCACCTGGACAGGTCGCCAGTCCATTGCAGGTCCACACACAGACAAACAACCATTCACACACACACTCACTCCTAGGGACAATTTTAGATGGAGTACCAAGAGAAAACCCACGTACTCCCATGTTTGCACGGAGAACATGCAAAATCCATGCAGAAAAGCCCCAGCCCAGAATCAAACCCATGGACCTTCTCACTGCAAGGCCACAGCTCTACCAACTGCACCACTGTGCAGCCATTTCTATTGTTCAATCTTTAAAAAGATCTGAAGGAAATGCTGTTCAAAAAAACACGTGTTTTAATACCACAGATGATCAGAGATTTTTTTTTAACTGGACTTTTGGATCTTGTTTATCTGCTGCATATAGCGGTTGTTTTGTTCTGTTTTTTCACAGTATGGCAGTTCCTCTTTTTTATCCCACTTTTCCACTTATCTTATTTTTAAGCATACTCTGCACAAGCACATGCTGTCAGGGCCGGGTCCAAGGACTGGATAGAAAGAGAAAAAATAAATAAAAACCATATTAAATGTAATACAATTTATGTTCATTACAATTCCTCAGCCACTTCAAGTTCTTTTTATTCTTTTTGCAAAAAAAAAATGAATATTTTCAATTTTTACACAAGTAATTACAGGTTTTCCCTGCTGAATGCTTCATAATAACCCCCCGTGCTGATAAATGATAAATAATGACTCAGAGGAAAACAATATGATAGGAGAAACAAAAAGTCGAGATTAGAAACAAAGATGACATCGCTCATAAAATCTCTGCACCAATCACACGCTTCCTCAAAGCTCTTTGTGTTAAAACATGATGAAAAACTTCCTGACTGCATTGGCCAATTCACAAATAATTTACATAAGATATTTAGAATTCTGCCTTTAAAATTCTGCCTTTAACCACATGTTTCAGAGGGTTGAATATTTACAAAAAGGATTTTAAATAACATGTGATAATAAAGACTTGGATATGCTGTAAAGAGCTCAGAAGGGTGGGGTAGCCCAAACCTATCCCAGCTGATATAGAAGAATAGATGGGATCTACCATGAACATGCCTTCAGTCTGTCGTGTTGTGCTAACAAAAAAAGACAGGCAGCAAGAGGTTTATGTCGTAATACCCTCCTGTGATCCTATTTTCTAGCATCTTAGCCACTAGCAGCAATGATGTGTGAGAGAAATGTGAGGAAGAAAAGTGACGACACACTTGCAAAAGGTGCTAAAGCTTTGACGCTATTGTGAAATCCATAAGCAAAGTGTTACTGAATGTTACATGTGGACATGCAATTTAGTTGTCACGCTAAATTAGTTAAACGTTGGAAGCGCAAGGATTTCTGCTCTTCTTAGAATTAAAAGACGATGTGCTAATTTCTAGCTCACAGGAAGTTGGAATGAGGCATTAGGTAACAATTAAAATATGCAGCAAATTGCACAGAATTAGATGTTTACTGCTATTTTACAATGTTTTTACACACATATACAACAAAAAATAAAAAGTGCAAAAACTTCCATGTATCAAGAATAATGTTTCATCATATCATGTTGCATGTGTGTGGATTAAATTGGGATTCTGAAACATCATATGTAATATAGTGGTTTCATCCAGTTATTATTGTATCTTCATATATTTATTTTCTGCACCAGCTTTTTCCTGTTCAGGGTGCTGGAGCCCATCCAGCTGTCATCTGGCATAAGGTGGGCCATACCATGAACAGGTGGTCATTCAATGACATGGCTGATACAGAAAAACAAGCAGTTATATATCACACAGTCCCCTCTGCACTCATCCGCAAGAGGGTGATCCTTGATTAGCTCTAGTAACATTTTCTAAATTAAATTGTTGCCCACCGAAGTTATTTAACAACAACTTTCCTGCATGATTAACTTGCATTACTTGTGTTTTAGGTAATAATTGGTCAAGTTCTAGCAGCAAAACAAACAAAATGAATTCTGCATGAACAAGAACCAACCAGCCTTCTTCTAGCAACAGCAATTGTACACTCATTAATTTGATGGTGACATCTGACCTTTGCAGATATTAATGTGCTTAGTTACTGGTTACTTTAATGACTTTAAGGACAGTTTGCTTTTCTTTTAATTTGTTTGTGTTTTCTTTGCACAGATGTTCTCAGAGCTTCACCCTTATCATTTGCTTTTCATTCCATCAGATAGTTTTGATTGATAAGTAATCTGCTTTTGTGCTATCTGCTGTTGCCATGGAGACTCTGAGCCTTTGAGCATCATTTATGAAGTCGGTCTTTTTTTCCCTTTTTTTTCAACACGTAAACATTTATTTGACCCTGGTAAGATATTTTATTATTCAATGTGACGAGTGCTATGAGACATGGGCGAAGCACTTGCACAGAGGTGTAATATCACAATAGAAGTTGCAATTCAAAGCAAACTTGCCATTCACACGTACTGTTCTGAATACATGCCATGGCTACCAGCAGCATTGATGCACATGCAGATGACTGTGACTTGTTCTCAAAGCTGAAGATTCAGATTGTCTTTTACTACTTTGTTTGCTCAAAGCAATGTTGCAAAGGCTTAAAATAAATTCTGATTATGTTTTTTTTTTTGACAAGTGACCTTTTGCTGCAAACCCTGGTCAAGGTGCATGAGTGCTAAGAGCGTGACTATGGCTTTTGACACTTGGGCTTGCATTCACTCTCCAAAGCACATTTTACAGGCTGCGCAAGAAAGTTAAATTGTTCAGTATATGCACACAAAAGTGGCATACTGTCATTTGAAAACATAATAGACTGCACTCTGTGGAAATAGTTGCCTTTTCAAGTCATTTGAACAAGACAACACTTGATCCTTCCAGAAAATAGTGCACAGAGATGAAAGTGAACTTGAAGAATGCACATAAAAAGGGCTTTCCAACATGTTTTGCCATGTTTTTCAAGTCCCTACGCACCCATTCAACAAAATTTCAGCCAATACTAAATGAGGGCTGACATTTTTTCTTTCTAGTTGTGGATTTTTTTTTCTTCTTTTCATTTAGGCATATTTTTACATGGCATATATTCCTATTTTCTAATTGGCACTTATTTTAATAGTCATATTTGTAGATTAAAAGAATGTAATTGCAGCTTGAAATCAGTGATGTCAGTTAGCTAAATGCATGAAATGTGCAAATAGGGTTAAAAGAGGTTGCAATGGAAATAGGATACAGAAATATATTGACATAAATAGACATAATCTGACTTAAAACTTAAAACTTTTACCCAAAAATTAACTGTTTGAATTATTCTTTTGTCTTTTAGCAAAATATCTTATGAACCAAAGTACAGATTATAATAATACTCTTAGAAATGAATCACTGAATACATTTAATCATGCAACACGGGGCGTATCCAGCCTGCTCCCTGTTGTCCTGACATCACAAACCACTCACTCACTATTCTGCCTGTACAAAATATCAGGATCGAAGAGGTAAAAACAGAAAAAGACAAACCCGAATAGATTGTATTAGTTGTGCATATAAGTTTCATTAATTTTTTGAGTCAGTCCAATTCAAGATGGCTGCCACAGTTAATCTACCTCATCAAACACAAAAACAGCTAAAAAAAACTACTTCATGCTGTAATGGCTAAGAGTCATTCACAGCATATAATGACAGTTCTATACACCAGCTAGGTCTTGGAAATAAGAGCACATATATATATTTATTTTCAAAATCTCAACATACAAGGATTTTACTTTAAAAGTCTGGCATAAAAAGTACCATACTACATGTATTTCTTCTGAATGCTAAGCCATCAATCCTTATAGATTCTCCTCTCACTTTAAGAGTCAACACAGAAGCAATGGATGGTGGAAATACACATACTAGTCGTGCATGATTGAACAAACTGATGCTTCTTCTGTAATAACGTTGCATCAAAGTGATCTATTATCTCAGATTTGTTTGATATCCGAAAGAACTCGGTGCAAAACTGCTAAAGATAACACATGCAAATCATAACAGCAAAGCAAGAAAACATCTTCATCAATATGACATCCTTATTTGCATGTGTTTGGTTTTGTTGCAGTGCATACATATGGCCACCATGCATTTGCTTCTTTTTTTTTAAGGGTGCACCCTTCTGTTCTCTGAGTTATGCAAGAATGTTAGGTATATAAGCATGTGTAAATATTCATAATCAGTTATTTCCTTCAAACAGAATAATGCAAAAAAAATAAAGTCTGGCATGAACTTAAATAGAAAATCTTGTAGGTGGGTTATATGCATGTGGAGGAGGGTGAGAGGATAAACAGATAGATAATAGGAAATATATTAATTACATGTTTAAAATAATTCTAAGAGCAAAGATTTTTTGTGCTGTAAATAAAAGCTTTTAATGCAGTTTGTAAGGAGCGACTGTTCTTGTCATTTCAGTGTTACACAAGCAGCATTCAAGGTGACAACAGCAAAGGAAAGGCATTCGCTGCAGAGCGATCCGAGTCTGTGTAAATTATTAGATAAGAACTGAATTACATTAGATTTTTCCTGTCCAGCCCCTTTTCTGTTGGACTGAGTGTCACACAACATGAAAATTGATCATGGGCTCATTTTGCCAAACTTTGAAGCTTTTCCATTACATTCTGAATCATCAGGCCAAATTAGCCTTTATTTGTTGCTTCTCTCTGATCTCTGTGTCTTGTCCCCTCCTCTCTTTGTATCAACCCTCCGAGACCTGCTCTTTTCATCACCAACACCATTTGATCTGCGCTTTGGTCTTTCAACACAGAAAGAGTTGGAAAAGAAAAGAGAACGCTCATTGTTTTTGAATTTTAAAATGCTGGCCATTTTTTTTAACTCATTCCGCCGATATTTGGACATATGCTAGTGATCACTAAGGTAATTATCAATCCACTCAGTTCACTTGCTTTGTTTCGTTTATCACATCGGATGTTTGATTTGAAAGAAGAAAAGCCAAAGCCACACTGAAACATTCTGCTGTTTCATTCTTCCTGTCTTCCTGTCACTACAGACAAGACTTGGCCTGCATATTAAAGCCAGAGCTGTCCTATACTCCGCCTTATCTGGCGCTTATCACTGTACCAGTGGCAGACCCTGTGCCTGTCAGTGTCATGCTTTCATATTTAATCCGTACTAGAAACATCGTCAAAGATGGTCCAGTCATGAATTTATAGACCCGCTGGCTCAATTACTGTTGGTTTTCCTAAAATCCTTTGTCCTTTCATTGATACTGTCAGTTAGGAAGCTTGAATCATTGAAATGTCTTTTGAACAAGAAAATGACTTATTGTGGATTATAGGAACAGCTGATTTTTTTTAAATACTTAAGAAGATTAAAAATATTTTTTGGTGGTTTAAGAGATTTTTTTTACCTTGAATGTGTTGTAGCAGCCCAGTCTCATGGTTGGCGATGGGTTTCAGCTCAGTTGCAGTTATTGTACCAATTTAGCAGCAGCATGAGGTGCAAAAACTCACAGCTACAAACTGGATTTAAACATGATGGAGATGGACGGTGTTAACACTTTGACCTTAATGGAACTGCTTACAGATTTCCCAAATAAATCAGCATCAGATTAGTTAGCTGTAGATAAAATAAGTTCACATCATCCTGTATCAGGATGCACTTGGTATTTTGTTAAAATTTGTTGCAGTGTCTCTATACTAATAATCTAACCTGTGCTCTCTGTGAGGAGTCTGCACGCTGCTGAGCCACTTTTTGGTGATTGATTTGCTTTTCCCCCCTTCAGGTTTCTCCATGCCCTCCTCTCTTACCCTGCTTGGTGTTTTTCCCTTCTGTCCTCTTTCTGCACAGGTAGCCAGGAGGACACAGGTCCTGGGTGTCTCCATACTTGGGCGGAGCCTTGGCGGCAGTCTCCAGCAGTCACACCTGTGTTCACTCATCAGTCTAAAACTGTTTGGTATTTATACCAGGCCTCTGGTGACACACAGCGCTGGATCATTGAACCTTCAAGTGTCTCAGAGGAACTCACTTCCTGCTTGGTTTTAGCTCTGCCACTCGTTCACCAAGATTGTGACTGCCGGGACCACCTTCGCTGGACTCCAAGAACCTGTTTGAATAAACATCCCCTCCTGGAAGTCTTACCTGTTCTCCATCAAACACTCATCTGCCTCCTGGCCTCCCCCTGCACCTCAGTTCCTCCTTTCTTGGTTTGGCTTCTCAGTCTTCTGGACTCCTTTCCATGCCACCTGTGTTCCACATCAAAGTAAGAAAAGTGTGATAAATCTCTTCCATTAATTCATTCTGTTCTTTCCCATGCAAACTCCTAATCAATCTTTCCTATTTCCTCCAGATCCAGTTCCTGATATAAGTCGACAGCAACAATAGTATCCTGTAAATTTTGTAAATAAATATTTTTTGGGGTATTTTTAGTGTCAAATTAATCATGACATTATTTAGAACAGATTTATTTATAAAAGAGGGACCTACACGTTTTCTTCTCTTAAAGAAATTACAAAGTTTGAATGACAACTATCTGACTAACTCCCAACTCTTCAAATCAATTATCAATTTATCCCATTTTTTCTTATTTCTAAACATAAAAAAGTTAAATATTGACTGTCAGTAAAACAAAACATCAGCATGGTCATTTAAATAATGTGAAATGAAAATATAAGGACAATAAACTTCATCTTAACACATGTCAGTATAAAGTTCATAGCTCAACATGTAATATGTAAATATCCAGGACACACTGGGACCAAACAAGTTATAATAGAGCCAAGGAAAAAAATGCTTTAAAAATTCCAATTAAAGCAAAATAACTTTTGCATGACATATAAATCTAAATTAATGAGTGTTGGGTTTTCCAAGTAAACTCCCAGTGAAAAGTTAGATTTTTTTAAATAAATACCATTCACATCTATCACTATAATTGATTATTAGGTCTGTCACATTTCCCAAGGTTCTTTAAAGTTTCATTTGTTGTAACTGTATTTAGCCCATTGATTTGAATGTTCTTCAGATTAAAAATCCCAGTGCCCTTCCTGTCTCATCAAATTGTCACACGTTTTATTTGTATCTTAGTGCCTAAACAAAATAATCCATTGATGGTTTCAATGTTTTTTATCCTGATTTGAAGTTTTTGCCAGTGAAAGACGATAACACCAGCAGGAGTGGCTTCCTTCCACACTTCATCTTTCAATGTTCAGACCTGCATCACGTTGTCTTTTATTGTTTGTGAACAGCTGCCAGTAGCTCACATGCTTGAATGGGTCCAGATGAATAAAGGACCCAATGTAACATTAACTGGTTTGTCTGTCAGACCGTCAGGAGCCTGCTATCATCTAAAACACACTCTGAATCCACCAACATCCATATCTTGTGACAATGATCCAATATACGGATGTTCAAGTCAATATTTTCTACTAAGCTGCACACAGATGAGCCTGTTCTCTTAAATCAGGAACCCTGGTCAATTTGCAGCTGCAGCTCAAACCTTTTCTATGCGTTTTGTAGCCTCCTGGTGGTTAGGTGAGGCAAGAGCTCAAAGAATCAGAGATTCAAGCTGATTTGATTCGATTCTCAGAGCTGCACCATATTTTAACGACGTGTTTTGAAGTAAGAACATCTGGTCATTCTTTTGAGCATTTTGTTGGCACAGTTTCAGTCTATTTTACTCTGATAACATGAAGTGACTGTGTGCTATGATCTTAACAGCCACAAAAAGTCAACACAAAGGAACATCACTATCATTAAAAAGGCCAATGATGAAATGTCTTTTGAAACTTTGATGTGCAGCGTGCCGCAAGATTCAGACAAAATTAATGATGCATGGAAGCTGTGTTGATGACAGCGTTACTCTGCACCTTAGCAAGATATTTTTCATCATACTTTATCACCCTCATAGGTTAAAACTCTATTTTACAAATTTATGCAGAAAAAAAATCTAATTTTAATCATGAAAGAGGAGCAAGAGCTTGACTTTACAGAGAGGATGAGCTGGATATTACCAGATATGACCAGAACTGCAGGTCTAAGGACCTAAAAAACATTTATCCATGTCTTTTCAGTTGAGTGTTAAGAAATTTTGAGTCCAAATCAACTGCAGAGAATGTTGTTATTCAAAAAAACACAGCAAAACATGTGATAAAATGTGTTTTCCTTCCCATTAGCTTTCATTTGTGTCCAGTTGCTGTGCAGGGTGCTGCCCTTTTACAATAAATGAAAAGATAAACAGAATCTCATAAAGCTTGAAGACTTAGAGAGCACACGAGCAGAAAACCCTGCCCAGGTGTCTGTTGCTTAGCTACCTTTTACCTGCATTCTGAAAGAATTTGATCTGGTTTATTATATACTTTCTCACTTGTGCATGAGTACCACTGAAAGATGACTTGAATAAAGCTAATTGCAATACTTCAAAAGAGTGAATGTCTTTTAACAGATGTGTTTGTGTCTCATTCTTTTCCTCCACCAAAGTCTTTTTTTTTTTTCAGCCAAATTTAACCCTAAAAGAAATCTACCTGACAGTGTTTCCTCACAGCCCTCAGGACATGATGTTAAATTTAACGTGTTGAGACACTTCAGCCTTGGACATTAGATTTTACATGACTTTACCTGGAAAAGTCCACTGCAGAGTGTTAATTAAAATCATCCCTGAATCTAAAGCAGCATCGCGCTTGTACATGTATTTTGGTTAACGAAGCTTGTTTTTCGACGTATAATTTCTCATCCCTCTGCAGCATTGTGTTGTTTTACTGATTTGTCCTTCAAGCTGTCATCATTCCAAAAAGCAGAGAAGAAGAAGAAGAAACAGCAGCGTGCAGCAGCGTTAATGTTGACTATGTAAAGTTTGTGGGCGAAACTCAGCCAGTGCCACAGCTGTATATGGATTGTAAAATAAAAGTCTCTTTAAACATGCAGTACACAGTGCAATAAATATATTTAGCAAGTCTAATACAGTTAGCTTTTTTTTTTTTTTCAGAGGGAATATGGCGCGTACTCAAGGCTGAGTCTCAGTCGATGCATGGAGGTGTCAGAGTTGGAACTTCCCAGCAGGTTTATGCCCTTGTCGTTTTGCATCAAATTTTTTCGTAGAATGATTGCTTTCATTGCTTATTCTTTTCAGTGGATTATGGATTGGCTGAGTGATTCATTTACTTGAGTTTTGCACTTGAATAGTGCTGTTTGCAAGGACGCTTCAGTTCCTTTTCCTCTCTCACTGCAGCGTTTGGAACCTGGCATGCAAACTACCTGAAAGACTCAATTCATCAGAAGCAATTCATCAAAACCAAGAAGAGATCAAACTTGGAGCTCTTAAAGTTTAAAGGTTATTTGTCAGTTAAACATGTTTTATGTCTTTGTTCCTTTTTTTTTAAAAGGTTGTTTTGATGATAACCCAAATGTAAATTCAACGGTAGTTTCACATGACAGCACTCAGATAGTTTCGATTTTTAAAAGTCTACTTATTGATGATCAAAATACAGAGAAAAAAAAACGATAGCTTCTAATTCTTGGCAGCAAAGCAAGACAGTCCTTTGATACTGAACTAGGGTCTGTAAATAAGGAGTGGTATACCGTCATTTAGCGAGGAAATATTTGAAGCTGGCATTTACTTGATGAGGAGAGATTGTAATCTGTAAGAGACGGGGGAGAGCTCATTCAGAGCCCGCTCTTGTTTCCTGCTACACGCCGGTAACCTTTGCGGTTCGAATAGGATTTGTTGAATATGTTGATGAAATTAGCCCTCTCTGATGCTTTTGGGTGGTGTTTGTGCTCCGGTTTGTGAGTCAGTCACAGCTCCGGGCAGATGGCGGTAGGAGCGGTGTGCATAAGGTTTGCTTGATATTCATCAGGAGAGCTGACCTCTGCCATGATGTATTCAAGCTTTCAACAAACTTCACCCCATGTTCCATTCTGCATAATGAATAGATGTGAAAAGCTCAAAAACAACATCAAAGTCCTGGCAGCTCAGTTCACCTCTCTACTCTCTGCTTTGGGAAATACAGGAATATTTGGACAAAATGCAGTTTAAATCTTTTGGGTTTAAGGATAGAGCGCTGGTGGTAACCTCTACATGAAAAACGTGGTTCAGAGTCAATCAATAAATGACACCACGTAAGATCAAAAGCAAATACATCCAACTACACTCAGTAAAAACATCAAAAAAATATTTGAGGTCATTTCTCTTTTTCTGACTCAGATTTGGTAGATCTGTGATTTTTTTAACAGAATGAAAACTCTTTGTTTTGTGGTTAAAAAAAAGGAACTATTTTTCAAAAACCTCATTATTGATGTTTTCTTATGTGTGCAGGACATATTCTAAAGATTATTCCAGTCCTTTTTCAGTCTTTTGTTTAGAAGTGCAAAAATAAAATATGGAAACGATAGTTTGATTTTGGGGCTAGAAACTTGCCAACAAAGCATCACAATGTGAAAAGTTAAAACTGGTCTTGTGTTCTTTTTCTCCTGAGATAAATTAAGATTATATTTATACCATAGTAGCAAACAGAAATGGTGAAATGGCCAGATTTTAAAGCAGACAGGCTGTCTTCTCTTATTTTGAGGCATGTAAGGGTTCATTTTTTAAATTACAGTTAAAAAGGGTTGCAAAATGAAGGTCTAAATGACTAAATGATTTGATACTTTCATTTATTATGTAATAGTTCACTTATGGCTCATTTGGTGTACTTGTGTGACCTTTTTTGCTCATCTTCAGGATTTTTCAGAAAGAACAGCAAAAATACTCCCATATTTAGAGATGTGATGAAAGAATTGTTCAACCCCAATTCCCAGAAATATGGGATGCTGTGTGAAGTTTAAATTAAAACCCATTTTTAAGAAGCTGAAACAGAGGCAAAAAAAAAGCTTGAAATAAATTAGGTTAATTAGTTTGGTTAGTTGGCAACAATTACATGACTGAGTATAAAAGAAACATTTCAAAGAGGCAGAGTCCCTCGGGTGTAAAGGTGGAAAAAATTCAACAAGTAGTGATCAAATTGCATTTAAAACTCAATTTGATGTGATGGAAATTGATATTCAAGGTTTTATTTCATCCTCTTTGAAACTCATCAGAGATCTTTCTGTATGGAGTTTGCATGTTTTCAGGTTTTCTCCCAAAACCAAAAAAACATGCATGTTAAGTTTACTAGTGACTCAAAAGTGGCTCTAGATGTGAATTTTTTTATTCTCTATGTGGACCTGTGATGTGCTGGCAACCTGTTAATGAGATACCTAATGACTAATGGATGGATGGATGGATGGATGGATGGATGGATGGATGGATGGATGGATGGATGGATGGATGGATGGATGGATGGATGGATGGATGGATGGATGCAAAAGGGAATTTTTAAGAAAATGTAACAGAAAATCATCCAAGAACGAATGAGTGAAAGAGCCAATGTTTTCCCATGGGTAGGCTAACACACACACACACACACACACACACACACACACACACACAAGTGTGTTTTGTTATCCTTATGGGGACCGTCCATTGACTTCCATTGATTTTAGTAACTAGATTTATACCTAACCCAAACCTTTTTACTAACCTTAACCATTACTGATCTATAACTAACCCTAAGACTAACTAAAACTCTATTCACACCATACCTATAAACCTAACCCCTAACCCTAAAAAGGGGAGTCCCCCTCATGGGGACCAGGCTTCGGTCCCCACAAGAACCCTCGGACCCCAGAAAGATAGTAAAAGTCAGGAAACTGGTCCTCAGGAGGTCAGAAATACAAACCCACACACACACACACACACTCACACACACACACACACACACACACACACACACACACACCCACACACACACACACACACACACACACACACACACATAAAGACCTGAAAGTTAATTAGTGAAGAGACAGAGTCAAAAGGGTTCTTTTGAAGCACCTGTCCTAGATCACCCCCTCATTCACCTTACACACAAAAACACACACACAAGCGTACTTGCGCACACACACACACACACACGCACCCACATTTACAAGCAAGACAGTTAGTTGTCGCACATGAATTAGTTAATTTTGTAAGATTTTTACAAGCAAGAAAAACACTTTATTAAAAAGAAGTTTGCACAACATATATACTAATATAATAAAGCACACACACACAAACACACACACACACACCTTCACTGACAAACCGAGGGGAAAAGCACCTATCCATTTACTGGTGCAGTGGGAACAGTGCAAGGTGACACATTCTCACAGGTATCACATACATGCATACAGTGAACCAGGTGTATTTGCCTGTTCTGTGTGAACATCAACAACTGAGTTCACTGCAGATGTGATGGAACATCTCAGCAAGGTTTATAACATGTAGAAGATGCATGTGTTTGCTTATTTGTGCTTCCTGTCTGCATACAGAAAACTGGTCTGTCTTTAAAACATGAACAACAGAAAACATGAAAAATATTGGAAAAACATTGGAACTGTATTTACCATTATATAACACTCCCTTTTCTTTTAACATCTGTCTGTTAACATCTGGTAAGTAAGGAGACTAGCTTTTGCAGCTTTAGGAGAGTGATGCTGTCCTGTTCTTATCTGATGCAGGATTCTAGCTGTTCAAGCATCTTCAGCCTTCATTGCTGGATTTTTTATTGCAGCATGTGCTAAATGTTTCCTGTTGCTGAGTAGTCTGGACTGCAGGCAGGTCAGTTCAGTACTCCTTAATTCCTCTATTGTTTTTTCAGCATTGATGCAGCCTTTCCAGATGCTGCCCAAGTAATCAGAACTAAAACAACACCATGCAGGTTAATAACTAGCTGAACAGTCCTGTGGACTAAAGGGGAGAGGAACATTTTTATCAAATTGAGATATCTATAGATATTATAACACTCAATTTAGCACGAGTGTTATTATACCGTAGCACTCAGTGTTTAGATACACTGTTGAAGGACCTGCATCAATAGACAGTCCGGTGGGTTAACCTTTTTAATTTTAGGTAGGTAAATAAAAATCTAATGCAGCAACAAAAAAACTTACATGAAGATTATCAAAGTGGAGGACAAAAGGAAAATGAACCAAGTGACCACCAGAACAGGAAACAGCAACTGACAAACACTAAACTCAAACCCTGGGACACATTCACGTTTTCTACTATTTGTTTAATATTCAGCACTTACTTAGAACTTTTTATTGTAACATTCAGTTAGTAGAGGATCTGTCTCTGTAAGGCATGCACCAGCTGGGAACATGGACTTCAGCCTGAGTGGGAGCTGTTGGCTGGAATTTAAAAAAAAAGGAAGAAAACAGAGGAAAACATATTTTAAGAATGATTTTAGTGTTGGTTTCACTTTCTAACTTTTTGTTCCCAACTTGTCAACTTATTTGAAAACAGAATAGGTCAAATAAGTCGATTTTTAATTCTCATGGTTATATCATTATGTCTTTGTTTGTTCTGTTTAATCAAACAATTAATTAAAGATCAACTTCTGAAAGGTTGGATAAAGTATAAGTGGATAAAATACCATCAGTATTTAGACTGGAATTTCTGTTTTAATGTTTTTAAATGTGACATGAAAAGCACAGTTAGTTGAACTATTTATACCAGTTATAACTATGTGTCTTTTCCTTATTTTTCACCCTGGGGCTGAGAGAATTAACAAACTCATTAGAGAGAATTTCTGCTTTAAGGAAGAACATTGTCAAAGGACTAAGTGTATCCAGTCCAAATATGCATGTGCTTAAGTAAAATGAATCATGCCTGCCACCCACAAGTTTTTTCCACCTGCTGTCCACCTACATTAACAATAGTGAAGCAGAGCTAAGGATAAATACAAATAGAGACACAACAGAGTGCACATGGTGGCCACGCTCATCAGATTAACCTTTATTCACTCTGATGAGACCTGCTGTCTTTACCTGGAGCACCCTGGATCCAACATAATACAGACGCAGCCACCCTGAAACAATAAAAACAGTTTGTAAAATCACGCTGGGGTATTACATGGGTCAGCAACAACTAGGATGCTCCAAATCTGTGGTCAATCTGGGTCATCCCAAAACAAAAGAAAAAAACATTTAACGTCTTAAAGCTGTTGCAAGATAATTCAAGGTGTTGGGTGACTGAAATGTGTTTGTTAAAGTTTAATTTCCAGGAGTTTGAACTGCTGTTGAGGTGTTCCACCGTGGATTTTGAAACGTTTTGGAGATAATTGCTAAAGATTTCCTTCACAAATTGAGGATTTAAATGTGCAGACATGGCAGCATTTAGGATCCACCCAGAGTCTGCTGAATCCTCTCTATGTATTCTATGAGTCGTTCCCAGGAAAAGTTGGACTTCAAGACTTCAACTTGACTTTCAGCATTCCTGTTGGCTGCCATTTCCTAATGACATCATAAATTAAATGATCTACTGTATGACTATCTAAGTGCCAAGAAGCTGCCCATATAAGCCAATTGCTGCTAAGTAATGGTACACGGCTAGAGGAGTCAAAGTACATACAACACTTAAAAAAATTCATTGCCCGATCTTTCCCAAAACAACTGAACAAGCCAAAGACCCGAGATGCCGAGAAAAGGTCAGCGACTTTGATAAAAGCTCTTACAGTGTCCTAATGTTAGGATTGATGGCTTCCATTGTCTCATTATCAAATTTATACTAACCCATGTGACTTTATAGCGATAGTTTCAAGTGTTTTATGTTTTCTTTCCTTTCCAATTGCCTGTGACAATCTTGTAATCAGGGATGGAGGAAAAGGGACTGGGTGAAAAAACGGCAGAGAAGAGCAGAAGATCAGGTTTCTCAGCCGCTCTGTACCCTAATCCTGGATTTGGAAATGGGATCAGAACATAGGTAAGTACAAACACAAGCAATTACAGCACTGACATGGATTTGGAAGGTGGGGGGTGAGAGCAGCTCTATAGGAAACAGGGGATCTCATAGGTAGAAGGGGGGGTGGTTAGATGCAGATGGGTGGGATATAAATACCTGCAGTAGACCAAGGCAGAAAAATGCTGAGGGTATGACGGATCCTGACTTACATGCGTCTATGATCATGAAAAAAGACCGGGAGCTGCATTGTAAAGGCCTCTGTGGCTGAGAACCACATTTCAGCAAGTCTACCAGTGATTTTAAATTGAACCTGAAGCTCTTTACTATTCATCTTCAAGATTCTTGTTTGAGGGCAGAGTTGTGCCTAAAACTGTGAAGGTTTCTGACAGAGGTGCTGACATCCTTTGAGAAGAAAAAAAAAAGTAACTTAGAGCAGCTTTTTTTTTTTTTTAACCATCATATATTCCCATGTGCCTGAAGGAAGATGTATGCTTGACTGAGCCACAGAGAAAAGGACAAGATAAGAAGACGATACTCGAGGTGTGAGAGGACTAGTTGGAGCAAGAATAATAAAAAAAAAAGGCTGAACAAGAGAATACCAAAGAAGACAAGAAAAGGAAAGCAAGAAGACTGATTTCCAAAATGCAAGACGACAAATACAAAGCAATAAAGAGAGACGTGACCAAATAAAGCAAGCTAGGAGGACATATCGAGTATAAATCTGTTAAGAGACTGACGTAGAGTACCATTAGAACTATTTGGGGGAAGCCAGAGAAATATGGCATGCCAGGCATTTGGTGCTGACTCTTTCACCTCACTGACAGGAGATTCACCTTTACCAATCCTCATGCACCATGGCTCTACCAGTGACTGTCTGCCAACCTCCTCCCATGCCCACAGTATGGTCTCTGCAGGTAATTGAAGCTCACAGTCTATTTTTCTAACTTCTCTTTAATGTTTTTGTTAAAATCAACCTTTGACTGTTTTTTTTTTTACAAAATAAGTGAAAAATTGTAGATTAGAAGTCTGATTTACATAAATCACAACCTAAATCATGTCGTCATGATGTTTTATCCCAGCTGCACCGAAGGCAAACTAACATGTTAACGAGTGGTTTACTTAATGTTCATTATAAACACATGTAAAGCCTGAAGTTGCCTCTATAGAGCTATAATTGACGATTAATCGTCCCACCAATCCAACAGTCCTTATGACTAAACTGCTGTATTTGTAGGAATTGGTGAGAATGAAATGCTGTACATTTATTCGAATCAATCTAAATTATGCAAATGTCTCTCAACTGGCTTGGTCCAGCTGTCAGTAGATAATTACTTTGAGGAGGTTTCATTTGAATAACCAAATCTCCAAGCTCTTTATCATGATGGAGTTTTGTGGAGAAAACTTCCTTCAGATTGTTACTGCTTGCTGATTATTAAACCTCAGAATAGATACGACTCAGCCATGCAGAACCGTGTCAATTCCACCTTTGTGTTGCAACAGGGCAAATGTATTTATTTAGTTTTTACTTCTGTTATATGAGTGAGTTGATTTTAGTTACATCCCGTTAAACAAGTCAATATACAAATGAATGTCTTAATGTCATGAAAACAGCCAACTGTTTATTTACTTGCTTATTTTTCTAAAGTAAATTGTTATTGTTGGATTGATTTTATTTTAGCAGTTTGCACTATTTTGTATTTGAAATGAGAATCAGACAGGATAAATATGAACGTATGAATATTTACAGAAGTAGCAGAAAGAAAAGTATCAACATGGACATGTAAATCAGTTATTTTAATAA
>SSNP01000002.1:5356595-5459196 GCA_006937955.1 Pachypanchax playfairii | reverse complement strand
TGCAGCATAGCTGTATCCTGAGGGAACATCAGAAGAAGCCTCAGGTTCTGTTTTCTTTAACCAGTTGTTGTTCTCTGTGGTAGAAAGTTTGCATCTTCTAGTTTTAGTAGTTGACACCAACTTCAAAGGAATTTGTCCAACATTTTTTTTAGAAAATTGCCTTTAAAAAGTAATGGTTATTTGGAAATTATAGAAATATTCTGTATTTGTTAAAATGAGAGCGATGTTCAAGAGAGAAAGGAAGGAACTCCAACCTCTCTGTGAGATCCTCAAGTGCAAGAGGAAATTGTCGATGCATGTTTTAGCGTTGAATCTGCAGCACTGCTCTCAAGCTTGAATATGGATCCAGCTGAACAATACAAAGGGTCAATGATGGCATCCTCTCCTCCTCTTCTCTTTTGGAAACCCATCCATTTAAACACAGGCTTGTGAGAGCCGTTGCCGAGTTTGGTATTTGTGTCATTATATTCGAGCTTCGGAGGGCAAAATGACTCCAACGTCTCTATTGTCAGGCGATATTTTACTGGATCTGAGTTTCTGTGGAAGCTTTTGTTGCATTCTGTTAGCGCAGGTTCAATAGAAACGATGATGCTATCCCACTCAGGTCAATTAGAGAAACATTTGTGGGGTTGCAGCTCAACTTCAGTAGATGGGTGGAAAAAACAGAAAAATCCTCATTCTGAGAAAAGACCATGTAAAGCAAAAGGGATCTTGTTCACAATTAATTACATTTTTTTTTATTTCATTTTTTTGTTATAAATGACAAAGAAAAAAAGAAAAGAAAATGTGCAAGAACAGATAGTTTAAATGCTGCTACAGATGTCTGTGATTTTAAAGACTCATACCAGGAACAGTTTCTATAAAAGCAGACCATTATAACCGCCAGGAAGAGAAGATTTATTGCATGTTAGACTACACTGGTTTTCACTGTTGGGGACAGTTGTGTTGTGGTTAGCATTGATCTACAGCCAGCAGCAATTTGTCCATGTTGTACTGTTTCTTTCTCAGTAGCTGTTGGATTAGATTCCTGTTGCTGAATACAATAAAATAAAAATAAAGATATATAGATAAATTATTTTCAATGTAGTTGCATGATAAATGTTTGTCCAGATCTACTGAATGCATTAACACCAAATGAAAACTGCTTGTTATCTCAGCAGTCTCTGGATCTCTGCTATTCCAGGGTGTAACACAGTTTGCACTGTAACCTTATTAACACAAGAGGGGAGTATTGCATTGTTCATTATGGATGAGATGCTTTTTGTTCAATATGCACAGACATAAAGGCTTCTCTGCACATGGGAAAGATCTATCAGTAGTCTCATATTAGCTCTTATATAAGCACTGTGATTTATTTACTCACTTCCTGTAAGTTTGCACAATTCCCCACTAAGTCTGCAGTCTTGTAAAGTAGAGAAAACAAATAGCATCACATTAGTAATCCACCCATATGATATTCTGGGAGTCATTGATCTGTCATCAGTGATTAGCACAAGAGCCATCACCTCCACTCCATCTAACCACTCAACATCAGCAGCAACAAACAATCCAGAAAATTACAACAATACTCTGTTGCATTGAAGACGTTGTACAAAGGAGTGTTTTTTTTTTGTTTGTTTTTTTTACCAATTAAAGAAGTTTAGAGAAATAGAAGGAGAGAAGTTCAGCTTTGTGCAGCAACAAGCCTGCTGCTGAGGGCAAGTTTGTTAAATTACAGGTAAACTGGAGTACATTGTGTTAAGTGACAGGGAAAAGAACAGCTATTCAACAAGCCCCCAGAAAATACATTCAGATTAATTTAGCACTCATGTCACAGACTACCGTGTCGAGACTCTGCTCGCTGTCTTTATCAGTGAATTGAACTGGTTTAGTTGTCACCCGAGTGTGCAACTTTAAAAAGAGATTCAATCCCACACAACAAATATCTGCACAAACAACAGTGAGCAGTGAATGTGTGTCTGTCTGTCTCCAGATGGAATAATGATAGCTTATGTCTACACAAAGAGAAAATTAAGGGGAAGGAGCTGATTAGGTTTCAACTTTCATTTCATGAAGGGTTGAAGACTGTCGTTTTCAGGAATTCATCTCAAAAGACGATGTATTCTATCAACTAGCAATCATTGTTCTTCACTGTTGTTTAATTTATTGGGTTCAGGAACACACTTTTTTCTCTTTAGGAACAAAAAAAGACTCTGAAGATATGTACATGTCAGACTAGTATCATTGGAAACTTTTTGGTCATCTGTGAGCCGCCCCAGCTTAAAGTCTTGTTCTCTTTTCAGGGCCTCTGACTCCTTGCATATACAAGTTTCCGGATCATGGGCTCAGTAACAGTTCTTGTGCGTTAAGCCATGGTTTCTCGACTCTGCCCTCTGCCCTCCTCTCGACTGATGAGACCTCTGGGGTTCCCAGTGGAGAGCTGAAAACTGATTCCCAGAGGAAAAGCATGCGGGAACCAGAAGATGCTCCTGCCATGGATTCACCGCAGATACGAGAACTGGAAATGTTTGCAAATGACTTCAAAATACGCAGAATCAAACTTGGTGTGTATGGCATGACTTATTATCTCACTCTCTCATTTTTGTTCTTTTATTAGTATAGTATATTGTATGAAATATATCTTTTTCTGCTTGTTTTTTTTTTGTTTTTTTGACCTCAGGCTACACTCAGACTAATGTGGGCGAGGCTCTTGCTGCAGTGCACGGCTCGGAGTTCAGCCAGACCACGATCTGCCGCTTTGAAAATTTGCAACTGAGCTTCAAGAACGCCTGCAAACTCAAGGCCATTCTAGCTAAATGGCTTGACGAAGCTGAGCTGGCTGGTGGTGAGTCACACTTTTCCACTCCATCAGCCCCCATACGGGGTTTATTTACAGTAGGTGTAATCTTTATCCATCTCAGTAGCATCAAAACTGCACTTTTGATTTGATAGGATGCATTTTATAGAAATAAAGTTACTAGAATGAGATTTTGACCAATTTTAGGGGGAGTAGCTTTTATCCAATTTGCAAGAAATTAAAATATACTTTTATTTCTTTAGTTTTATTGGAATTTATGCCATTCCTTTTTATTATTTTTGTTTCTGTCTGTAATTTTGAATCCCTTTCATATAAACCATCAGTGACTTGTGATCCCTCTGCTGCTGGGGATCTTTTTTTCCAACTTGTTTCATCTGAATAATCTTCAGAGGTCTAAAGAAAGAGTAACAACAAGCTGTGATGGTTTTGGGTGGCCTAAGGGAAGCTCATTATTATCATTATTAATTTTTTAAAGATGTGGCACTGACCTCTGCTCTCTAGGAATGTAACTTCAAAGGAATCTAACTATTTAATATTGTAATATTAACAAAATTTAGACAAAAGCTGCATCAAAGGCCAATAAGTTCTTATAAGTTTAGAATTTAGCTGGAAGCAAATATCAATTTTCTTATCTGATGTTTTTATTCCCATGTGTTTTAAAAGTTGTATAATTCCTCATTAATAAAATCTACAAAAACAACATATTATTTTGCTTTTCCTGTAGCCTTGTACAACGATAAGGCAGGAATGAATGAGCGGAAGAGGAAAAGGAGAACAACAATCAGGTGTGTACTAACTGTATTACTATGTATAAAACATACTGTCCCATCAATTCAGATAAATAAATAAATAAATAAAGATTTTTTTCTTCTTTGTCTGGTACTGCAGCCTTGGAGCTAAAGAGGCCCTGGAGCGCAGCTTTGTTGAGAAAAGTAAGCCATCTTCTCAGGAAATAGCTAGAATTGCCAAAGGCCTCCATTTGGAGAAGGAGGTGGTCAGAGTCTGGTTCTGCAACAGACGCCAGAGGGAGAAACGGGTCAAAACGAGCCTCAACCTGAGTTCCTGTCTGACAAAAATCAATCCAAACTGCATCATTCAAATGAGTAAAACACCAAGAAGTTTGACATGAGCTGAATATTCAGACAGTCTGAGACGACTCCTGTCTTATTTTGAAAATAAAATACCCAAAATCCTTATTTCAAAATGGTACAGGAGAATATGAATCTAAAGGAAATAAGGAAGCTGTTAAAAAGAATCCTTTTAAGTGGCTGTGAATGTAGTGAAACTATTCATTTAAATGTTTATGTTGTAGTTGCTTTATATGGAGAACACCATTCGGTTAAAGAACATTTTTTGCTCCAGATGTCTGTTTACACACCTTCATATTTTTATTACAGTTTTTCAGAGCAGTATTGTAATCTAAACACGGCTTTAGGGAAAAAAAATGCATTTCCAAAAAGGTAAATGTCAAAAAAGGGCAACAAACATTATTTTTAGTTGTTTGAAGTTGAACTGTGAGGCTTTAAAAATGCAGCAGCTGCTAGTTCTGACATTCAAAATGCAGATTCTCTGATGTGTTTTAAATAAAAACAAAAAGTCCATTGAATATACAGACCAATTTCACTCATGTGGATCAGATATATAAATAGATCAGATCTGTGTATCACCTTCTTTTAATTTACTTGCTTTTCCATCTTTATTAATTTTTTCCTTTTTGTCATATTTTTTTATTTTGATTAAACCTGTTTTGTGTTCTCTTTTAATCAGATTTCTATGAAAACTTGTATTTTTTTTTTTTTTGTACTTGTAGTCAAAACTGTAACCTAATTTATGTAATCACTTATTTATTTAAAAAAAATAATAATATATTGATGTGGATGTATTGAAGTCAGAGAGATGGAACTCTTTGACAGTGAATACATTTTTTTAGTTGTGCCTGATGTTTTGTGCTGCTCGTGTTTTTTTCCGCCTTCACAAACTGTCATACAGAGAAGAACATGAAGCAGCCGAGACTCTGACCTTGGTTGGATGACTTATATGAAATGTCTCAATAAAAGTTTCATTTTTACATTACTGCACACACACAACTCACAGTAAGTGCCAACAACTGGTGTCCCTGGAAGAGCCTGAATTTAATTGACTTAATGAAAAGATATAATATATAATGAGTCAGATAAACTGATACGAAGTGTCTTTATTCACACCAAAGATGTATTTGTGTTATGCAAATGTTCATCATCATCTGTTATAATAAAGTGTCTGATCCAGACTGGGAGTTACTGTACATCACTTCAAACAGTAAATCAGTTGAATTTTACGAACTGCACCTATGCCAACTCTCATTTTTACAACTGTAATACCAGATCAATACATACATTTGGAGGACAGGGTTTGGGTGGGAGGTTATAAATTAAACCACCAGACACTTTAATATAGGAACAAGCTGTTTCCACCCTGACTTGTGTTTGCTTATACAACTCAAGCGCTGTCAGAGGGGAAATAAATGCAGCAAGTTCATGGACTGCTGTAGTGAGAAGTTAAACTGGTAAACTGCTCTCAACAGTTTTTTTGGAGGGGGTTCCACCAAATGGGTTCCAGTTATAAACTTGTATCCAAATCTTAGCGCCAGATTTATTTATTTATTTCTGTTTCCACAGACTCCAGCACCAATAAGCTGGTGCAACCTCAGCTGCCAGAGAAAAGTAGTGCTTTCATCAAGACCCGGTTGCTCTGGGGACTTTATATAGTTTTTAGCGGAAAAACCCAAAGTGGTGCATTTGATATTTTGTTACTGGTTCCCAAACTCATCAATCTATTGTATTATCTATTTCTAAACCTGCTTTATCCTGTGCAGGGTTGTGGGAGCTGGTGCTTGTCCCCTGTGGTCATTGGAGAAGAGGTGGGAAATGGTGGTGGTGCACACTGCAGGTCGCCAGTGCAAAAAAGCGTTCACACACACGTCTCAGGTCAAAACATAATAAACACGTTGGGGGTGTAGAGGAAACCAAAAAGCTGCACATACTGTAGTAGAATATATAAACTCCATGCAGCAGCGCTGGGTGTTTGTGTTTCACTGAACTAACTGCTTCAAAGTGGAGCTTCATGATATTTACTTTCCAAAGATATGAAGATTAAAAAAGGAATCTTAAACGCAACTAATCAGGTGTTTCATTAATGTAAATCTACTGTATATAACTGATGAATCATTTTAAACTATTTAAATGTTTGAAAAGTATGTGCACCATTGTCTCTAATCTCTGCTGTTAACTGCTTTGTCCTCACTGCAGATTACTTTTTGATCAGTTGTAAACATCTCGTTATATTTTAGATGCATTTTCTGTATAAACACACTCCAAGTATCAACTGACCCAACGACACTTTTTCATAAATAAGATTCTTAGTCAGCTGGTTTTACACGTTTTTTCAAAATGTTATTAGCAGCATTTAAAAAAAGAAATCCCCAAGTCTGTCAATTATGTTGAAATGAAGACAAAATGGTAATTAAAAGATCTATTTTCTGCCTAAACGCTGTAGCCTTGAAGAAAGAAGGTCCTGGGTTCAACTCCCATCTGGTGCCTGACTGTGTGGGTTTTCTCCGGGGACTCCGGTTTCCTTCTACAGACCAAAAACATGCATGTTGTGATAATTGGCAATTCTAAAACAGCCCAATAAGTGAGTGAGTGTTCCTGGATAGATTTTTTTGCACCATAATCTTCAAACAACTTGAAGTGAACGATCGTTTAAAAGAAAAACCTCATCAGACGCCATCAAATTTGTACCTGAAGAAACTTTATTCCTTATAAAAAGCCATAAACCTTTTACACGGACAATTTACAAGAAAAGAAAAATGAGTATACACACCTTTTAAAATGTTAAATCCTACCCAGAGAACTGCACTCAATTACATCACACTGGTACATGATGGAGGGGTAAATTATTTCTAAATGTCTGATGAAGTTTGAGTTGTCACACATGCAAGAATGACACAGTCTCATTTTGTTTCGGCGATATGGAAACAAAAGGCCAGAGAGATGAAGACAATATTACAATGAGCCGTTGTCACTCTCACAAAGCCTGAAGCTGCTGACGTGAACATTTCACTCAATAAAACAGTCTGCTTCAGCTCTGGAGAAGAAGAAATATCTCTGCGATCACAGTGTTGTTTCAGAATACACAGCCATCATTATGTTTCTGTAGTGTTGGTGTTTTTGTGAGTGAAACAGCTTAAAATAACCAGAGAGTAACTGCACAGCAGCTGAAAGAGAAGAGGGACTGTAGGACCAGCGACATCATCACGATCCCTGTTTCAAAAATCAACCTAGAATTCATTAAAAAAAAAAAAAATTAATAGCATTCAAAAACTGAATCAAAACTCTGCCCGTCTTAATTTGTCGTAAAAGGTTTTGCCATGCAGTCTGCACCATCACAACTTCCTGTAAATTAATCTGCACCAGTTTGCCTTCAGATCAATATGTCACTCCCAGTTTGCTGGGATTTAAGATACGTTCAGAACTTGAAAACATGGTAAATAAAACAGTTTTATTCATATGGTGACATTGTTTTTTTTAGTTTTCTTTGAAAAAATAATGCTGAATCTTTGCCCACAAAACAATAGAAACCTGCTCAAATTTAGTTTTAATGAAGCGGGTTCGCCTCGGAGAAAAGTGAATCAGATGGATTTAAATTAACCGAAAGCAGCAGGTAAATGTTCCGAGCAGAAAAAGACAACTTCCATCTGTTAATCGTCAACCCTAAAGCTCCTTTTAATTACCATGTTTTTCATTCAACTCTCTTCAGTTACAGAACGAACAAAAGACCGACCAAAAAGCATCAAACGTTAAAGCCAATTCCAACCTCTCTTTTAGCCCTTTCACAGAAACAAAATGGCAAACAACGATGGAGAGTCGTGGCCACTTTCATGATTTAATAAATATTACTTTCATATAAATATATCAAATGTTTCATCCAAATGTTTTTCTTGAGAGCACCCAGCAGAAAAGGTGAGAATAATAAATCCCTCAGCTGGCATGCTTTCTAAATGTGTTTGTGTTTCCACCTGCAGCAGTAAACCAGTGTCTCGGACAGAGTCTGCATCATTCAGTGTTAAGTTGCACCGGTAAATAATGACAACATTAAGACAAAGTGGACATTTAGTCCACTCCCAGAGCTCGAAGTTGTCTCTCAATCTCGTCGTCAGAGATGGTGGCTTTGGAGGAGGCGGCGGCGCCGGGGACCGTCTTTCCTGCAGCTGGAGCTCTGACCATCTGGAATCACACATCGGTGGAAAGATCCCATTAACACACACAACAACTTCAAAATAAACACACAGTTTCAGTCTCGTAACACTTGGTGTTATGTGCAGCTGTCAATCCATAAACACAAAAAACAGATACGTTCAGTTATAAAGAAATGCTGCTCAAATTATATCAGCCACAAATTTGAAAGGAAAAGTCTCTTTTTTTAAAAAATAGGACATTGCCTTGTAGATATTAGATAAGCTGCAGCAAACAGGTTGACAGTGTGCACACCTGGATGTGGCAGCAGCACAGCAGCTGAGCTCAGCGTGTGTCAACTCTCAGGTGTAAATGCAACATGCTGCATTTGAAACCGTTTTCACATTAATACTGAGGCCAGTTTTCTGCTATTAATACGATAAAACTGTAAGAATTATGTTACTTTTAGGTCATTATCACAATTTCTCATCATCTTTGTGCAATTTACTTGTTTTTTTTTTATCTAACAGTTACAATAATAGTTCAGGACTCAGTTATTTATGTAGATTGTAGTATTTTTTTATCATTTGGGGACAAAATGTGTGATTCAGAACATTTGCTGTGTCCCATTTTACCCATTGAAGAAATATTTTGATCAAAGTTACAGAAATATTTGGGATTTTATTATTGTGTTTAGATTGCCTAAACTTTCAAAACATACGAGTTTATTCATAACCAAGAAAAGACTGTAACTCAATGCAGCATCTAAACTGAATGTTTGTGTTTTCTGGACAGTGTTTGGATTTGTACAGTGTTGTGAGAGGTGATTTATGACTCCGCCCCCCCAGAGGGAACCAGACACAAAGCAGATGGGAATCCAAGCAGTTTCAGTGTGTGAGGCTCTTACAGCTGAAGGCTAGCCCCACCATGTGGCAGCTGGGATGTATTTTAACCATGTGAAGCTCTTATTGTTCTTATTGCTGAGGCGAGTTCACTCAATTAGGGATTAGAGTCATCGATAACGTGCTGCAAAGCTGCACATTTTTCAGATTCTTTCTGAGCCAACAAGCTGCATGAGTTGAAATGTGCAGGATAAGATCGTTGTCCGTTTCGTACCTTCCCCGAGATCTCAATGCCGATCTCATCCAGAACCTGGTTGACAATGTCCTGAGATTCTTCTTCATCCCCAGACTCGTCAAAAATCTCATCTAAAGTGTCGTTGACTGGACGAACAGATAAAAATACAAACAGAAATCAGAAAAAAATATTCAATCACAGTTTTTTTTTTTTTCTGTTTCCAAAAAGAGCAACACAGAGACCTTCTCACACAAGCATCATGCATCCTGAGATCCTGAACTTACTCATGTCTTCAGTCATGCCCATTTTCATGTTCTCCTTCTGGAAGTCCTGCATGGTCTTCAGTGTCTTCTGTGGATCCATTTTCTTATTCACAGCTTGCATGGTCTGCAAACCATTTGAAAAAATAAGATGCAGGATGGTGTTAGGATCTGCCATTAGTAAATCTACTAGCTTAACAAAAGGTGAAAGTATAGATTAAAAATGATGCACATCATCTTGTTTGTAAAAAGAATCTTGATTCTTTGTTAAAAAAAGATTAAATAAAGATTTCTTTCAACATCTGAATATCCAAAGAAATATCCAGACTATTTACTTCTCAGTCTCTCAGAAAACTATTAGTTTGGCTGCTCTGGAGTCCATCATGGCATTTTTACAAACAGGTGTAAACAGACTCATTCACCAGTTCTGCTTCATATTCAATCATGAAAAATGAAACATAAACTTAAGATCCCCTCTCCACCGAGCTGATGCATCATGATGTTCAGGTTTAGAGCTGAAATATCAACTAAATAAACATAAAAGTTGTTTTTAGAAAGCTGGACACAAACAGTTTCCTCACACACCTCGTCACCCTCCATTAATCTGAAGCCTAATTACATGTGACCCGTGCACGGCTGGCTGTACAGTGCACTGCTTCTGGCTTATTACATTCATCACACTTCATTAACGATGATACTGAGATCTGCTTTAAAACATGAGCAGCAGACTCCCAACTTTATGTCTGTTTTTCACTATATAAATGTGGAACCTTCTATAGAAGCTAAACTTTCCAGCAGGGTCCTTCCTGCTTTCTAACTGGAGTAAGTTACACATTAAACATGTGAAACATCTGGACTCAGAGCAGCTGTTTGAGACTTTACCTTGGCTGTGGAGGACATGGCACCAGCCATCTTCATTTGAGAGTTCATGACCTTCGTCTGGGTGGACATGGAGGTAACTTTGGAGCTAACTGCGTACGTCCGGTTCTTCTGCTTCCTCAGCTGAACTAACTGCTTGGCAAGAATCTTACAAGCTTCCCGGTTACCGGATTTTGCCATTTTCTTGATCTCCAACTCCTGGAGAGAGAATTAGAGGGAACTTTAACAGACACATTAAACACTGCTGTTGCCAAACATACATCCACATACATACATGTTCTTATTTTTAAAATTTGTTCATTTTCAGTAAAATATACACATCATAGCAATGGCATTAATATAAATATGTATTTTTCTTCCACACTTTGGGTTAGAAATACACACAAAGTATTGATATACCTCCATGCAACCCCCAGAGGGACTATTGTGCTTGTAAACACAGACACAGTAAACAGTCATCCAGATCAAATGCTACTCGCTGGCAAGTGTTTAGCTTTAGTAAATATGAGAAGGAATGCCGATGCCTTCGGGGATTCTGTGTGTGAGCTCATCCCAAGAGACCAGAGTGAAGCTGCAGGTTACAGAAACATATCAGGGCCTTTCGGCACCAACATGTGCTGTTTATTTCTTTGGTGTGCTGAAAGCTTATTCTACAGGAAGTAACAATCAATTATTAATGTCTGATACTGCAGGAGCAGTAGGTTTTCCTCACCCCTCTTCTGCCTACTGAACACACACGTTTGCTGTTACACACCTGCTGCCTTAAATTCAACGTGTATTTGTACAGTGGACACAGCATTAAACAGAGAATCACCTGAAAATCAGGAAGTAATCATGATAAAGATACAAAGAAAAGAGCAGCGAGACAAATGCTGACTGAAAGCTCGTGTCTTTTATTCCTCTCTGCCACCAAAAGAGGGCGGAGTCAGGCAGTGATGGAGATGTAGTAATCTCACTCTGAGACTGGGAAGCTTTTCCTGATATGACATGAGAATCTTACTGTCATCAGTAACTCAAAATGCTAAAGAATCATCTCAACAGCAGGATGCTGCACATGTATTTTCTACATGTACAAATCAAACCTTCTGCAGTTTAAAATGTCTTTACTACATTAACAATTTCACATACAGTTTGTCAGCTAAGGTAGAGAAAACCTCCTTAAACAGAACTGCAGTGCATCTAGTCCTCCTTAAATCTGTGATCAATTCAACAGCAACACAGTTACCAAAACACCTGAAATCCAGTCAAGATTAAAAACACATATGTACTACATTTAAGACTTTTTTTTTTTAAAGACTGATGTTTTCATTTTAACTGGCTCTTTTTATTTCTTCTTCAGGAAAATATTTAATACCAAGCGTATTTCAGTCCTTTCAAGCCTGAGTTGTTATTAAACAGGCATGTGCACCTTTCCATGATGGGGGAGTGCACACTGAGGGACACACACAATTCTGCTAACTTGCAATTACAGGTAATTTTCATTTCTTATCCGTTCTTTTAGCCCTCAAAATGTGCAACAAAGCTGAAAAAAATGGGCTAATTAGTGGAAAGCATTAATGAAGAACAAAAATTGGTTTCCCCAGGGAGGTAATTATGTCCTGTATGATATTTACTTAATATAACTGAGTGGGGAAGACGGAATCAGCTTTTTTCATCTTTCAGAGAAGGAAAATATTTTGTACAACTGTGAATACTGTCGTACCATGTTACTCCGAGGGTGTGTGTGTGTGTGTGTGTGTGTGTGTTTGCCTGGAGCAAAGCTACCGCATCAGATTGTTTGATATTGCTCATTTAGACCCACTAACCAATTAGACGCAATCCTTTGTAAGAATAAGGGTGATTTTATCTCTGAGTGGGTCTCTGTGTGAGGAAGCTAAAATTTTGATAAAATATAAAGAAATCCACAAAAAGTACCCAGCATGCAGACACATTTATTCTAAGTGTGTGTGTGTGCATTTTAGAGTGAATTCCAACCATTTGTTTCTCTTGTTTCTCCAGCGCCGCTCGGTCCCTGGTGATCTGTCTCTGAGTACCGCGCAGCTCCTTAGACTGTTCCTTGATGATGTCTTCAGACAAAGCAGGACAACAAAGATGACAGATAGTATTAGGTCCATATTTCATAACAAAGTACTAATACAAACAACACAAAACTATCTTAAAACAAGAAGAAAGCAATATGTAAATATGTGGATGTTAAACTGATAAAAAAACAAATGTTTCTGATCAGCTCAGTACAGTTCATGACAAGAATCTATATTTGTTGTTAAGTGCAGGGAGTTGGTCAGCTGCAGGGTGTGTGTCAAGATCCATCTTAACTACCGACAACACATTAATAGCACTGACAAATGGGGAACAGCTTTGACATCTTGTACCAATATTCAGTCAGCTGTTAACACCCACACAAACATGAAGTGGCATCATGTGAGAAAATGTCTGACCCTGAAGTCATACAGTCATCCATGACTTCTAACCAGGGAAACTGAACCACAACCTGCAGATTAATCTGTTAGTGAAGTCTAAAATCTGGGCAAATCCTCCTTTTGATTTGAGGGGTGTTCTGAATATACATAAAACGTGGAAAAAGAGGAAATGAAAAGTATTAAACCACAGCTTTAATTAGTATAATCCAAAAATACAAACAGTACTTTGAAATCTGTAAAATATAAATCCTAATCTGTCCTTGGAGCCTCAGATTAAACATAAATAAAAGCTCCAGAAGTTGCACATGAATCGTTGAGCTACTTCAAAAATCAGATGAGGGAAAAACAGATTACATATAGTTATAAATAACTGAATTACCACATTGCTTTAGGTGATTATGCAATAAAATACTAATTTTATTAGAAGAGTTCAGAGAAAAGCGTATTCCTTCTGAAAAGTTCAGACCTTCTGAACTCGACAGAACAACGTCACCGAAGTGGACCAGTTGTAAGAACGATGCATAAATACGTATAAGGTGACGTGCCGCCATCGTATTAAAGTGGGAGGGATATCGTCCTACAAATATGTGTGATCTAACCCCCCCCACCCATTACACCAACCAAATTTGCCAAATAACTAGAAACCACTCCAGCTCTCTGACCTGGAGAAGCAACTAAATGACCCTGAATCAAGACTTCTGATGGGAAACTTGGAAACAGAGACGACAACTGCAGAAAGTCCCAGCAGAAGACCTGACGACAGCTTTACACAGAGCAAAGACATGGCAGCGCAGTGAGTACAGTCTGCTGATGATCAGTGAGGGTGAGGTTGGAATGACAGTGATGGGAGGAGTGAGTAAGTAAATATGCACGGCTGTGAAAAGATTTGCTTCCACCAGTCGAGCCTAATTCTACACCTGCTGCTTGATTTTACCATAATTCTTCACACAAACACGTGTGAGATTCAAAAGGAGGGAAATTAATGTGTTTTTCTTCATGAAAAGCAGCCCTAAGAGTCCCAATTTTAAATGGAATAATTGATTCATTAATTTTTGGTAAAATAAAGTCAGATTTTCCATCTTGAATCTGACAGACTGAGCTGCCCGAGGAAAAACAATCAAATATTAATGGAAACAGGCATTTGAGACTTTTGAAATGAGCAGGTTTGTCAGATTAAATCAAGGAACTGCAGTGGCACCATGTCAAATACGTCATACTTCAACAACGTTCTTTTTAAATGACGTAACTTTATTACATTAGTATTTTTCATAGCAGAGATAGGCCAGGCTATACAGCTAACCATCAAACATTAAATAACTTTAGCTGTACTGTGTTTCAAGTCTAAAGCAAAAAATGAGGTTAATTTCATCATGGCAACAAACCTTTTAACCTTTAAGCTACACATTTGAGTCAATTATCCTACATATAAATAAGAATTATCATAAAAGTAGCATGTTCGCCGAGCTAAGTTAGACTTTAGCAACATTTCACACTTTCCCCCACTCAGTAACATGACTGAGCTGAAAACAGGTTACACAAGTTACGTAGGAACATCTAATTTCAGATGAGAACACACCTGAACATTCAAGCTAAAAACAAGTTAGCTTGTTTTTTTAAACACAAACTTACCGTCAACCGTCTTCTTCTTGAAAATGGAAGCCATGTTGCTGCTTCTGTGTCAAATTAAATACAAAATATAAATCCTGTGTTAATGTAATGTAGGACCGCTGTGGTGAATTGAATCGATTAACTCTGGGACGACGGTAGATCAGCTTTAGCTGCCGTTTCCTGGTTGACTTTCTGTTGTCGAAGTTCCTCCCTCAGCTGACTGACTCCGAAGCTCCACTTGACGTCACGGCGGGACTCTTTCGCTGCTTTCACGTACATTAAGGAAATATCCCGATCGTTCTTGGTTCAATTAAATATATATAGCTTTAAAACGAAAGCTCAAACTGTCACTAAATCTCACATTATGCAGCGTTTAAGTCTAAACGAACGGCGCTCGCTCAAGGACTCAAAATTAACCAAGACAAGAGAGAAAATTGCAGCTTTGCAACCATTAACATTCATTAGTGTGGAAAAAGAAACAATAAAATTAATACATGAAGAGAAAAAAAAAAATAAAACTTCTGTTATTCTTAAATTACGTTCTAGTTAACAACATCCACCTTATTATCAATACACCACCGTAAAGGTAAATATATTCCGAGTGAAACATGAAGGCACCACGGAAACAAGAAAGCTGTTCGTGGAAGACAGGTGTGTCATTTCACTTCATGCAGGATTAACTCTTTAGTTTTTTGTTTTTTTTTCATTCTAATAGTTAAGTTTTGTACTTATTTTGAATCTTGAACTAAATTGTGTCGTATACTCCTTATAATAAAACAAATAAAATAAAATTACCCACAAAAGGTATAAAAAGTTGCATAGAAAAACCTAAACTGCTTTAAATTTGGCAGCACTTCAGTGCTTTGTCACAGGTGGTGTTTCATCAAGACAGAAAACAAGTTAAACGAGTTATGGACACATAGTTTTGTTTCACAGCAGGGTGAACACACCAGCTAAAAACAACATGGCTAATTTAAATTTTCCCCATATGGCTTCAATTTTATATTCTGATAGACACAGAGCACTGGAATTGCTTCTCTTTTCAAAGAGGTGGTCTTTCCCCCTCGGCAGAATCATGAATTAAATTCTCAGTTCAATATCTTGGCGTTTTACTCCCAGCAGAACACAGATCCCTCCGCTCCAGTTTGTATATTCCTATTATCTTATTTCCTATATCTTTCCTATATCTTGTAATTGATGCTGAAAGGAACTTTATGTGAGATGGTGGAACTCTTGAACCATAACCAGTTCATTTTTGTGTGTTTGTCTGAACCACGGTGCATGTAAGAGGCAAAAGGGAAGCTGTAAGGTGGATGAGGTCTCATCCCAGAAATGATGCAAGACACCAAGTTGGAACATGGTAGAAAGGGGTGACTTTGAAAGAGGAGGATGGGCGGATGAGTAGCCCTCAGCGCTTTTCATCGTCTCAAAGGAGGTGAGTGTGAGCGCACTGTTTCCTCTGTGCACCGGTATGTCGTCCTGCAGGCGTTGTTCTTGTTAAGGTTATTAGGGAAGATGTTTAGCACTAATCAGCAGAGGACATTTGGGACCCACACTAAACGGCCTCATCATCAGAGGCGATAGTGGTGATAAATGTAGCCCCAAGCACCCAGAGGGCCTGCTGGCACTAAGCCTGTATCTGTCTCTAAATTTGTTGCTGCAAAACAACACCGTGTAAATGAACAGATAGATTATCATTTGAGTTCAAATATTATTGGGGACTCTTCACCGTACTGTTATCTGGGTGCAACACTTTAAATATATGAACTACAGCTTTATTGTGCTCTTTTATTTATTTTTGTAATCATTACCTGTAATTAGGAATCATAATATCCATTTTTCAAAATATTTTCCAAAACTTTTTACAGGCAGTTGATGATGTTAAAACACCTTCCTAGTTACCAACAGGAAAAAAAACAAATGAAAATTCTCTAACAAAATAACATGAAACACCTCTTTCTTCTTCTTTATTGTCACTATTTCTGTTTACTGATTTGTCACATACTTTCTCCTTTTTCTCTGTCCGTCCCATTCACTCCCTTCTCTCTGTGATCTAGCCCCGAGCAAACAGACATGTGATGTTAAAGCACTAACTATAGTGCGTCGGCATGCCCACCTAGCTGAGGGAGAAAAACCACCATGTGTGAAATGAGATCTCTGTACTATCAGGGGGAGTTGCAGCCATAAAGCACAGCTTTTCAGCTTTGAGGTATCATCAAACAAATTGTTCAAATCTCTTCACTTAATGACTTTGGAGTTGTTGCAGTCCACTAACATTTCTTTTTTTTTCTGTCTTTACAGACGAAGCCATTTATGGACATCTAGACATAAAAAAGGATTACATCTTAACACTCCACAAAATTGCTCCATCTTTGTTGTTTTTCATACTTATTAGAAACTCAGTGCTGACACAAAACCTTTCCTGTGTTTCAACATCTGCAGAACAGCTGGATAGAAATCATATTATGAAACTTCAAATCCAACACGAGAAGACGGGCAATCCTAAATCACTGATGTTTCCTTTTTTTATCGCAGTCAGCTACTATATTGCTGCAAAAGCATCTAATCTATTGTATATTCTTTATGATTTATCAAAAGAATTTCTGCAAATCTCCCTTAGGCTTCCTCTGTGAGTGCGTGTGCATGGATGTATCTCATTCCCATATTCTGCGAACATATCGTAAATTCAGAATCATAATAAGATACAGCAGAAGGATATTTTGTGTATTCATTCCATTGTCCCTGACAAGTAACTGCAGGCTGAAATATGTTTGTTTGCAAACACAGAGAGACAAGAGGCTGTGATGGGAGACGTGGGATTTTAGTCCCCCCCTTTCACTCTGATAGATAGATGGTGCAACACTTTGGCCTAAAGAAAGAAAAAGGGATAAAAGGAAGAAACATGTGGAGTAGCTGCTGAGCAGGATGGAGAAACAGCAATAATCAGTTTCCTAAAATAATGATTTGGTCAAAAATAACTTGTTTATTCAGTTTGAATTCCAGATAAATCTGTCCACTTGGAACAACTTGAGGTCTAATGTTTGTGTTCTATATAACTGAGCTTAAAAAAATCACAAAAAAAATCTTAAATTGACCAAAGTGAATATGAATCCAACAGCTACACCAACAAAAACAGCCAATACGTTTGAACAATTTCCCTGAGAAAAAAAGAACATTTAAATCTCCTCAAAACTCATATTCATCAATATTGTCTCTATCATTCCACTTAGGTTCTGACCAATCAGAAGCATTTGGAATTCCTTTTTTAATGAGTTTTTATATTTTGAAAGGTGTCACTTTCGAACACATTCACTGTGGGTTTGAACCGTCACCTGGTGAAAGTGCATCTAGTGCAAAACCCCATGCAGACTCACCCGAAAGCCTGTTTTTGAAGATATGCTGATACGTTAAACCTTTAATGTGAGTTTTTGATGAGAAATTTTGATCAAATTCCAAATAAAGTGTTGAAGAGGAGAGAGGACATATGGCTGACAGCAGGTGTCTGAGCCAGCGGGAGGAGACAGAGAATAAGAAGCAGTGAAACAGGGAGGTAGCAGCAGGGGAGGCAGAGGGCAGAGGAGTTTGGGATGGTCTAATAAATCGACTGAGTGACTCCACTCTTTTTGCCCGTGGGACATATCCACTCGCGCTCACCAGTGCAGTGCAGCATCAGGGAATTGTGGGTAATGAGAGATTATTTCCCCCTGTAGTGTTTGCTCATCATCGCCACCCCCCCGCCCCAACCTCTTCAGCCTCTCAGAAAGCACGTGCAGTAGAAACAGGTGTATTTACACACCTTCTACAGGCGTGTTGATTTGTTATGTAAGGTCAAACAGTGAGGTGTTATTGTTTAAATCTAACTCAGGGGTGTCAAACTCCAGGCCTCGAGGGCCACTATCCTGCATGTTTTAGATGTTTCCCTGTTTCAACACACCTGATTCAAATGAACAAGTCGTTAACAGGCTTCTGAAGGACTTGTTGAAATACAGAGGATTTGAATCAGGTGTGTTGAAACAGGGAAACATCTAAAACATGCAGGATAGTGGCCCTCGAGGCCTGGAGTTTGACACCCCTGATCTAACTGGTTACCCAATTTGGATTTCACACTCAGTTTCTATCCACAGGTTCTTTTTTTTTCTTTTTTTGCCTGGGGATGTCAATCTGTTTTAGAGTATGTCCTACATGCATCAAACCAGAACCTTCTTTTACCCTTTTCTCTGTCTTTTTTTGAAACTCTCTCTTCCGTCTCTCTGGTCCATGGTCTTTTTTGCCCCGAGGCCTGGCTGAAGTAGGCTGGTGGTCCCAGCAGGGGCCGAGGCTCAGACAAACCATTTGCATGAGGGAATTAGAGCCATTACAGTTGGAAGGGCAACAGAGGACAAGTCCTTCACGTTGAAAATGAGGAACGATGTTTGTGAAGTTAGGTGAGGAAGGTAACAGATGATATGAAAAGATTTATTGAGAAGATAGCTGTGAAAGGTACATCAGCTGTGTAGTTCATTTACATATTTTGTGCATATTGTAACTGTTCTTAGTTAAGATGCAGAGACACAAACTGGGAAAAAAGGACATCGCTTGTTTTTACAGAAAAATAACATGTTCTTTTTATGTTTGTTCATGCGTGTAACCTGTGCTGGTGAGCATTTTATTACGCTCCCCAAAAATATAAAAACATACAATTTATCATTAATTTGTCCCCCCAAAAAATCATTAAAATGTAAATTTATGGTGAAAGTGCTGTTGGGATTGTTTAATTTCACACATATAAATCCTGTTAAAACAATGCTCAGTTATTACTTTTAATTTGCTGTGAATTTCCACAGTTAACTCTGTAACACATGTCCATTTTTTGTTTTAAAATAAACTTTTTTCCTAGAGTGACCCTGGAAAAGCAAGACACATCTGTCAAGTGAATCCCTCTCCATCACAATGACCCTGTCTTTGAGTCTCCATCATTTCATTAACTTCTGCCCGGCAGCCCGGGCGGCAGCTATTATCTTTACACATGCAGAATGGGACTTTAAGCTGGAGGATGAACTGAATAATTATTTGCTTTTTAAGGAAGGTCAGCATGCTGACTCTGAACCATGCATACATATCCAACACTAGCAATTAAGTTTCATTTCTGTTAAGAAAATGTACAAAAGTAGTAAGAACAATAACTGAACTAATTAATCTGTAGCCGGTGAATTTTTTTCCCCCTTTGGCTTGACATTTAAATTTTGTCTCCATTAACTTACAAATGACTGCTTTTTGCTCATTAGTAGGGCATCAAAGTGAAAGTGATTCTGTTCTTTTGTATCTTTAATTTATTTGATTCATCCTCTAGCTTCAAAATAAAAGTCTAAACTCTTCTTTTGAAACAAGCTGTTTTTTTTCTTTAAAATTCATTGATGATTTACTCATATTGCATCATTTCATGTGGTTGGAGATGCATTAATGTTTTATTAATTAGACACAGACTCCTCTCCTCCCCCCACCTCACACATATTATGAAGAAGACGTTTCATGTAATTAGAGGATTCAGCTCCACTGAAGCACTCAGTATATTAGCTGGATGGTTAATAATACACTGCTTGTACTTTCTCTGTCACACAAGTAGCCATATTTACTGTTAGTTTGTTTTATATTGATAGAAATTTAAAACTGCTTATGATAGGTTGCAGTTAATGGCAAAAAAGAAGAAAATTTTGGACAAAAACACAACAAGCACATGCTAGAAAACAAAATACAACATTCAATGACAGACAGTGTTAGTTAGCATCCACAGTGTGTCTGAACATTACTCATCATCTTTGTCTCATCATCATTAAACCATGCAGTCATCACGAGAGAGGACTCAGGCAGGTGTGTGTTGCTGCAGACTCTCTGGGACCAAAGAACCATCACAGCAACACCACAAAACTCATGATCCTGCACTCTGGCTAATGTGAAAGCTAATCATCAACAGTACTCAGCGTTATTTCACACCTGCTTCATCAGGTGTGCAGGATACGGCAAACAAAAAAAATAATTTTGCTAACATGAATTTGAGTTTGAAGCTGTAATTTTGACTTTTTGACAGTTTCAAAAGTTGAAGACTTAAATAAGACGATTACTGTTCTTTTACATCTGAGACTCAAATCTAGGACAAAACCCTTGAGACCTCTTTCTTATTTTCTTGAGATGTTTTATCCCCAATCTAATTTCTTTCTTTCGGGGAAATTTGTCTGTGTGTTTGAAGTTCATTCAAGTTTCTTTAGATCTAAAACACAGGAGGTCTCCCTGTTTCTTTGGAGGAAAAGCAAACAATTCTCATCTTTAATCCCCTTCTCCCTCCTTCCTCTGCTTTTCCCTTCAAAGCATCAGCTAATAATCATCTCTGTGCCTCATTAAGGAACTGGGGAATGGAGGTGCTGGATGTTCCAGATGTTTTGTGTAAAACCCCTAAGGTCCAGACGGCTGTGTCAGACAGTTTGGGTATAAGTGTTTGTTACAATGTGCTCTGTGAACCGTGCACAAGTGGGACTCTTCCTGCACTATATAAGACGCCCTCCTGTGTGCTCCACTGCCCCACTTCCAAATCTCATGAAGACAGTCCTGAGATTTCCTCTGTCAGAACACTAGATGGAGATGCGGACAAACACTGCTGATCTTGTTCAGCTTTCTGATCAGTCTCTCTGCACGCCGGCACTTTCACAGTGAGCGATGCGTTATGTTGAAACATTCTGGTCTTAGAGATGATTAATTACAAATGTCCGTTTCATACTTCTTGGTCTTTATTGCTTTCTCTTTTTTTCCCTCTGAATGCTAATTCATTACCAGACTGATCCGTCTGTTGTCCTACGGGAAAAAAAGTTTGGAAATTGAGTCTTTACAAGCAGCAACAACAAAATATGAAAATAAGAAGTTACAGCAACATTCATCAAAATGCATTGTTTACATTAACGGGTACGCGGAGAAACTCTAAACATATTTCTATCTCTTTAAAAGTGATTTACTCTATAGTATCTTCAGCATGTGGCTTGTTTTAATAATTCATGCTGCCTATGTGGCATCAAAGTGAATGAAACATGAGTAAAATGGATGAGACTGTTGCTCAACTTGTCAACTTGTCCCTGATGTGCCATCAAATCTGTAAACTCAAGTGCAACAACAATCACATGTAGCAGAAGATCAATAATAAATCATCCTGCTCTGTTTTTTGTTTTGTTTGACTTTGGAATTCCTCTTTCTCAAAATCTTGGCAAAAAAGAGAATGATTGTGATTCAAACATGAATTAAATGATCTAATAGTCATGTTGTTTAGATTTTCTTTACTGTTACTTTGTGTTTTATACATTTTTGGACTCACTTTGTGCATAAATACTTGGTTTGTTCATTTTTTTTGCATCAAATACTGTGTACAAGAACATATTACAGCTCTTTTGGGGGGGGGGTGGAGGAGGATTTATTGTTTATTGTAATGATAAAACATACAGAACATACACTTTCTAATCTCTTTATTCAATACATGTTGCTAGTACCAAGTTGGTCCCTGTTTTGCCTTCAGAACCACCTTCATTTTTGTGTCACAATTCCACAAGATGTCCATATTGACATGTAGTATTATGTGTTTTAATGTGTATCATGTTACTGCTGCAGATTTGTTGACATATATGATGTGAATTCCCTGTTCCACTGCATTCTAGAGGAGACCTGGTGGATTAAGATCTAGTAACTGTGGAAGTTGTTGGCGTACAGAGAACACATTGTTATGACCATGAAACCAGTTTGGGATTATTTGAGCTTTGTTACATGGTAGGGACACGATCTCAGGCAAGTCATCAGACAAATACGACAGGTCATACGGAGAACATGCAAACCCTTTACAGAAAGGGTCCAAATAAGTTTTAAACCCAAGACCTTCTTGCTGTGAGGTACAGCCCCTTTTTATTGGATCTAAAGTTAAACATCTGAAAAATGACTCTTAATTTATTCAACAAAAAAGGCTGAAAGACATCATTGTTCTGAAGAAAAAAAATTACGTCTTAACTGTTTCTGCAAAACGTATTTGAAGTAATGTATTTGGATGAAACTGGTAAACAGGGTTAGATCGTTGATCTCGTCAACAGATGGCAGCAAACAGCCTGATTCAGTCAATCATTAATCACCGCTGAAATGACACAATCAGGATTCAAATTTACAGACATTTCAAAATTTGCTTTAGTTTATTTCGTACTTTTTGAGAGTTTACCACAACAGACAAAAACATTGTCGGTCTAAGTCTCATGGTGCGCGTGCTTTAAGAGTCTTGCACCTGTTGCTCGAAGATAATTCACCCTCATAAATCTCTTTTAAACGTGCTCTCTCTCAGGAAGTGCCTCACTCAGAGATTAACAGATAACACCTCCATTTGCAGTCTATGCTTCATGATGGATAACTAACTTATACTCTTATTTTTATTGATTTTTCTAGATTAAGTTTTTAATCAACGATGTAATAATAATTAACGCGTTTCGGTACTGTTTTATGATCGTATTATTTAATAGGAGTGCAGCATATCAGACCAAACGATGTTTAATAAGTCTGTGCGTTAAACCTTGCAGAGTGGAAGAGAGTGAGCTTCTCTAAACTCCACAACGGCACAGGCCCTTCCCCGGTGGGCGTGCGTAATGGCCACAGCCCTCACTAAATATAACTCCCCTTCAAAACTGTAGGAGAGTTAAAAGAGAACGGAATTCTTACCAAATCAAAAGCAATCCAAAAAGTTTTTAAGGAAGAATTGAATCGTGTATACTGCGTGTCTTGTGCTGTTTAGATCTATTTTGTTGCCTCCAGCGGTGGTGGCGAAGCGCACAGCGGGAGGCGCATTGTTTATATGCAAACTGGACGACATGGCTATTGTATGCGTTTGGACATATATGGAGCCGCTGTTGGCTCGGAGGACACAACCCGTCTGAAGTCTCAAGGAGAGTAACCCTCGGCTGTCTGCTGCAAGTTTCTCTCCTTGGACGTTCTGTTTTTCCACATTGATTTGCTTCTTAACTATGAGTTGCCTGGATGTGATGTACCACCAAAGCTATGGAGCGCACTACCTCCCTGCAGCTGCGTACAAAGCGACGTACTATAACCCCCATCACCAGCAACAACAGGTGAGACCCTCAGAGTGACAGAGAGACAATGACCTTTAAAAACTCCCCAAGCTTAGGGATTTTCTTTTATTAGTGAACTTCTGAAGAAGGCATTAACCCTAAAGGTTCTGGTTGCGTTTGTGAGTTTTAACCGGTTTGTATAACAAAAGTTTTAAAGTTCACGGATAGAGCAGACTGTTCGAATTATTCCGTGGAAATCATCTGAAACTTAAAAAAAGAATAATAATAATAATAATGTTATTTTGTTTATGTCGAGAAACCTTCAGTGTCATTTTTGAATGATTGAATTCCAGTCTGGAGCTCAGTGTTCACTTCAGGTCAGGCGTAATGACACGGAGCAATTAATCCTCTGGTCAAATGGTGATGTAATGACAGCCAGCCTGTCACACAGGAATGTGGATCACAGCAAGATAAATAGTTGGAATGCAGTATGACAAAAAAGAATGTTATTTTCACACATTAAGTAGGATGATTTTTATTTAGAGCTTTTGTATGGAACAGTTTTCTTTATTCATCTTTTCAGTGGCTCTGGATCTTCATGTATGTGGATGTTGGGAAAAACTTAATGAAAACTGATCTATTTTACAGCCTTATTTGCACATCCTGCTTTTTCCTGTTTAGATCTGTCACTTAACTTCAATTTGTTTCGTCTTCCAGAAGAAACTGAGCGGTTACAGTAAAATGCAGGAGTGTATGGAGCAGCAGCAGGGAGGAGGAAGAGGGATGTCGCCTCGGAATCAGGGTCTCCAACAAGGTCCTCAATCAGAAGCTGAATCAAACCGTAGCTCGTCGTCTGATTCGGAGCTGAAGGATGGTGCTCAACCTGCGGAGGCTGAGTACTTGAGCTCCCGCTGTGTACTTTTCACCTACTTTAAAGGTAATATTGGAGACGTGGTGGATGAGCATTTCTCACGTGCTCTCAGTCAGTCAAGCACCTATAGCAACGAAACCAAACCAATCAGAGTGACTCAATCATCTGCTTCAAACACTGCTCACATATGGAAAGGTAAGTGTAACAAAGCTGAAGTGATATTCGTGTTCATAATACAATGGCCTCTTACTAATTTTTTTTTAATTATTATTACAGATGGGGGTTCTCTCTCTGAGGGTCAGAGCAGTTCAGCTTGGAACAGCGCTTTCCCATCTCAGTCCAACTCTTGCCTCCCCTCTGTTTCTGTTTCAGTCCATCCAGATTTTTCAACCAGCCCAGTTCCCTTCAGCCACCCAGATGGAGCCTTGTGGGCTGGCCATGTGCTCTCCCAGGCTAGCATCTCACCTGCAGCTACTCTCCCTGATAGCTGGACCTACAGTCTGAGCCCTCAGAGCCCAAGCGGCTACCCTCATGAAGTCTACCATCCTCACCCACGCCCCCATCCCCACATCCACACAAGGCACCATCACTCCATGCTTCACTCATACCCAACCCACAGCCCTGCTTTGGATCCCAGATTCAACGCACTGCTGCTACCCAGTATTAGGAGCCAAACCCCAGCCACCAGCAGTGCAGGAAGCTCCCCACTCAGTGAGGGAGGCAAAACAGAGCTGGATCTCAGCAGCAACAGCCTCGTCACAGCAACCTCTGTCTCCTGGACCCCTTCAACTCTCCATGGATCTTTAGAGGTGTATGACTCAGGTAGATATGACAGAACCTGCTCTAACACTTATCCAACATCACTTGTGCACTAGATGATAAATATGGGCTTGTTTCTTTCTTTTGCAGCAACTGATCAGACCAAATCAAAGACCGTTTGGTTCTAACTGATGAACTCAAAGTGAAATTTCAGCACATACCAAAAAAAGGACATGGCTTTATTAATGTATTGCTGCAATATCAGCACTGTATTTTAAAATGTGGAAATTACATGCTAACTGTAGCTTGGTCCATGTGTCATCATGATCGTTATGGAGATGAACTCAGGCTTGGACTTTTATGACAGCGATGCTTTGACCACCTGTCAATACCCTAAATGACTACTAGCCTTAATGATAGACAACCTTTTCTCTGTCAGCATGAATATCTTTTGTTGTCATTCAATGTGAGACTGAGCAGTTCTGTTTAAAGAGCTTGTCTTTGATCCACATTTTGTTTTGTATAGTAAAAGTTTATTGATTTTAGTACATTTCTTTCAGTCTGTGTACTGTTTTGACATGCTAAATTGTTGTTTGCTGCGTGGCTTTTGCTAAAACCATTGCCTAAATGTTGTCTATGCTATTTGCCTCTGGGAAACATATAGTGTAAATACTGTCACTGTATGTTGAAAAAAATAAATTAATTAAAATGTTTGTAATTGTTCCACTCTGGTGTCAACTTACTAAATTCCAGACAGAAAACATGCAGAAATCAAGCTAACTGTTTGCATCTCACTAAATGTTTCACTTAAAATACAAATGTGAATTTATTAGAGCAACATGAGTGAACTCCTTTCCACAGGATGCTATTTTAAAATACAAAAACATTTCTCCTTCTCATAAAACACACTATCCCAGACTGACAAAAACATGAAAGAATGTATTTCCTGTCTGGACAGGAAGTTCATAAGGCAGTGCCAGACTACTCACCTGCATCAACACAAACTCAAGAAGATTGGATTGAGTTGCTTTAGTTTTATTTGTCTAAATGTAGAATTGATGATTAATTTCCATGTGAAATGGAATAAATGCTGCAGAGTAAATTATCTGTCCACATAACATTTTCCATTACTAACATTCAGTGCAAGCATCGATTTGATAGTTAATAGTTTTGTATGCTCAACAGCTGATGAGAACTGTTGAGACATGCCAGTATGTGTGTGTTGATGTGTTCCCATTTGGATTAATAAACCTCAGTAAAGACGTTTGGTTTAATTCTAAGGTTAGCTTGTCTCAAATAGAGCAAATATATATCAGTAAAGTCCCTCAGTATGATGGAAACACATACAGAAATTGTTTGTGTGTGTGTTTTGCATGAGTGGTCTGACCAGGTGGTTTGATCAGTGGTACCAACCCACTTACATTCCAGCCTTAGATCCCACATATATCTCATTCTCCATCTCAGCTAAACAGCAGGACTTTTAATCTGAAACACAGCAGCTGCACGTCCAGATGGAGAATCAACAAATCACAATGCTTTAAATAAAAAATAGACTTCATTGAAAAGAAAAGCTGAGAGGAAATTATTAATTTCTAATTTTGTTCTCAGAAGTGGGAAATGACTTCTATTCTGTATCATTATTTCCTGTTAAAATGTAATTAATCTAAATACATTTCCACAAAACACAAGATGTAGACAAATTTTATCCAAGTTAATAGCTAAACCTGCATGAAAAGTTTTTATTTTTTTTCAGATAAAACGTGTATGATTAACGGCTAAAGTTTCTTTTGTGGCATTGTTTTATATTGATTCATTTGATTTGGTTATTGAACAGTTTGTGCTACACTCATGGGGACATATTTACACTACAGTCATCTTATACTTTAACTTAAAAAGCTACAATGGTAGACTGATAATGAAGCATGTTTGGATATTGCCATTCATTATACCTGTTCTATTAATGTGAATGCTGATCTCAATTATATACATTTTCAGTTATGGATTAATTACTTTTGTATAATGATTTTTCTATGTACCGGTCACAATACTTGTGATCAGTTTGCCTGTATTGTCTCTGAGAGATGGCTGTTTGTGTTGTAATTGTTAAAAACTGTTTATATTTATTATGTTTTCCTTTTTTTTGCAGATATTTGGGTTCATTTCAGGGGGAAAACAAAAGGCTATACTTTTCAAACAGGAGCCTCATTAGCATTAGCATGTAGTCCCAACATCAGCATGTAGTGCACTAACATGCTAACAGGCATCCCACTGGCAGTCTTGCAGAATCACCACAGGCACTTCCACTGCAGGAAGAAGAGGACCAAGCAGGCACAAATTCAGTCCTGGAAGCTGTGAAAAAGTTAAAGCATATAATTAAAACATTCCCAGAGGTGCAGACAAGAATAAAGGAAATGTTGCACGTGTAGTATAAATTTTTAATTAGATATTAATTAGGAGATGTTAAGTGCTAATGATCATCAGAGCATTTCATGGGCATCTTTTAGCAGATGGATACTATATTTTTTGGAACCGTTGCAATAATAAATGGATACATCTTTTCATGTATATTTTATTTTGTCCTATTATCTAACTGTACACACAATCATGCTCAGAAGTACACTTACGTCAAACTCAATTACAGCCCCAGACATACAAAACCACACACAAGATTGTTGTACTGGACCTTAACAAAAGATTTCAGATGGGAAAAGGGGGGAACTCAGAGCCAGTCTGTGGTCGGGGGTTCTCATCTACTCATTCCATGATTGCCTTTTGTAATGACCAGACTTGATGTCATTCACTTGACATTGGACTGTATTCATTTTTCAGAAATGACAGGAAATAGTTTTATTTTCTCTTGTACTTTTCCTGAAATTCACATCTGCTGTTGACCATCTATATACCTCTTCTGAACATTTTTTTATGCTAGCCCAGTCTGAATCCTTTCTTCTGAGCAGCCTTAAAATTTCATTTTGATTACCATTTAATTTAATTTGTTCAAAAGTGTACCAACAGTTCATTTATTTTATTTCTTTTCACTTTCTTCATCTTTTAGTGAGTTTTTTTTTATTGATTTCATTGCTAGCAACAACACAAAATTTGCTTTAATGGGACTAAATGTTTCATATTTTTTATGTTTATACATAAAAAATGAGTTTTCAGTTATTTATTGTTCCTTTTTGGGTCTAGTTGGGGTGTAGTTCCTTCTTAATCTCTGTTTTGTACCCAAAATCTGCTGAGCCAAACAACAGCAGGTGGTTTAGAGGGGACACTTCTTTAAAAACATGTTACTCGTCAGGTCATGTTACCGCCACAGAACTGCACTACAGGTTTGACATTTCATCTAGAGGGAAAAATGAGGTAAGTCAGTTTAAATTATTTGAACTGAATTGAACTTTAAGGAATATCTTAGTCACTTTGAAGTTTTCTGTGTAAAATGTACAAACTGATATTTATTAGACTGGAGCTTAGATCTGGGTTCAGACCAGCCATCAGCTCATGAGTCCTGTTGGATGTCAACTTTGTTTTTCCAAACTAAGATGATATAACTTTTACTTAGAGACATTTTTCATAATGACCAGAATATCTCTTTATTGCAAAAGGAACAGGGATGGGGAGGAATATATAGAAAACAGATGGTTGGGGCAGCCGACCAGAGAGTCAGAGTCCAGAAAAAGAGATGAAAAGAAAGAATATGAGAGGGAAAGCTGATCAGTCATAACAAGGCCCAGCTACACATTCCAGAGTAATTGAGCGGATGATTGGGTTCACAATCAGCAACACAACACCAGCTGTCTGAACACAAAACTATATAAATACAGAGATCAAGACAGAGTGAGGAGGAGAGGAGATGAGGAGAGAGGAGAGGAGAGATAAAGCTAGGTTAAAAAAATGCACGCCAGCCGTTTTCATTCAAGCATATTTCCCTGACTCCCAAAGGCCAGCTCAACACCTACAGATCAGTGGAGTAATTAAAGCTAATTTGCCCTTCTTGTACAAGTATTAAGCAGAATTAGTGGAAGGCTCAGCTTTCAACACTGTGTTTGTGTCAACGGGGCAGCCTAATGAAGCGTACTGGGACTGTCACACAACACTTGTCCTGCTGATTGTGCTTGATTCTCCAAGTCTTGTGTGTTTTAGATGACACCTGATTCCTTTTTAACAGATAAACTAAGAACACCCAAGATGCAGAATATTTTAAAGCATCTCTATTTTACTGTTGTTCAGAAAAATGTAATCAGTTAGAGAATGGGCGCTAACATTAACAGTTGTATCGTTATTTTCATTGAGGAATTAACCTATTGTATTCTTCCCCATTAAATTTCCAATTATTGCCTTAATGCTGCAGATCCAGTGAACAAACCGCCTAATGGAGGTTTAAACTGGACGGGCATTAAAATTCTATAAGCTCTCTAATCAAATTTAGATTAGATCATTAGAGTTCAATCAGATTTAGTTAAGTTTATATTAGCCTATTATGACAGGATGAAGATACAGGGTCACAGTATATTAGTGAAATCAGTGCGTATCTGCTTAGCTTGACGTGCAAATGCACACAAGTCGAAAGGTCTAAATATAACATTTCCTCTCAAGTTTTATTTTGTTTTTGGCAAACGTAGTTGCATCTGATAAAGTTTGTTAGCTGTGTTAATTATTCAGTATTCTGTATTCATTATTATTATGTTAATTATTCATTAAGATAACACACCAAATCCAGTATATTTATGTTAGTTTTAGAGGAAAAAAAAACCTACACACACAAAATCAAAATTTAATTTGAAGCCACTAAAGCAGCGGGTACTGTAGGTCTTTTATTTTGAAAAACTCCAGACCACCTCTTGATTTTTACAATATTCGGCTCTCCTTGAGAGCCGTTTTAAGCTGTAAACTTTTACCACTTTAGATGTATAATTCAAACGTTGACCTTTTTTGGATTCTGTTCATCATTAGCAGTTAGTTAATCTGATTAAAATGACTGATTTTATGTTTTGGATCAAATGGTTTGGTCCAAAAGTCTCTGCAAAAACAAACAAAAAAACTTCCACTTAACACTTAAAAAACAGCTGCTAAAAGTTAGTCTCAAAACCTTCAATGTTCACAGTGTAACTATGTAATGTCATCTATCACCCTTCTCCCATTCATAAATAAATAAATAAATCAGAAAACACTGTTCTGACTGTGCTGATGGTGAATCAACCAGCTGATGCTTCAGTTTTCTAGGGATCCCTCATTCTGAGCTACTGACAAAACATTTTCATGCAAAACATCTAATTCAGTAACTAATTCTGCGATTTTGGGCGTCACTTTAAATATTGCAAAAGGTTTAGTGAGACCTCAGTCCAAAAACGCAGGCATTTGTTTCAGTTTTAACATGGTATAGTTGTCTGTGTGGTCCCATCTGGCACGAGGGGAGAGAATATTTGCACATGTTCATCATCCTCAGAATGGCAAGAGGCCCACCGAAGCTCCAACAGCCAAGGGAAGGTTGTTAGATTAAAAATCAATACACAGTTAGACCACAGGAAATGTTTAAGCTGTTTACAATGTACGAGAACATCCGATTGTAACACAGAGCGGCCACATACTACTGTGTGCTTTAGTTTAGTCAGAATTTAGCATTGAGTTTAAAATAAACTGTCTCATCTGATAAAATATACCATAAACAAGAAGAAAATCATTAATGATAAGGGGGCTCAGTTATAGTTAATTAGAGTATGCCATTCAGTTTTTGAGTTATTCCACCATACAACACTGATTAGTTCATCAAACTTAGAGGCCCTCCATTCATAAAGGCTGGAGTAGCTGCAGCACGCTGTTGTTTCTGCCAGCTCCACTCTGGATAATGTGCCAGTAACTACAGAGAGCAGAACATAACTGTCATTCCTCTGCTCAGTGAAAGCACATTTAGCAACCAGCACCTGTTTCCCCTGCTCAGTCACTACTATGGGTTGCTTCCCAACAGCCCTGCCTGCATTTACATGAGCAAGACCTCAGCTTACATTCATTTTTAAGCCGTCACTATAGCCACAGCGTTGGTTTTACAAACTATTCCAGTTGTAATGAGTTCAATTCTTTTGTGACACTAGCGTTGGTTTTGTTGTTAAACAGCCAGACAGTAAATTGTTTGGAGAAGCAGTAAAATGTTGTCTATCAGAAAAAAAAGGCAGGATGTGGGAAGGCTTTGTAGCAGCCAGGAATGTTCAGGATATTTTTTCCTCTCAGAGGAATGTTAGCACGATGGTGGAAAATGCTGTTAAATCATTGGCAACAATGGAATAACATTCAGGAATGAAAACAGCAGCAACAAATTAAATCAGATCAATTTTATTTATAAAGCACATTTTAAAACATCTTCCATTGGCCAAAGTGCTGAATAAAACGATAAAGACAGATAATAATGGAAAACATGACAAAATAAACAGAACAGTTTCCAGGAGGATGCACAAGGCTGCAGGAGCTCATTCATACATGCAGAAGCTGTCCATTAAAAACCAACAAAACTTTAAAATCAATCCTAAAATGAACTAAAACCTAATGAAGAGAAGCGAGTTACAGTAATCCAATTGGATTGTAATGAATCTGTCTTTCAATTTCTTTAATGATAAAAAAGGTTTCACCTTAGATTAAATTTGCAGTTTGATCTGTTTCTCAAAGTTAAAATAAGAATAAAAAACCACACCCAAATCTATAAACATGATGAGTAACATGTTATTTAACAATGGACTCCAGACTTCACCGATCTAGTACAGTACAGGGTCCCAAAATAATAACTTAAGCTGACTGAGTTTCTGTTTTCTTTACATGAATAAAAACATTTTAGCCGTTTTAACCAAATGAGTTTGAATAAACTTATTTACTTTCTCAAAAAAGTTACCTACAACTGATTCATTTTCCACACAGGAGAATCGTGATGTAATAGTTTACGCAGACCAAAAGTCAGTGATACCAGTGATGTTGGATAAAATCTCTTAGTGAAGTTTTTCTAAATATATTTACTAAATTAGAGCTTTATAATTCAATAAAATTGTTTGTAGCTGAACAAATAAAAGCTGTCAGATACAATAAAACATATTTACAAATAGAATATGTTACTATTTAAATTGTTTCTTGTTGAATTGTCATCCAGACCTGTAATAGAAGGTTTTCTAGTCTTATACTATTTTTTTTTTTTTGCCAAATCTCTTTAAAACAAAAGTCCCAAAACACGGTTACTCAGCGTTAAGGAATTTTTTGCTCAGCCACCTGCTTGTCAATCATTCTGGCTGCTGTTATGTGACCTACCTGCTGCTACTGTCCCATGCTTCTCATAAAGATCATTCCACACATACCAGAGCTACAGAGAGGCAGTCCTGGTCCATTGACCCAGATTGTTCTTTTTACATTGTAACTGTCAGAGGAATCAGGTTTGTAACATAACAGATGGTTTCCTGCGGGGACTCTGGAGTCAGAAAATGATGCTTCACAAAATGCTCTTCCCAGGTCCTTATAAGGTATAAAAAATCTGATCAAGTGTGTAAATGAATGGATTATTTTTGCACATAAAGTCAGTATTTGTTTTAAAAAGTTGAGACTGCAACAGATTGTTGATTTTGTTTTGTTTTTTTGTGAAAGAATAAACATTTGATTGTACATTTGTTGCCTTTCTGCTACATGCTTGAGTGAGTGTACGTGTGCCTGTGTGGGTGAGATCATGTCTGTAGACAGTGTAATCTGAGGGATAACATGGTGCTTATCCAGCTGATCCCTAACCTCCCTGGGATCTGACAGGTTGACACCCATCATTCTTCCCATTTACTTTGCTTAATTGGCAGGTAATTCTTTTCTCCTCTATTGACCCCCCTGTGTTTCTGTATTGTCCCTGTATTTTACTAACACCCCTGTCTGGGTCTTTTTTAACCAATCAGATCATGCACCCTGCAGCCAAAGAGCTGCTCAGCAGGGCCACTTGTTCAGGCTCAGAATCTAAGTCAGTCCCATCACTGTAAACTGGGGAAGTAAAGCCACGCGCTTCCTCCGTGACAGTGACTCCCATGCTGGGAAGCTCTCCACGTGGTTGACAAGCTCCGGCCCCCAAAGAGTTTAAACTTGTTCTCATCTGCAAACCTCTTCCTACAAACACATCTCCTTGAAACAATGCAGATCGCTCCAATGGCTTCACTGTTTTAACTGAAAAAACTGCTGCAAATACTTGAGTTACCATTAAATACCAAACTAAATAGAGCAAGCTGCATCTGTTGATCAATAAACATGAACCTTTTATTGACTCCTCAGAGTTTTCAATGAATCTCTTCTTCACAATCTTCCACCTTCAAACAGGTGCATTCCAGCTGTACTGTAGCTCTCATTCCTCCCTGACAGTGATTGACAGATGTTTGCAGAACCCCTGGAAAATCAGACATGGGACATATGGGAGTCCCAACCTCCTGTCATGTCCACCTTCACATGGGTCTTTTGTGGAGGAGGTGGAGGTGGCAGGAGCAGTGAGGAGCTTGTCACAGCAACAGGAAGAGGATAACATACTCTCACACTTCCAGACAGCTTAAGGAAACAAACACTCTCCCTGTCAGCCCCCTCCTGTGAGTACGTCAGCTGTCATTATCTTGCCAGACTTCCGGTGTGCCAGGCAGCTTTCCCCTTATTCCCAACCCCCCCGACAGGTGACTCTCACTGGGGGCTCCAAGCTGGGCTACCCCCTCTGCAAGGAGCATCTATCCTACCAAGACAGATGTTCAAATGACAGAGAAATAAGGAAGTTTAAAACCTTATTGCATACAAATATCTTCCATACAAATAAAAAATGTGTGTATGTGCAAATTGAAACAATATAATTCTACCTGTAAATGTGAGTTTCAATAGATTTTGTTTGGCTCAATGAGCTTAGATAATGTTAAATATTTGCATTTTCGCACACATGTTTAAGTTTATGATTAATATTCAGATTTATATTATAAACTTTTTATCATTTTGTGTGTGTGAGGTGGAGAACAGCGTGCGTGGAATGTGTGTGTGTGATATAAGGGCTCTCTGCTCATGTCACAATGGTGTCTTTGACAGGAGGGAGAAAGGAAGGCTTTGTTTAGTGACACCACACAGTGTTGTGAATGCCCGACATAGCTGCCATTCCTCTCTCTGTGTCGTCCGCCAGGCCACTGGCTTATCAGGGATTCCTCTGCTTTCCATCAGCCCACGCACGCCCCTAATGTGTGTCTGTGTGTGTAGCTGAAGGGAAGAGTTTGTGATTCAGAGTAGCTGAAGCTGAGGAAAAACTGCAATGAGCTTTATTGCATGAACACAGACTTTCTGTTGGGCTTCATTATCCCTCCACAAGTGGATTCATTTGGCTCTCAAATTTTCAAACAATCTCGTTAACGCCACCAATATAGATACTATTATGAAAACAAGCAATGCCAGAGCCAGCAATATCAATAAACCCAACCTGGTCTCGACAACTTCTTATTTACAATAATCAAAATCTTGAGCAGTGGCCCCTTTTTCCAAAAGCAAAATGAAATACCATCAACTTTGTACCTGCAGAATGTGGTTTGAGTCATCCTAGGATCAGACATTTGTAACTTGCACATCTTATGTGTGAGATCTGGGGGAAGCGGAGGTCAAATCCCATCCAAAGTGTGTGAGTGAACGTCTGTTTTACTGGGATCATTCATTCTCAGTCTGCCCTGCGACGACCCAAAAGGAAAATGATGAGCAGGAAAGAAGAGATTCGATTTTAAATGGAAGGGAAAGTGTTTTCTGTCAGGAAGAAGCGCCATCACAATAAGGTCCAACCTGTCAGAGTCGACCAAATTTATTATGTCAGACCTATTGTTTAACATAGAATCTGTAGTTTATCCTATTTAGCAGATTCACTTATTTTCTTAATCAAATTCTGGTGCTAGTTTAGAAACAACTTTTTTATGTTTATTCAAGTTTTAAAGGTCAGAGCAGGCATTAGCCAGTCCATTTGTTGGAACTGAGTAGGGCATCCAGCTGATCGTCCTTTCAAAATAATGTACAAACTCGGTCGACATTTGGATAGCTGTTTGTTCACCAGAGAAATAGTGAACCACTAATGTGTCCTGTCCTTCAAGAGCTGATTGGATAGCAAGATGTTAAAAAGAGGACTTCAGGCCTCAGGTCTGTTTCTATTGGCACCAGCTTTGTGCCATGATGTTTTTTTTCATTGGCCATGTCTGGTGGAGCCATGTTCCTCATCTTTGTGGGTGGTATTTCAAATGTTTGCAATTGTCTGAACTCTATATTTCATAAATCCTTTGAGCCATTTTCAAATACATAGACAATACATTTGGGGGGCTCATCTAAGATTTGAACCCATGACATTCCACATCCTGGTGCATTTATGATGCTGCAGAAAAGGACCTTCTTCATTTAAAAAAAAAAAAAGGATTTATTCTACTGTATGAACATTTGAAAAACATACACACAAAAAATCACACATTTCATACCCCACATGCTTACAAGCAGATGCATGTTCAAATTTAAAGGTGTGCTTTTTGTCTTTTTGTATAGACTAAATATAAACTAAGTTATAAAGTCTCAAACTTGGGGTAAAAAAAAAACCCAATATCATCTTTTATGGCATTAATTGACAAATATCTAACTTCAAGTTCAAGGTTCTTTTATTCAAGGTTTTCATTATTAGTTTTGTTTGGGAGTTTATTTCATCACAATTGATGACTGGTCTTCCCTTTGAAACTAAAGATAGATATATCTCACACAAACAGAGGATAATGTGAACATTCATGGTCCATTAACTCCTCCACTCTCTCAGGGGCTTCCTTCAGTTCAGCTGCAGTCATTCCATCAGACTCATCTGCACTACCGTGGAAATGGTGTTAATAAAATTATTCATCCTTTGCAGTTGCTTGCACTGCTCTTTGTTAACAAGCACGCTGCATCTAGATCTGATCTTTAAAAAATACCTGCAACCCTGCGTGCAGTTTGTTACAAAAGGTCCAAATATTATACAGTGTGTCCAGGAGATCTGTCCATGATGTGTATGTTTTCAATTGTAAAGTCAAAAAATGAAAATGTTTTCGTAAGGTGCGTTTGGAAGCGTGCCCCATCCATGTTTGAGCATGCATGTGTGAGTGTGCTGCATACTGGCAAACTCTCTGCTCCCACGTCCCTGAGAATGAGGCCAATAAGATTGGACAGACAGTTTATTTCCAAATACTAGCGTCTGGCCCGCTGCCTCACACACATTCCATTACTTGCAGACAGACTTTTAGAAGCGGGAATTAAAAAGCATCGGAGTTGTTAAAACAGGACATTCCCAAAAAAGGGCTGCTTGGGCCCTGAGACTACCCAGAAACATCTCACATGACTTAACACTGCTGGAATTACAGCACTGCCAGGGTTACTGATGAAGGTCCTCTTACAGATATAGTCCCTTGTCAGTAATATTTTTCTTTATCCTTTGGGAATTCTGCCTTGGTTTCATCATCTCTACTCAAAAAATGAAAATCATTCGGTTTTGAAACTTGAAAACAGCAACAAAAGGGTCTTCAAATAATCCAAATACTCCATCCATCCATCCATCCATCCATCCATCCATCCATCCATCCATCCATCCATCCATCCATCCATCCATCCATCCATCCATGCATCATCCATCCATCCATCCATCCATCCATCCATCCCTCCATCATTCCATCCATCCATCCACCCATCCATCCATCCATCCAACCATCCATCCATCCATCCATCCATCCATCCATCCATCCATCCATGCATCATCCATCCATCCATCCATCCATCCATCCATCCATCCATCCATCCATCCATCCATCCATCCATCCATCATCCATCCATCCATCCATCCATCCATCCATCCATCCATCCATCCATCCATCCATCATCCATCCATCCATCCATCATCCATCCATCCATCCATCCATCCATCCATCCATCCATCCATCCATCCATCCATCCATCCATCTGACTGGGCTAATGGGAAACTGCTGCAGCAGTACCTCGCTGATTCAGAGTAACCCGGGATTAAAACTGAAAATTAAAAAAAAGCAGATTCATTCAAGTACCTACAGCATTATCTGCATAAGATAAAGCAACATGTGCTTTGACAAATCAGGTAGTTTTCATGATAAACAAGATAAATGTAGCAAAGGAAGAAAAGAGAAACAGTGAAAGTTGTTGCTTTGAAGCACATTTCTGTAGATTGTTATGAGAAGAACATTTTTGCATTGCGCTGTTTTAAACAGTAAAATATATATGAATAAATCATAAACCCACTGCTATAGTGTTTTGAGACACCTTTCACTGATTTTAATGCACAACTTAAGAATGACTCAAAATTATTTCAACAGAAAAACTTCATGTTATTAGAACTACATTCTTCTGGGTGAAAGATGTTCAGTCAAATGCTATCAAGGATTTTCATTCAGAAAACTTTGGTGTTTTTAATGTCATAAATATTACAGATGCATGTGCACTTGTTCTATATCTCACAGAAAGTGCATTGTGTGTACTGTGAGTGGGAGTTAGGGGTCAAACTTGACTATCAAGGCTTGTGTCGGCACATTCAGCTTCTAAATAGGCCAACTAAACTGACTATCTGTTTAACAGCGGTCCAATTCATCCTGACAGAAAAAGAGGGGCTTTGACGCAACTTCTCAAACCTTTTTTTTAAAGGGTGGATCACCTTTCAGAGACGTCAAGTGTTTTCATCCGCGCACGACTGTACACAAATCACTAAATGGTGAATTTCATTCAAAGTGTCATTATAAGAAATATTTAACTGCTTTGACTCATGCTGCACTGAATTGAAGATTCTTGTCACAGAGTCAAAAAGGGGGGGGGGGGGNGAGACACCTTTCACTGATTTTAATGCTCAACTTAAGAATGACTCAAAATTATTTCAACAGAAAAACTTCATGTTATTAGAACTACATTCTTCTGGGTGAAAGATGTTCAGTCAAATGCTATCAAGGATTTTCATTCAGAAAACTTTGGTGTTTTTAATGTCATAAATATTACAGATGCATGTGCACTTGTTCTATATCTCACACACTCACAGAAAGTGCATTGTGTGTACTGTGAGTGGGAGTTAGGGGTCAAACTTGACTATCAAGGCTTGTGTCGGCACATTCAGCTTCTAAATAGGCCAACTAAACTGACTATCTGTTTAACAGCGGTCCAATTCATCCTGACAGAAAAAGAGGGGCTTTGACGCAACTTCTCAAACCTTTTTTTTAAAGGGTGGATCACCTTTCAGAGACGTCAAGTGTTTTCATCCGCGCACGACTGTACACAAATCACTAAATGGTGAATTTCATTCAAAGCGTCATTATAAGAAATATTTAACTGCTTTGACTCATGCTGCACTGAATTGAAGATTCTTGTCACAGAGTCAAAAAGGGGGGGGGGGATTTTTTACTCCAAAGTTACAGAAAATTAAAGAATTTTGTAATTATCTAAAATTCTATAACTGTTATAGTTTTAATTAAAATGTATTTGATTGTATTTTAAATAGCAAAATCCTTTGATTGCATCATAGCTATTTTCCAAATTCAGGTCGGTTATAAAATTCTTGCTGAATTTTCTCTTAAGTGATCTATAAGCATTTTCCTTTTAAAAGTGGTGCAAATAATTATTGTATTTTTATTAGTCGTACATGTGCTACAAATGGTAAGACACAACCTTCTGGATACAGATTTGGAAAAGCTTTTTAGCTAATTATAAGAGTGAGTTCATTAGCCAGACAATTACAGACACACATAATGTTTAGTTTTTAAGAATGCTACATAATGATCTGGATAAAAGAAATGTTGAAACAAAGGAGATTATCCAGAAATAAAATGAGGAATTAAACTTTTTTCATATATGCATGAAAATGAAGATTATTACCTTGAGAATAATGAAACTTTCTTACTGCTTTACTGTGTTTCACCCAGTTATTCTCACCTATTCCATCATAATCATTAAATCCTTTTTATATTTTTGTGAAATCGTTTCTTGGCAAATTTAAAAGCCTAAATTGCCTCTCAATCTATAATAATGAAAACATTTTTCATACATTTCCATTACCAAATGAGTGGATTTCAAAGGGTTTCCCTGGAAGTTCATTTACATTACTTCTTCTCCTCCCAGACTCCCTAAGCTCCAAAGGCCTTTTACAGTACACGTGAGGTAAACATTAAAATATTCATGTATCAATTAAATCTGAAGAAATTAATCTAATAAATATAACCTGACAAAGCTATTAAAGGCTTTTAAACAGAGGGAGTTATTATGAGGATAAATCCTTCAGGTCGTTTGTGGCAAGGCAGATTGAGTTCAAATGATATTAATATCCAAAGTAAGAGTGAAAAACGAATATCTTTTAGTTTAAGTGATAGAGTATGTAGACAAGTGTGTTATTTTTTTCACTAAGTCAAAAGTACATTGTCAGATCTTGTGTTTATTTCTGCTCGTCTTGTCATGAGAATTAATGATAAAATTCCTGATGATAAAAAGCCTAATAATAATAATCTAAAATCTTTTGTTATTTATAATAAGAAAGGCATTTATTTTTGAACATATTTGTAATGTAATTTTGTTATTTAGCTGGTGCTAAATATGATCGTATACTGTGGTATTGTGGGTTTAGAGAAATCAGGTAAAGAAATAAATTTATTTTAGTAAAAATATTGGGGTGGGGGGTGGGGTGATAAGGGCCTGTTTAGACACAGGTTGGTTATGTAGAAGAGGGGAATGACAAATAGTGACATAGAAATGCAACTAAAGACTAACTAAATAACAAACCTGGAGTCCAAGTAATGCCAAAAACAAATGTCCACAGTAAGAAGACTTGGAAGTAAAGTGGACAAAGACTGTTGAGTGTGAACAGGTGAGTAAATAAGTAGATGGGAACAGGTGTGAGACGTTTAACGGGAGCTAAGTGAAAAATGTTGACAAAATGGGAAAATTAAAGCTATAGTGCGTAACTTCTGTCGCCCCCTAGCGGAATTTTGCGTTATTACAACAAGGAAGCTGGCGCTTCCATATGACGTATGCCCACCTGCCCCCCCCACACCCCCCTTCCCCCAACCTCTAGCCCTCTGCCGCTGTGATTCGCGATTCCACAACATTTTTATTCTGTTTGAATAAGGACAGCTGTTGAAAAAAGATGGACTCTTTCTGAAGAGGTAATCATTGTATTTTTTATTTATTTTCCGCAGAAACGCAAATAGCTTATTACAAACGGGAGACAAGCTGCCTGCTAATTTGTAACTGACAGGTTAGTGAATGATCTCCTGCTACGAGACTCTCCGCTCGTCCTCCCCCTCCCTTCTTGTTGTGATGTAAAAGACGTAATTTCCTGCACGGGAATGTCGCCGGTCGACACGCAAAGTAAAAATGATATATATTGAAAAATACCGTGAGATGTTTGAGGAGCCGATCGGCTTAATCTGCACTGTGTCATCTCCTCTAATAGTGGCTTGGCTGAAACGGACATTCACGGACATGTAAAAGTTACGCACTATAGCTTTAAAACTAAGAAAATAAGTAAAAATACAAAATAAGCAAAAATCCCTAAATCATGACAAGTTTAGCAGATATAAAACATATTGGGAGCAATCAGGGCCAGGTACCAGTGGGGTTCAGCTTGAGATTAAAAACAAAAATCTACAGCAGGTAAAGGATGGCCACATCATGAGATTTATAGCCATGTGTCATACAGTGAAACAAAAACTTCTACATGTTGAAGTTATAATATTTGGACATTTCAAGTTCTGTTGGCAGATTGGATTGACTCAAAGGTTTTCAGGGCAAGTCTAATATTCTGGATCAGAACATTGATGCAGACGTTCTCCAGTAAGGCAGTCCATCATTGCTCCCTGCTGACCCCTGTTGACCTACAGATAGAATTTATCCAAGACTTCAAGCAAAAACTTCATTCCTAATTCAAATATTTCTTCAAGAAAAGGCCGCTGCTGCCCATATGTGTCAGTGTATCGCTCAGGTAACTTTCAGACTCATCATTTTTTACTGGATGAAGGTTTGAAAATATGTTTTCTAATAAGTGAGAGCTCATAAAATTGTTTCACATGTCCTGGGACTTTTGTATCTAGTCTTATACTCAGAGGGATTGTATATTCTCGCAGTCTGCCCTCCCTGAACTGCAGATCCGTCTTTACAGCTTGCATTACCATATATAATACTGCTCTGTGGATTCAAAGAGTCACGCCAATTGAAAAGCAATCTTTTTCACAGCAGAGCCTCGCCATTGCTGCTTTAATTGAGTGTGAGCACACTGGAGTGTGTGTGTGCAGGATTTAGTGTCATGAGACAGGAGATAATTGGTTATCTAATGTAACACAGCAATATGTTGTTAATTCAATGATTGGAGCTGATTACTATTGTCTAGTTGTATCCCATGGGAAGTGCATGTGTTTGTGCTTTTTGTCAGTAAACAGAATGTGCAGACACTAACTGCTGCCCCCCTCCCTTAAGACTCTTAAACCTATTAGTATATCACACACATTGTATAGTATGGAGGGAGTGCACAAACCAGTGTGCATGACAATAATTGTGCATGCAAAAACCATGCCCTTAAGGGCCCATAAACTGTTGCAACCAATAAAAAACTGAATTGCAACACATATAAACATCCCACTGTTTAGTGACATTCAGGTCTAATTGTTTCATCAGGCTTGAACTGACATTTGAATTAAATAGAAAAACAGAGACATGGGGAATTTACTGAAGCCAATAGTTCTGTACTTTACTTATAAACAGCTATATTGAACTATAAGTCATTGTTTTATTAGAACAACTCAGGTTTACCTGTAACTTCTGATTCTTTAACCCTAATTTATGACCTATGTACAGTAGCTTATTCTTAAAATTACAATACCTACCCAAGACGGTTCAATGCAGTGCCTGTTTGGCTTGCAAATTAAAAGAGTTGAGTTCCTAATAATTTCCATGGAAAGAGTTCCCTCATGAAGTTCTGTGTTATTATGCTTGCTGGATAATTTCTCTCAGTGTCAAACAAAAGCCTTCAGGGACAAAGTGATTGAATCCTTAGAACATATATTAATGGCAATAGCTGCTAATTAGCCAAACACAGGAAGAGGACATTAATCTTGAATGCTAGTTGTGGGCTATCCAGGTGTGAAGCAAACTTGGCACTGCTTGGCAAACCTAATGGCCAAATGCGTATCTGAGTGATACCCTGGGTGCCACAAGGTTAATCTTTTGATAAATTTCATAAAGGCTCCATCTTTATTTCAGCCCTGTGGCGCCTCGGAGCTTATTTGCATTTATTTCAAATTTATTGTGACATTGATTTGTTGTAGGCTATTCTTTTCATTTCCCACATTTTAATTCTAAATTTTCAAACTTCCAAACCTTCACTTACATTTATTTTTATAGAAGGACCCGAATATTCTGTGAAGGTTTGCTGACTAAAATAAACCTAATCAAAATTTGCATCTGTAAAATAAAATGTACAAGATCAATACATTTTTAGTTTGTAGGATATGTGACAGCTGAAATCCAAATTCACTGGGTTAACTGAGTTAAAAACGTGAAGTCATTAAAGTTAATGGAACAAAGTGTTTGATAAAACACTGCCACCTACAGGTTGATTGAGATAACTACACTCCAGTTGAGCAGGTTAAACTCACAATTATTTACCGAATCAATACAAATGTAGAGTTTTAAACAGCAATTCAAAGGGTGAATAAGTGCTGTGAATAATCAGTAAACATATCTTTAAGTACTTTACAAATAAGATGGGATTTGTTTCTACTATTTTGTTCTGAAGTATTGCATACTGAGTATTTAGGTAAAACAAACAAACAAACCCGTCCATAAATTTAAAGAAAAGAGAACTGAATACAAATGTTGTCTCGGTTTTTTTTTTGTTTGCTTGTTTTATTTTTCTGCTCTGCTCCTTATACCAGATCCGAATGTATAATGACCGTTTCTGGCCGCTAGAGGGCAATGCTCACGTTAGCGAAAAGGCCCTCGGTTTGAGCATTTTTCTGTTGTTCTTGCCAGAAAGCACGCTGTATTGCGTAGAGATCATCATATGCACCCATAAGTATGTCTTAAACGTACCTATTCTAAATTATATCTACATAAAAAATAAATAAACGAAAACCCGGATATTTACGTTGAAAAACCTAAACCGGAACTTCCGTTGTTTTAAATGGCGATTTAACTGTAGGCGCAAACTGTCAAACCCAGACCTGTTAATGTTCAGCATAATGGCAACGAACAAGCAGCTTACAAACGCCGCTGAAAGAGTGGAAAAGTTGCCCCAAAAGTATTTGGGGAGGAGAAAGCAGGTTGGAGTTTAAAACAATAATTAAATTCATCAAAGTTCAGTTCGTTTTTCCTAACTTTGTCTGGAGTTAAACCGTGTTTTAATTAAAACTAAGGTCACTCTGTCAGAGTTTGGTTTTGTATTCAGTTAAGTAAATCCACTTTAATGCTTTTTGGTCAAACCCTGTCCAAACAGTCATTATCCGATATTTTAAAACAATTGATTTACGAATAACTTGATTAAGCTTTGTGTTTTCTTAGGGTAAACATTCCGAAGATATTAACTCTAAAGCTGATGGTAAGTTGCTGCTCACAAATTTTAAACCAAATTTTGATGACGAATATAAAGAATAAATGCAGTTTTCACAAAACAAGCTGAAAAAGTAACTATTCTCTTTAACAGGAATTCGTAGCTGTTCCTTCATTTTAATAACATTACCAAACATTTGGTTTAATTTGGTACCTATCAGTTGCTTGAGTTTTATGCACAACACAGACATGCACACATCTTGCAATAAGTTTAGCTTTGATACAGCTGGTACAGCAAAAATTCAGATGTTTGGGTTCTTTACAAATGGTCAAATAAAGTAAAGAAAAATACAAGTAGAAATAGCCCATGTCTTTTTCAAACGATTAATGTAATGTAATTATAAAATACACTAAAATATTCTTTAGAATTTAAGACTAATTATGACAAATTAACGCTTTTATAGCATTTTTAAAGTTCACCTGAATCGTATTGTTGTTATTTGTTTTTTAAGCAAAACAAAGGCTCATGTTGGCCCACAGGTCCAAACATGCAAGCAAAGAGTTGAAAAACTACAATGAAGCTTTACATGAGCTCTTCAAAGCTGTTACGATCCATCCTGACCAGTAAGAACCCAGTAAATTACACATTGTTTAAAGTATGTGAATAATGTTATGCCTTGACCTGACATTTTAGTATTTTTGATGTGGTTTGGCAGGGACCACAGTCTGCAGAGCAGTGATTGTGACCTGAGTGTGGACTCTATTGAAATCCCGCTTCAGGACTCTCAGGTTCTGTTTACAGAAACTGGTGCGTATATAAATGTGTTTAAGAGAGATGTTCAAACAAGTAAGTGATATTGCCTGACAAGGTGTCCATTATCAGAAATGAATGGGCGACGCAGAGACGTGAACTGTCTGCCGCGAAGGTCTATTAATGGACACCTTGAAGGGCATCATCCCACTTATACCATGGTCACTTACAAAAGAAATAAATATTGAATCAATTATTAATACGTTACTGTTGTTTTTTACAGTATAAAGCACAAGTTTTTTTTAAAAAAGCGCCTGAACAGACTATTTAATATCTGATACAAAGGATCATTTCAGTGGACAGGTGCATGTATTACTGCCTGTGTGTGTCCAGAGGATGATGTCAAATTTAGTTTCCTAAAGATATTTCCTAAATTGTTTTTATTGGAAAAAATAATCATCCACCATTCACTCTAATCATTAAATGTGTATAAAGCAAGTGAGTCTATCCTAAATCGTTTTTATAAACATCTTCCACCATTCACTCTGTGTCACGTAAGTAAGTAGGATAAGTGAGAGAACTTTTTTATAGGTGTCCTATAACACCATTTAATAGACACCCTTCAGTCAGTCAGAGTCAAGTAATCACTCAGACCATGGTATAATTTAAGGTTAAATGTATTTACTTTTCCAACATTTATATGATTGATTTACACAGTTTTGTCAGCCTTTCTTTACCTTTCTCCTTTCCAGATGTGACGTTACCTTCCCACTTGGATGGTAGTTTTGAATTTCAGGAAATGGACAAGGGCAGGAAGTTCAACTGGGATGGGAAATTTCCAAATTCTTGGGGCTCTTCTACCTCATTACTTGAAAACGTTTATGAAGAAATGATAATCATATACAGGCAGCTAAAGGTAAGGTGTTCATTTGTAACCATCATTTTAGTGTAAATAAAAAAGTAGGTTGTCAGTTAAACTTTTATTTGTGTCACACACAGACTGAACGGAAGGGTCAGCAACAGTGGGAGCGGGAGTTACACGAGCGAGAACAGAGGCTGAAGGAAAAGGAAGAGGCTTTTGGGAAGCTGGTTGGGATGGAGGAGAGGGTCAGCACTCAGATTCTGGATCTAGAGAAGGTCAGACATAAATCATCCAGTCTGACAGAAAAGAGGCGGGGGGTGTGGGTTACCTGTTTCTTCTCATCCTTTAACCTGATGCTTGAGATGGCTTGTTGCACAAAACCATCTGGACAGTCTATGATGGAAACTACATATGGGCCTTCAAAAGTTTACTTGAAAGAGAAAAGTATGTCATTCTGTGAAGGGCTAGTGATAACCAGGCTGAGGTTACAACTGTGTTCTTTTACAATCAGATGTTTTCAGTTTCTGATATAACTCATGCTTTTAACCTTGCACATGTCCAGCAGCCTCACAAGCCAGTTTTATTTTTCAATTCTTCAACTAAGATATTTAACTTTTGATATAATCCTCATGTTTCATAGATAAAAAAAACAAATTTCTTGTTTATGACTGTAAAAGTAATCTTTTTTTAGAGATGATTTATTGGAGGATTTTATGTACAAGTTCAAATAATCATGATGACTTTCTTTTTTGTTAAAAATGTGTTTCTCAATAGAAACACCAGCGGGAGTTGAACCAGCTGCGGGATCTTCTTCGAGAGAAGAGCAAGGAGAACAAAAGGCTCAAATCCAGCTTTGACACCATTAAAGAACTAAATGACAGCATGAAGAAACAGGTTAGAAATTATCTGTAATGTGTCTAAACTTGCAGGCTTTGTTATCTCAGTTTGTAAAACTGCATGCACACTTTGCATGTTTTATGCATAAAGAGATTTGATTTTCCATAACAATGTATAAAATATAAAAAATGATCTTCTTGTATATGCACTATTTGAAGAAATTACACATCTTTTCCCTTTCAAAGCTAAAGATACATGCCAAGTTTTTCAAATTTTATGGGTGTTAATATGCTGCAGTACCACCTTGTTCCTGAGGAGGGCAGTATAACACAGTGTTTATGGATTTCCAAGATAAATACAGTGCATAATTTTTATTTGTTAATTTATTTATTTAATACATTTCAGTCTCATTCTTGTGCATATGTTTGTGCGTTTGTTCTTAATTTAAAATAAAAATCCTACAATCCTAATTCCAAAAAAGTTGGGACACTAACATGTAAATATAGAGAGGAATGTAAAGATTTACAAAACTAATTGACCCATATTTTATTTTCAATAGATCATAGATTAGATTAGACAATACTTTATTAATTCCTCAGGAAGGTTCCCTTCAAGAGCAACATATTCAGAATTTGAGATCTCTTCTTTACTCTGCAAGACACAACATCCATGGTTTCCAAAAAGAAAAATCACAAATCTGACCATAGAACAATTTTCCATTACACCTCAGATCATTTAAAATGATCTTTGACCAGGAGAAGACATCAGTGCTTCTGGATCATATTTACATTTGGATTTGTCTTTGATCCATCTTTAACTAGTGTTTGTGGATCACATGGTGACCTTTGACCTTATCTCGTGTGAACAGAGTCAGTTTTGACAGTACATGATTGAATCTTCAAAGTTTTTGCAATTTTACATTGAGGAACATTTTTCTCAAACGGTTCCACAATTTTTAGATGCAGTTTTTTTGGCGATCTTTTGTTGTTACAATGCAAAGGCTTTTGGATTTTAGACCCTGTTTTAAAGGAATAAATCTACCTACATGATTCCAATCTGGGAGGGACTTTTTTTTTTTTATTACATAAGGAGTATTTTTGTAGAGATTCAATCACTCTGATCCATTACATGTAAACGAAAGCCCCAAAACACCCACTGTTTTATGGAACTACAGTTAAAAAAAAAAAATTAAGAGAAAACTCAAGAACAGCAACAGTTTCAGTAGAACCACTCGCTACAGTGTCTTGAATCAAACACACAAATTTGCCAAAGTGTCAGTGGAACATCAAATCTCATTTTGCCATTATTGACAAGCACTCATCAAAAGAATCATGGTCTCAAGGGCATAGCATACCTCCGCTGTAATTTTGAACTCACCTGCCTTTAAGCTAATCGACTGTCAAAGAAATATTTCCAGGCAAACGCATACGAAGACTTTAGAATTGCAAAACATCTTTCTGTTTCACCCAGATTGGCCCGACACGCTGCTTCAGAGAGTTCTTCCCTTCAGCTCCTGGTAGCTGGTGGAAGCTCTAACTTTACCTTGTACAAATAAAAACAAAAGCTGTAACCAGTTGTCACAAATATCTCACCTGACTTCTCATTCCTGAACAGAGGAATGCATCAAGGTGCTAGTTAACTCTATATTTTCCCTCTTTTATGAAGAAGTAAAAAGTTCAAAATTACTTGTGTGTGTACATGTGCACAAACTTTGAAGGAGGTGAAGTTGTTTTATTTTGTAGGTACATCAAATGGGATCTTCCAGGAAAAACAGTTGGAAACCATTGATTTACTGCATTAGCTTCAATTAAATTTGATGTTTAGTATGAAATCTAAAATTTATAAATCTTTGCTCAAAGCTCCAAATGTTTTCTCATGTACACTGAGTCCAAGAATGAAATAAGACTTGTTTTGTTGGTTTAGAAGTCTGTTGGGAACTTTGTGACTTTTAAACTCTGCTGAATTAATCTGTTGCAGAACTCAAAGACAGATTTATGTAGATGGAAACAAAGAGACTGATTTTATATCTCCTGGGTTTTTTTTTATGTGAGTTTGACATTCACTGTTTTTTCAATCAACAGCTGAATGAGATCAGTGAACAAAATAGGAAGCTAGAGACTCAGTGTAGGAGGACACAAGCTCGTCTGCAGAACCTAAAGGTAATAACTTATTGATCAGTTAATGGACGATCAGTTTTAGTTTCTGAGAGTCAGTGAGCTTTTCTAACTATATAAATCAGATTTTCTCATTTGCTTTGTTACTGGTGTCTTTTAGAGGAAATTCGAGCATTGTACAACATTAAGAGGCTGTCAGAATGGGAGTGCTAACAGTGCAGAATGCATTAAACCTCACATTAAGGAGAAAACTGCTGCTGCTGGAAAATCCATTAACAAGGTACTGTAAAAACGCAGCGTGTGTATTTGTTTTCCATTTTAAACGAACCACCAATCAGTAAGATTTCAAGATTTGCTCTAATTGCAGATGCATCAACTTGATGTATGTATCATTAAAGTGTTTACTAAAAAAAAGTTCATTCAACTTTGTTAGGGAAACACTAACACACTGATGTACACATCAAGACTGGAAACTGCACAACAGCAACACAACAAACCCCCAGTTACACTACAGGGTGACATGATGATCACCGCTGCTGCTTAGGAGGAAGATGTTCTCAAACAACAAATATCAAATCTCCAGATTATTTTACATTTACATATTCATGTGAAATATTTAATTATAGTAGTAACTCAACTAGTAGTAATCTAGTACTTATTTAGGTAATTGATTGGGTAAAGGCAGATTGTGACTTTATTCATACTGGATCTGTTTTATCTTTCAGTCCAGCTCATTCCCCATCCAGCTGAAGCTCACAGAGCTCCTGTTGGACTGGGTACTTGATGGACAGATGTTTTCATCAGTGGCTGGAAATGAAGTGAAACTTGAAGGCCAGTGTTTGCCCCCGGAGGGTCTGCTAAATGAAAGATGTATCACGGTGGCGTGTTCGACACAGCTTTTCTTTGATCTAGGATTTTTTTTTTAAGCTCTATTTCTATACACAGTTTGTTGACAAAAGAAAAATAAACAATAAGAAGTTAATGATTGAAATGATAATGATGCATTTGCTTGTTTAGGTGCTCCCTTTATTAGCTGATCAGCTTCATCACACTCCGTTGTCAGAACCTAACCTCCTTCTCAGACTCCTTCGCCTTATTTATTGGACTTTAAGACATTTGGACATTTGCACACAGGTAAAATGCCATTTCTGTTCTTTTAGATTCTTTTGGAGTTAATTTTTTAAGGCATGTGGTGAAGTTGATTTTTGTCAGATAGGATCAAGTGAACTCTTTTTTTAAGATTGTATTAATACAGCTGCCTTAGGAGACGGCGTGTTTATCTAAAATGATCCCAATCATTTTCACAACGTTTTTAATTTAACACTGAAACACATGCTGTGTTCCACTTCATGGTTAAATCTGTTTGCTCTTGTTTAAAATAAATTGAATATGTTTTTCTAGCATAATTGCTAGAAAAAAACCTGAATTCTGCACTGATAAATTTTATATCCCAGTCCAGATTTTCAGCTTTTGTACCGCTCTGATTTTCTACTTCCAACAATGCATCATTCATTCTTGAATCATGCATTCAACTCATGGCATCCATCATTTTTTTTTTGCAGATTCTTTGCAGAATTCAGATGAGTTGTTATAACCGTACGATCACTGACTACTGGATTTTTTTTTAGCACTTGTTAATCAGCTGTCAAGATGTTTGTCTGATTCCAGTCTCCCTCCAAGCTATCGGAGCCTCCGTGATGTGTACAGCTCCCCTTGTAGGGGCCCTATCAAACTCAGTATTGGTGTTAGCATGGCAAGCTTACTATCCTGTGGTTCCCCTCTCAAGAGTCTAGAAATTAGAATAGACTCTTCCTGTTTTGGTTTTGTGATAAAGATGTGTACCATTAGTTTTCCATCCAAGTGGCCACAAACCCAATGAGACCTCTTGATAACAGATTCTGGGCATTAGCAGCACTGTTTGAGAATAGATGGTTAAAACCGCTTGGTACTGTATCCCATTTTAGCTGGGAGGGTTGTAGTGTAGTTTCTCTATTGTTATGAGGGTCAAACACCAGTATTCACTTTTGATCCTGCCTGTTGTTTCAACTCTGCCATGGATAAGGCTCCAGCCTTCTTCCACATCCGTCAAGCCACAGCCTTCATTTCCCCATCTTTCTTCTTCTGTTATCTTGCTGCGGGGAGCTTGGCCTCATCATTTTTGTTTTTCTAAGTTATGTCGTATCTACTCAGTGAAATCCTTGATGTTGAACTGGAATCACTTTGCCCCTTATTGCTGCAATATGTGTTCATTTTAATGATGAAAACAAGCCCACACTGGGCCGCAATGCATAAAGGAAGTAAGGAAGATGACTGTAAGTCAAAGGGTTCTTACTAGACCCGTTGGGGAAAAGGAGATGGTACATGAAACGTGGAATCCAGTTTGTCTTAAAACCACCATTGCTTTGGAAATTCAGAACAATTGGATAGTAGCTGTGGTTTGGTGCATTGTTTTATTGGTTCTGACAATTGGTTTGGCGAAGACTGTTGGTGGCTTCTCGTTGCTGATCGTTGTTTTTATCCAGCAGCATTTGATTGTTGGAGTCTTTTTTCATTTTGGACAGTTTTTTTAACATGGAGGAGGAGAAAAAAAAGCACCGTTTGAGTTTTTCTGCTGTTCAGTACATTAAACTTTAAGTTTCTATGAATTTTCAACAGCGCATATCGCTTGCTGCCACTCAGCGGCGAATTGGAGAAGAGCTGTTAAAGCTTTCAGCCCAGTCAACAGTGCCTTTGTCCAGAGATCCAGACCTGCCGCTGTCCTGCCCGGAAGTGTCTGCACCTTTCAGGAGTTCTCCCCCTTCCCAAAGCTCCTGTCCTCACACACGGATTCTTTTCAACCTCATCCTTCTTTGCACCACCACACAAGGTATTTACTGGGAAAAAAAAACATCCATGTGATTGGTAGAACCCAGGCTGCCACCTGGTAGTAATATGTTCACAAGTTCTGATATACAAGTAAAACTATGTGTTTATAGTATAAAGTTTCTATAGAGACTAGGGTTGGGCGATATGTAATTTTTTTTCAATCGCCTATCGTCAGTCCAGCAAATGACGATAGGCGATATATTCGCGCAGGTGACGTCCCTACGTTTTTTGTTGTTTTTTTTTGCGGGTGAAGCATTGTTGAAGCAATTCAGAACACAAAAATGGAGGAACTCGTTGCCAAAAAAAATACAAAGTCGCCTATCTGGGACTACTTTGGCTTTCAACCCGATGAAAAAGGTAAACCACAAGATGTGACTAAAGCAGTTTGCCGCTTGTGCAGACGTATGGTGCCAGCAAAGGACTCGAACACCACGAACATGCATGAGCATTAGTTTTTGTTAAATTTGTTTCACGCACCTGACGGAGTTTATAAGAAAAAAAAGTAGCCGGACCGCTTCCCACCACTGTGTGGTAATGTATCGTTTTGGACATAATGTTTTTGTTGTTTTTTTTTGTTTTTTTTATGGAAGCGCACATGGTCCCTGCTGAAGGAGTTTTTTTTTTCCCAACTTATGTTGTAAGACGGAAACACTAAAAGACCCTTAAATACAGTCACTGGGTCACAAAAGTCACAAAAGAACCCGGTCTCGTATTCCCATAAATGTATATTATTGTTTGAATAAACATTTACTTCCAGCAACTGCCTTTTTTTTCTTTCTGTTATAAAAAAAAGAATTACCCGTCACCTGCAGCACATGACGCAAAGCGTGCGCCCGCAGTTTCAGAAGAGAGTGAACTGTCTTGCTCTGACTTTTAAATCGTAGTTGTTTAAGCCTCATCATTAACTGTATAGATTGCCTTTACAGAATTATACTCTTGCTTTCATTCAGTCCAACTTTACTTGTGTCAAGCTGACTTCATGAGTGGGCAAAAAAAAATCGCCCTTAAATAAGCAATCGTCAAATGGTTCAACCTATCGTCGATGGTCGGTAAATTCGTGCAATCGCCCAACCTTAATAGAGACTGTGCAAAGAGTTTGACCTGTGGTCGTATCAGTAATTGTGATGACATCATTAAATGTTATAAACAGTTGTGGGAACTTGAACAGTTATCACTAATAGTAGTTTTAGTACTGTCAAGGCATGAAGGTAGGAGGACAAAATTGGTATTAGTATAAATATTTTAGTGATTTTGTTTGTGGTGCCACTTGGAAAAGGATGCTTTGTGTTAATCATGAGTGCAATAATGATGCTTCCTGGGAGTGGTAAGTGGGATGCTGAGTCCTCCAAAATGATTATTTCCTAAAAGAAACGTATCTGACAAGAGGCTTCAACCACCTTACCTGCCTTTGAAAATGTGAGTAAATGATGTAGCTGCAAGATCAGACCAAAAAAAGCAGCCTAAAAAATAAAGGTTTAGGTATATGGTAATATTTTCTCTTTCAACTGAAGAATATTAGTTCAGGTAAAATTTTGCAAATATTTAGTTTGTCTTTAGTATATTATCTTTTCTAATTATTATTCAAAGTAATTAATGTAGATTTAAGACATGATATGTCCCAGTGCAACACATCTAAAACTAAATTACAGTTATTTTGTGATAAAACAAGCTGGAACTTAAAGACCCCTTCTGATCATCTTTTGAGCTATTTGAAAGCGTCTCAGTGGTCTTTAAATTATGATTATGGAGTTTTCACCCAAAATCACAAAACCTGTCGTTTTCCAGGAAGTAGTATCTGCATAGCAGGTCATTAGCAATTTGTATCAGTGCTGTGGGCGAACTCGTTGGCAAAGAGAGCTCTCTGTTTACTCTAGCTTGGAGCGCTTCTAGGCCGCCTAGTGGATTGTCTACGTCACAATTCCAGTCTGCATTAGATGCCTTTTTGCATCTGCCACTGATTCACAGCGATTTGAAATACTTAGAAATGCAATTTTGAGCTTAATTTTCTCAATATATGTCCTCTAGCATCAGAAAAATGCCAAAAGAACATGATAACATAAAAAACATGATTTTCATCAGAGTGAGTCTTTAAACCTTAAGACTTACTTGTGATTTGTCTCATTTCAGGTAGTTGGATTAAGACTTTTACACATGACTCTGTTGCATTTTGATTTTGTACGTCTTAAAGACTGTTAATATGTTGAGCTTATCTGGACCCAATATCTCGTGTGTGTTAATGGTTTTTAAATACAGCGTCATCTTGTCAGTCACCTTGCTCGAGAGTCCAGACTGAAATTTTTGGTGGTCACGAAATATGTATAGACAAATCGCTAAACAAATCTTAACTAAGAACATGACCGTGGTAAACACACCTGTTAAACATCAGCCCGCTGACATTATGACAGGGAGCGCGTTGTCGGAACACCCACCACTGTACCACCGCAATATTTACACACTGACTATGGATGATCAAAATTAAAGTTTGGAAACTCAGTAGTACCAAAAATGCAACCCACAGCTGCCAATACTTATTAACTTTAAAAAAAGCCTCTAAAGTCAGTCATAATAAGTGGATTTGGCAACACTGGGTTTTATTCATCAGTCATGCCTTAAACATTACACAGCTGCTTTCATGTTTCAGAGTCATGCTCAATGCAGATATTTCAAAAGACCAAAGAACTCTTGCTTGTAACCTTTTTTTCATCCAATACCTGCATTTTAGATCTCACTGGACTTATAACCTGAAACATTTTATCAAACCCTCTGCTGAAGTGGAAATACTCTTCCATCTGCCTGTTATAGCTCCCTTGGTGTATCTAAACAGGTTTCTGTCAATCTGTTTTCCAGGTTGTCTTTCTGTCCTCTTGATTGATACGTAAATTAAATCTAGTATAATCCAGCTATATTTCTTTTCTGTCCTATTTGGAACATGATTATTGACACAAGTGTTTTGTGATGGAAAAACTCACACCAGAACAAAAAAGAGCTTAAATGAGTCTGATTTTATTACATCTGTGACATTAATGCAGCAACAGAATCACTCAAGGCTTTAGAACCAAAGTACTTTGAGGTTTTTGATGTTTTCTGGATATTTTTTCAGTTTATTAACACAAAATATCAGTTTTAAAACTGAATTATTAAAATATGTTATTGTCTGTCTGGCGTCCACAGCTGATGTTCTGGCACAGGCAGTTGGTGGTCTTCGTTCAGAACTCATACGGGAGGAGAGTCGAGGCCTCTACATTCAGTATGGAGGAGTGCATGTGTTGCTTTCAGTGCTTAGGTCGGGCCGTGTGGGGCTTCACACACCTATAGATATCCTAATGCAACTTACTGAACAGTCAAGTAAGTAAACTCGTTGCTATACTTGTGATTGTTTCTTCAGGAACATGCAGTCTAGCAGCTCAGTCACTCGGTCATAATCTGACCCCATGTAGCAGCAAGAAACCAAATAACTGATTCCTACATTTAAGATGCTGCTGCCAGACATGTTGCTGTTCTATCAATCCATCTGTCCACCATCAGTTAATGTATCATGTTTAATGTTTTAAAGATTGCGGTTAAGTCATCAAACTGATTTTCTGACAATTCCTTGGCAACAAGAGTGTTACATGAAACATTTGATGTTACTTAGTTTGCAGTATCTTGACCCTATAAGCTGTGCAAATATATCAAATTTGTAAAAGCTGTTTTTTTTTTGTTTATTTTTTGTTTTGTGACTGAGATCGGAGTTAAATTCCAGTTTTTAATGAAGTTGAGTGCAAGTAAGATGTCTTTCTTTGCATCTGTAGTTAGGGTGAACAATGTGACAATATTAAATTGTAAAGGATTAGACTGTGTTGACAGAGGAGCTGCCAAGAAAAATTGTAGCATATTCATCGTGAAGTTGCACAAACTTAAATAAATCTGTCCAGAAAGGTTTATGACCTAAATGCCCCTAATTATCATTTTATTTTTTGTAGGGCCATGTTTTTACATGGGAAAGTTGTTCGTTTAGTAACTTGCAAAATAAGATAAAAGCAAAGTTTTCAAATCAAGTAGCATCAGCGTGTCGTAAATCACAAGCTGTTTAGTCAAAACTTTCAACATCTGTTATTCAGGTTTTTTTGGGGGGGCAGAACGGATAGAACTACATTTATTACCATCAATTTAAAGCTGTACTAAATAACTTTTCCCACTTTAAACAACCATGTCTCAGACTACCATTGCTGGAACCGGTGTTCTGTAGAAATATGCTACCGATTCCTTGTGCACATGTGCCATTCCACAGTCTTGACTTCAGTAAACAGATTTCTAGTTTATTTTTGTTTCTATATTTTTCCATAAATACATTTTACCTATCAAATAAATTCTCTCAGGACAGGAACACTAAATATCATGTTATTTTTACTTTCTTTGCATTGTCAGAGCGACAGGCAAATATTTGGACACACCCACACGAGAAGGACCCAACAATGGCTGATACGGACTCTGAGGGCTTTTATATAGAAAATATCAGGGAAGGATAATGGAAAATACACTTAAATAATTAACAGGACCCACTCACCATAAACAAGAATACTGTATAAACTTCCAATAACATCTCGTTATGAATTAAGTTTTCAGTGCAGCAAACATCATCAGAATACCGTCACGGCTGCAAACTGAACCACTGAAATTCAGTCTATTGTAGGGCCATTGGAGGGTTCAGAGTGTCTAATATGAAGCTGAACACGTTTTTCGGTGAGTATCCACTTAGACAAGTTTCAAAACAGTAATTTTAAGTTGTAAAAGTTATTTAGTACTGCTTTAATTAGTCATTTTGGAATATAAACATTCAGCTGGGTGTTACAGTAATATCATTTTAACAAAAAGTGACAAGTTTCCAGCACCAAGGTTCATGTATTTCTTATTTTTTACATTGAAATAAAGTGATTCAAAGAATTAGGTGGTCTTTTCTTTGTTGATGAAAAGAATAGCACAAAAACAACATCATGTTGTTAGAAATATAATCTTAAATGACTCTGATCATTATTAGGGATAAAAAGTCTCGAGACTATAATAACTAGATCTTTCATATTCTTCTAAACAGCCACCCTTTCATGAGTTTATTCATGGCTTATGTCAATTTAGTCTGATTTTCATCACAAAATGTTACAAAAATTCATCAGGGGGATCATTCACAGTGTTATATATTGCCTTCAGATTAATGGGTAGCAGGAGATTGGTAAATGGGGATTTGGATTACTGTAATACTGTTTTCATCTTCTGTCCAAAATGCTGAAATACCAGTGTTGTCATAATGGTTAGTGTCAGAGCTGAAACCTGGCCGCTGCATGAAATGATTCACTCTGCCCGGAAAATGGGTTTGTGATTGACATGGTGCTGTGTTCACTTTAGAACCCCAGATTTATAGTCTGTCTGAACTATCACTATTTCCTTTGATTAATACCAGCCCCCTTTGTGTTTCATCCCATGTCATTTCCACATGAAAACCACATGTGTAAAAGAAGTAATGGTTCAACTGAGCCCACATCAGTCATGAGCTCTGATCAGGCAATAAGATCTGGATCCTTCAGCCATAAAACCTAAAGATTCTACCTTTATGGAAACAAAATGACCAGATGGAGGTGAATGAATTTGAGATAACTGTTGCAGTGTGTTTTCATGCTTAGTCACCGTATCATATTTTACAGCTACATGTTCATGTTGAGCAAAACCATATGGCAAAGGTGACTGGGGTCTGAACTAGTTCTTGCTTTTTAGGTGTAGTAATGGATTGAGATGTAGTGTAACTGAGGGCTACAGGTTCACACCTAAAGGTTTCCAATAAACCTACACAAAACATAAAGCATGCAAACTTAGGAGTTCTGAGCTGGCACTACAATCTGGCTGCTTTTATTAACTTTAGTCACACGTCAGTTTCACAACCTACTGTGATGAATACAAGATTCAAACATGCTTCAAGTGTCTCCCTGGCTTTCAGTGATTCCTGGTAAACACTGCCTACAATAATTGTAAAAGTGCTTCATGCTGTAGTTTTGACTTGTGGGATTATTTAAACCTGACTGTATGTTTGTTTGCATTCTTCCTCAGATTGCACCATGTAGAAAAGAGTTTGATTATGTAGCCGTCCTCTCTGAATGAATCAAATGCAAATTTCTAACTTATTTCCCTGTATAAGGTCTATAACCACCTTCTGATTTGTTAGCCGTTACTTTGTTGATGTTTCTTTCTATAATGTTTTTTTAGGATTAAGAATGTAAAAGTTCCCTCACAAAAAAGGCTTTTAGAGGAGGGTCTGTCAGCTGCACTGATTTAAAGAAAAAGATCACAAACGTGACACCAAACAATTTTATTTCAAATTAGAAGGATTTTTCTTCAGCGCAGGTTTTATAAAGCTTGTGTTTCTGAGTTTTAAATGCCCCAGAGGAGCCAGTATTTTTTGTTCATTCAGCAGCTCAGATTCAGACCAGCATCAAGTTTCAATACACAGCTGCAAATGTTAAGACATTATCAAGTAAAAGCCATTGAATAATGAGTAGTCAGTGACATGCAGCAGTGGTTGGGAGAATTATTGGGGTGTAAAGCTAACCGCTAATCATTACCAACAAAGATACATATTTTTGTTTCGTCTTCTAAAGAAAAGATTTCCTGCTAGTTTGAACAAGTGTTTAATGAACTTTTCTTAAATTAGGATCAAAACATCTTCAAGAATCAAAGAAGTCCAGTTCAATTCAACTTGTTGGGAAAGATGGAATTACTGTTACTTCATTTAAAAAAAATTAAATCACAATATTTTTTTACTTTTATGTTTACATGTTGACTGGGGGAAGGTGGATTTACGTTTCAGTTCCACTTGATCTGTTAATCTGTGTGCTGTCGTCGTTGTCCTGAGCAGTCAAGTTAAATTTGTCAGGTTTGAGTCAAACAAAGTCAAACTTATCGTCCAATAACTATTAATATATAGAAAAGTGTTTAAAAAACAAAATTGCTGCAAAACTTTGACACGGTTTTGGTTAGTAATATCACCTGCTGAGAAAAAAATCTGACAAATCATTCTGTCCAGATTGATATTATCTGATTCTCTTTGTCACGTCGATCCTTTTTGAACACTCGTCTTATTGTTTTCTGTAGCGATTTGGTTTGAACATGCAGAAAAGTCTCCCTGTTGTTTCGTTTGGATTCCATCCGTCTCATTGCTGCTTTTAAACAGCAATCACTTCTGTAAAAAAGCAGGAATGTGACTTTAGCAGAACCAAATGTTTATTTACTAGTAACCAACTTTATTTAAGAACTTCATGAGGTCAACTTTTTCTGTTTTTGATTTGAGAAATGTGCAGCTACCATCTGTGTGGAATGATGATGATGTCCTTTCTGTTTTATCTCCCTGTGTGTTTGCATGTGTTTGAGTTTACGCTTTGATGATAGGAAGGTCAAAGTTAAAAGTGACAGTATGGAACCACTTCCAAATCCACTCGGCACAGACCCACTCTGACCAGCATCTGTGGCGCTGTCACACTCGGTTTGATCGTTAGTGTATTCATGGTTTGCTTGTGTGTCCAAGCAGTTTTCATTCCTAAGAAAATCTAAAAAGGATGGCAGAATGAATCTAATAGTTTTCATCTCCTGAGAAGTTGCAACACTGGAAAAAAGATGTGCTTGAATCCGAAATTAGTTTAATAAAATCCTGATTTTTTTGCTGCTCCTTGCAGGCTACTTAAATCTATTTCTAGAGGAATGTAGCTGTGAGGCGTTTTTCCGAACTGCGTCGCAACTCCTCAAAAACCCTCGTCTGGAGCTGCAGTCACTCGAGAAGCTTTCCATCCTTCTCCAGAAGCTCTCCAGCATCAGGTAAAAATCCTGATCTCAACCTCCCTCTCAGAAAAGATCAATGTCCCAGTAGTCTGATCAGAGATCTGTAGGAAGTAGGAAAGTTGATCATGACTCTTTAGTTCCACTCGTGGATTTTTCTTTGACATCAACCACTTAACTAATCATTGTTACTGATCAAGTCCAGTGCTTCATGTAAACTGTTTTCACTAGTGGCGTTTTTCAGCAGGATAATGGGTACTGCCTGACTTCAGATGGGGTCTGATGGTTGTTTAAAAGCAACATATTTATATGACAGGATGCCTTCAACATTCTCCAAATCCCAATCCAGACATGCATCTGTAGGACATGCTGGACTAATAAGTCTGAGCCACGGGGATCCTGCTTTGCAGCATAAAGCCTGATCCAACAGAATATGTCAAGGCAGAAGGAAAGTCAGAATCTGTTTTTGGAAGCTGCACCTACTGTGGCAGGTGCTAGTTTGAAACCTAACCAGGCACTGCCTGCCCTTCCAGCGGCATCAGAGTGTGTGAGATTCACAATGAATTACTTTCTAGCCATATTTGTCATTTTTTATAAACTAAATAAATGTTTTAACAAGCAGTACAGTGAAATATCTCTCCACAGTAAATCATGTTCTCCTTCAGCTGATAACAAAGATCCTCTGTGATTGTTGGTTATGGCAGATTGTTTATGTTTGTGAAGTTGTACTTTGTTTTGTTTAACAGGAAGTTGTGTTGATTAGCCATCCCTTCACTTCCAAATCAGTCTAAAATCTAAATTGCTGGTTCTGGTCTCCACTGAAGCTTCTTTTCTTAACAATTTAATTGGGGTGAAAACATTTTGTTAGTCGTTAAACTTTATAGAAATGTTTGACATCTAAAATGGAATCATGTTTTTAACCAGCAAAAACAACAGAACACTTGATTTTTATGGAAACAAATAAAGACTAAAAATAAATCTCAGTTCTGTTATTTTCTGCTGCTTTGTACTCGACTGTAAACCTAATTAGTTCAGAAGTTGTGGTGTGTGGGTCTGATCCGCGACTAAGTGGCTGTGTTTTCTTCTCCTTCTCTTCCTTTTTGTTCCCATAATTTTCTCTAGGAAAAACCGCTCGCTGTTTGAACGCTCATCCGTCCTCCTTCAGCTTCAAGAACTGCTTCACAAAACGGACCCGACACTCACGTTCCTCTGCCTCAATCTCAGATCCATCCTTAACAACCTTCAGTAGCCTCAAGTGTTGGATTCATTATCTCTGTTAGTTTTTTTAATTTTGTTGTTGAAATACTTTTCATGTTGTTTTAATATGTGAATAAACTAATTACTTGCTTTACCTCAGCATCTCCACACACATTCTTTATATGGGACTTCTGGGTTTTTGGTCAGAAGTGTTTCATTTCTGTTTGTTTTGTATGTGATGACTCTCATTTTTGTATTTGGCATTCTGTGTTTCTTTGTCATTAAAATCTTTTTGTTTTTAAGGTGAAAAAAGTCTATCCCGCTGTTGTGGAAGTAATATTTCAGATTTGGAGACTTTTTATTGTTAAAAACAAAAACATGTGAGGTAGATTCAGTTTTATTGCATGTGAAAATCAATGTTTTGTTTTTTTATTAGAAAACCCTTCAGAAATTATATATGCGTCCCAGAGCAAAGTTAATGATGCTTGTTGATGGAGAATTTGGGAGTGACTGGAAAACAACCCCAATTCCAACAAAGTTGGTGATCTGTTTAAAATATGATTTAAAAACAGAACGCAATCCATATTTTATTCCCAGTAGAACAAAAACTACAAGATTTAAACTGAGATTTTATTGTTCCAAAAAAATGACTTGCTCATTTTGAATTTGATGGCAGAAATGCATCTTGCAAAAGTTGCAATAGGAAATTAAACCAACTCGTACTGTATTTTTCAGGGTCTAAGAGGAGCTTGAACATGTTAATCCATTTCGTTATAAACATGATTATAAGTTTATCTGCTTGTTTCTGCTCAAAAAGCAAAACTTTCATTGTTTTTGTTTTTTGGCTAAAAAGCCTCTTTAACTCTCACACGTATGTTTGTTATGAAACTGTCTGATTCAGTTCCAACAGTTTTATACGATCAGTTGACACTTTTACAATAAATAAAATATGAAATAATGAGAATTTCTGGAGTTCTTATGCACCTGCTTGAAAACAAAGATGCATAAACTAAAAATTCAGCCAAAACAGATAAAACCTGCTTTAAATTTTTGCCTTGAATCAGTTTTTTAAGAGATGCCAGACTCTTAGAAATGGTTTGCATGTTTGAATAAAAGCTTCATGGGAAGAAGATAAAATGATGCATTTTTTAGATTATACATCCCTTTAAAAAGAATTGCTACAATACATTTTCTTTATTAGGGAGATTTTAAGAACTTTTTTGTTTCTCTTTTGATCCAGCATCCAAGATGGATTAGGATTAATCTGTATCTTATTTTAGCCAATTTAATGATATGGAATAATGTAACTCTAAATCCTTTTGGTTTGTAGTCTCTTTTCTTTTAGAAACAAGCAAAACCATGTGGGACAATGCAGACATTTTTCTATTTATATGCAGAATTACTGGAAAACGTTTTAGTTTTGGTCCTGTAAAAAAAAAAAAAAATTCTACTGTTTCTATATTCACCTTAAATGTGGGGAAATAGTAAATGCTGCAAAAGGGAGGAAAATCTTGTCCGTCCCAATCAATCTAACAGACATGGTTTAATCTGAAATCTTGCCTCATTTCATTTGCTGCTTCACCGACTGTAAAGGAAAGTTTGGCAGAGGTGATTTAATTAGAGCTTTTGCCAGCAGGATGTCAACGCTGATGGTTTTGGGTGCAATTAAATGATTCCAAAATAAAACGTCAGGTTTTCTTACAACCTTTGAAATAATGCATGCTTCATATAGCAACAAAGCAAACACTCATACTGGGAATATAAATCTAAACCACTTTTATTCATGTGTTTGCTTCTTGTGACTGTCTCGAAACACAGCCAAATGTCTTTAGAAGCATTTTAAAATGATCCATACGTTGTCGTGTGTAGAACGGTCAGTTTAAAAGCAGATGTGATCTGGATAATAAAATCACTTCTTAAGATCTTTATGTCATCTCCCTCTTTCTGGACTGAGCACACACAGGATGGCTGTGTTTCTGAAGGAGATGGTCGCACACAGATTAGCGGTTCGAGCGCTGCTTTTCCCCTGTCCACATGTCGAAGTTATGCCTGGCCGCCAGTTCTGAGCTCGACAGCTGTTACTGTTGAGTTTATTGGTATGTTCAGCTTAAGGAAATAAAAACAAATGCTTTTCTTTATTACAATGAACTCGCATCCAAACATTAGTTTTTTAGGGGGGAGAAAAGTGCATTTTGAATCTGTAATGGCACATTTTATATGCTCAGAACATTTGATTTCAGAAAAATCAACTGGGATGCAGATTGAAGTCTGATTTTAGTTTGTTTCTCATTAAATCTGTCACACAGTGTTGATTAGGAATCTTCCTGCTAAAATCCTGAAAACTACTATCAGCTTGTACTGCTGACGATTGTCAGTCCCATATTAGACTTAGAGGGAAATGGAACACATCGTAACATCTGCGAATTTATTCCCCTTCAGTCCGTACTCAGCTGTTTATATATAATCTGAAAGGTTCCACTTGTCATGTCCAGTGTGCTTGAAAGACTGAAGAAAAGTTTTAGACAAAGAGAGGAAAACAACCACTTTCATGTAAAGTATAACCATCCAGCTTCATTCATTCTCCTTCAATTTTAGTCATATTAATACAAAGTGGCAGCACAGGTGTGTTTGGCTCAGAAATAAATTGGGCCAAGCAGGGCCGGTTCTGGGCATAGGCAGACTAGGCAATTGCTTAGGGCGCCCTCTGCTGGAGGGGGCTCCAATTTTTATTTATTTTTTATTTTTTTAACAGACTGTTGGACACACCATTCATTTCATGTAAAGAGCAAAATAAGTAATAATTAAATATCTATCTATCATCTCTACAGTTCATTTTAGTATAAATAAATATTTTTTTGCAATGTAATCCAGTTATTGAGTTACGTTGTTTCTGTTCTGGGCAGTAGGGGGCCAAATCATTTTTTGCCTGCACCATGCAGCTAGGGCCGGCCCTGGGGCCAAGATTGAAATCTCCAAAAATTGTGATCTTACCAATTTGACAAGAGAATCCAGTGATCTTAAAAAGTGGTGAGATGACATTCACATTTGTAATATTCTTAATGCAAACTGTAAAATAATCATTCTTTAGGATTTAAATAGTATTAGTTGTTCCCTTGATCTTCAAACAGGAAATGAAATGAACTCAGGAAATTAAACAATCCTTGATCATCATGTTGTCAGAACAATCACAGGTTCTATAAACGGAGTACAAACACGTGTTGAGCGTTGAGCCATGATGCGTCTCTTGTCCAGGTGAGCAGATCCAGACCTCAAGACGCTGGAGTTTGACAATCTGTGTTTTTGAAGTTTGCCTGCTCCAACGCACCTGATTCAGATAAACAAACTGTTAACAGAATTTTGTGGGACTTCTGGACATACTGAGGATTTGAATCAGGTGTGTTGAGGTTCATGAAATGTTTGAATGCTTTCTTTAAATCTTGGGGAGGTTTAGTTGAAGCACCAACGGGTCAGGGGGTTCGGTTTTTATCCTCCAAACACATACAGTCATAATTAAACACATGTTGTATATACAGCCGTAAATGTACGACACGTGACTTCTTACTCAGTCATGTTTTGTTTAACAAAAACACAGAGCAGAAGCAGTGTGTAAAAATACATCCATCAGTGCTTTAAAGGAACTTAAGAAGTAGCAACTAGGTGCCTCTATTCAAGTGAACTTGATTAAGTAATAATCCTACACGCCCACCTCAAGCACTTCTGGTAAAATTGTACATGCACAAGAGTTCTTTGATGCAGACTTGTCTGTGGTTTCTCATTTTAATGAGACCTGGTTATCAACAGGAAATGACAACAGCTGATTTATTTACTTTCCTGACTTGAGTTTTGTCCAGACTGCAGTCTGCATATAGGTGTCTGCATGGTCTGCGGTTCCTAATTAGCGTAATCCTACCATCTGCTCTGGACAACATCACCACCACCACAGACTGTTATATGCTGAACTGGATTTAGGTTTGGGTTCTTTAAACTGACCAAATATTCAGAAAATTACCCCAAAACAGTTGCTCCAGTCTGCTCTGCCTTATGAAACTGTTATTAGGTAGGAGAAGGCTGAACGAGGGAAAACATCAGCAGTTCTATTTAAGCAAAACCATAAAGTCGAGCCAATCAGCAGTGGCATGTGGCAGACCGCTAAATGTATAATATTATCACCAGCCAAAAGTATGCAAGGATCCACAACTTGATTAATGCAATAAGCACATATAGGTTCTGTTTAAATACCTGGTTGTATGATGGAGCTGAGTGGAACCAGCTGCCACAAGGTTTATATGGTAGGGAGGTTGGGATCACACCAGGTATGTGTCAGTCTTTATTTCTACCAGATAATTGACCTTATTATGTCTTATTATACTCAACTTAATGTACACCGAGATAAATTCCACGTGTGTTTGTTTTCCTGCTTTCAATCATCATCTTTTATGTAGCCTGGGACGATTGCTATTAGTTTGATTTTAGTTCATTTTACTCGTTCCCTTTTTCATTCCTTTATGCAAAAAGAACCAACAGAATCAAGTTGTTACATATAATAAATCTCTTGAGCATTAGCGTTACTGTGTTTTTCCTTTTAGTTTAAACGTTAACCTTCTCCAGTCTGTTGCTCTGGACTCAGCATATAGACTAAAGTGTGCATAGATTTAGCTAAAATTAAAATGTAATTGATCTAAGGAAACTATATGTACTTTGTCGTTTTATGTGTGTGTGTATGAATAAAGATGTTGCTCACTGGCAGAGGTTTAATCAGTCTCCTGGTTGGCACGCCTTGCCCTAAAGTAACTGTCTGTGACTTTATACGTCATGTCGGGTTTTTCAAAACCATAAAAAGACCCTGAAGACACGTGCATTTGTACATAATGTGCCCAAGTGTGTGTAGGCAGTGAATGACAGGACTTTTTAACTAAGAAGGACCATTTGTAGACAATGTTGAGCTTTTGAAATATGATGAGACCCAACTGTTGTCCCAATGCCTCGCAGCAGCACCAGTAAATATCTCCATTACAAGACAGAACTTTTGTAAAGCAACCTTAAGATCTCCAGCCAGCACCTTCACAATTCATTGTTAAGATTAGACCTGCAGTGTTCTGGCACAACTACATACCCACACTGCACAAACAATATGACAAAAATGTTCTGTTTAGAAAATGAAGCCGATTCTTTTCATCTCTCACCATTTTGACTATAATCTCACCTTTAGGGTTAAACTAATGGCACATCAGCACAAATTAGGCAAAAGTTCATAAAGGGTATAATAAAACATGGGCTCAGATGAAAACACTGATTTTCAAGTTACACAGGGGATTTCTGCCATCCTAAATCATCTCCCAATTATATACAGGTTCATAAAATATTGTTCATAACCATTCAACTGAAACCCCATTTTGGAAAATCTGACCTGTGACAGTCATTTTTCCAAAACTTTATATATAATTTACCAGAAACTCTGTAATTAGAAAAATTTACAATAACATTCAGCTTTTGCATTCTTGAAATTAAGATACAAAATTCATCAGACATTTTTATTAAGATATACTTTATGTACAATAATAACTTATATATACAGTTACACTTTGTTTCTGTGATGAGTTGTTTTGTTTCTACATGTTTTATACTGCATGTGCTACTGAGGTAAGTCATTTATGTTTGGCTTCTTGTATAGTGTCACATCCGCGTATATATCAGACAACATTTAGTATTTGTGAGTATGTTCCATTTCTTTCATTTCACTCCAAACTTGTTTTCACAATTAATATAAAACGTAAAAAATACAGTTTCACACTGTAAATAAATGGTTCACATACCTGTTCAGAGAAGGTAAATCTATCTCAATTGGAGGTTTAGATCCAAGACAGAAAAACAGATTGTACTTGTTAGCCATGTGTGTGAAATAAGTTAAGTACAGGAGTCCAGCCCCAGAATTTAAATGGATGATAAGACCAAAAAAAAAAGAAAAAAGCACCAGGAAAGAAAAAATGTCCGCAGAGCAGGTCTTGGACATTATGCAGACAACATCAAGCATCAGATTAGGATCAGTTCTGTTTCCAAGGAGTCAGATCAAAGCAACTTTTTGCATCGCGTGGACTCTGGAGCTCTCTGCTGAGTTGTGATACATAATTGCTGCGGTAATTAGGAGACTCGACCTACAGTGATTATCGTCATGGTTGTTAATGTAGTTGCAGTGAGCATTAACATGGACACTCCATGTAACGTTGAGCCTGGTGGTTATCAGAGGCAGTTTCTGAACACCTAACTGGCTTCAGCTGCTTCTCACACAACTGCATCTTGTTCTTGTTTAGTCTATTGGTCTCACAGGAGTGAGGGGAGCTAAAATCCTGTCTGAGCATGACTGAGGCAACCACAAAAGTTGAAAAAGAGCAGACGTTATAGGTCAAATGCAGAGCTACCTCCACCACAACCGGCATCACACTTGCACAGTTCGTGGTGCATGAGCCCCGGGGCCAGCTAGTCATTCATATGTCCTGGCATCGATCTCTTTAATGCAGGGTTTTATAGGTTTTCTCCTGGGCTTGCGGTGGTTCACTGGCCCTAAATGCTTAATTAGGTGCTGGAAATCACGGGCACTTTGCACCCGCTCTGTAAACCGCAACACTTCAGCTTATTAGGGGAATGGGCAGCCACACGCCAAATAATTAGGGTTGGCGGCAGCGCTAGACCACAAGATTGGGATATAAGGGGAGTTACAGGCAGAGTAATGGGAGGGGGGGGGTCACAGACAGGGTCAGTGCTGGGGAAGTAGCTGCAGAAGGAAACTCTGTAAATCTGTGCATTAAAGTTGTAGACAGTGCATTGAGGGCATGAGGTGCAGAACACACAGTTCATCCACTGCATGGGACTAAAATACCAGCTAAAATTAATATGTGTGATTTGTTTTTTTTGGGAAGTGTTTGGTTGAACTTTTCCATTCACTACATCTGTGTGTCATCAGTGTTTCCACGCTTGCCACACACACTGTATATTAATCATGTTGTTTTACCGTAAACTGGATCAGAGAGTAAACCTTAAATTTATAAAAGTACAATTCTTACACTGTCTTAAAAATAAAATATCAAGTCTATTTTTCTATTTTTGAGAATGTTTTCCGGTGAAATTAAGATCCAGAGAGAGACACGAAGGCGTCGACAGATCTCCAAAGTTCACAAGCTAGTTGACGAGATGAAAGCCGAGCTGAATGATGTTTTAGCATTTCCATCTGGACACGATGATCGTGTTTTAAGTTGGGAGCTCAACTTCACTGTCTTCACTGTGTGATGACAGTCCATTCAAAAATCCAGCTATGAATGCTAACTAATGCAGCACTCAAGCTAGGTTGCTTTCTTTATACTGACATGACTCTGGTTTTATCAACAACAGGAGGTTTGAGTCCCAAACTAAAAGTTCATTTCTAAGGCTCAGTCCTGAGATGATCTTCAAGGGCAAGGGGAGTTTTTTTTTTTTTTTCAAAGCTGTAAAACAAATTTCTGATCCTAACTTTTGGAAAAAAATATTATGGTGCGTCCAGCGCAGAAACCTTCCAGTATTTTGTTAATTGTTCTACACAGCTCCACATCTTTCAAAGAAGACAGCATGCTAATAAAAAAAAAAAATAAGTCTGATTATTATATTCCCACAGAAGAGAACAAAGCTGGAACTGCATAAAAAAAAAACCTGTTTCTTTAGAACGTGACTGTCTTTCAAACATTGTAGCACATAGAAAAATGACAAAAATCAAGGCAGGATCGCTTGGATTTTTGGCTTTTAACAGATAAAAGTTTGTGGATCAAAGAGCCCACTGACATTCTTCATGTTATGGGACATGTGTACACTCTATATGCACAGTCATTCTTGTCAGTAAAATCTGTCCCTGCAAACGTGTGCACTGGAGTCCTCCAAGTCTCTGAAGTCTTCGCTCTGAGGAAGTGTTCAGACGCTTGCACAGCGTTGGGATGGAGATGTGCACGGTGAAGGACAGACTAACTGGCTGTGAAAACTGTTGATACTCTGGCGTCCTGCAACTGCTGCCACCTCGCTGCTTCCCAGCACATCCACGCAGAGCGACTCCACGGCGTCCAGTCGCTCGATCTGCACCAGGCGAGTGAGGAGGTCGGGGATGCTGTAGCCTGCTGTGCTTACTCTCTCAAAGAGCTGAAGGCCGTCACTCATGCCTCCGATCTCGTCGCGCTTCAGCCCGAAACTCTCAGCCAGGTGTCTCCATGTCTTCACCACGGCCGCCTCGCTGCTGTAGGAGGAGCTCAGCATGCGGCTCGCCTTTTCCAGGCAGTCGAAAGGGAGCTCTGTCGGACTCAGACCTAGGGAATTCACAGGAATTCAAACATTAGCAGACTTTTATCATGAGGTTTGCTGGCTTTCTTCTGTTTATCAGACTTACCCTCTGTCACATTGCAGGCTCTAGCATACAGATCAAGAATCTTTTTCCGTCGGCTCTGTAACATCTGAGGAGGAAAGAACAGCTTTATGAGGTTTTTAACTGATGCTGACTTGTGGATCTGTTCGTGATCATAATCTATCCTTGGTGCAGTCTTTAAGAAGCCCAAACTTCCTACCCCTGGGGTTTTATTGTTGTTGATCCCATTCACACTGCTGATGTGGTTGCTGGAGGCGATGTGGTTGACGCCGTTGATGTGGTTGGGAGTGTTATTGGCGTGGCTGCCTGTAACAGCAGAGGTGCCGTTGCATGTACGAGTGCAGTCCAGGAGTCCGAGAGAGAGCAGGGAGAGGTCGGGTTTTTTACCCAGGTCCACGAGACTCGGTTTTGGGTTGGGGGTAGGGGTCTCTGTTGAACCCTGTTTGTCTGATGTCGGCTCCTCGTCGCTGTCAATGCTACGGCTCAATAACTGCTCATTCTCCGATGATGCATCGTTTTCACTGTGAACAGAAAGCCAAACAAATATACAGAATTATTTAAAAAGTAAACAAAAGTTTGGTCACATTTTTAACAAAACTATTCAAAAATCTGAACATGCAGCATTCGACTTACTGTCACTGAAGGAGTAACTGTCTGGTTTCTATGTTTCAAGACTCTGTCATCTTACAATATAACTGAAATCTCTGACTCTGAAACATTGTCCAGGTGCATGAACACAGATTTTTGTTCTTGTACAACTCTGCTGCATGTAAAGTATCACAATACTTTGACTCTGTTTATGTAAATTAGTTATTTCAGTCAGTTTGAACCCAGAGTTCCCACTTCTGAAATCTGTCTGACCATTTAGTATTCACTGTACTGTACACACTGTAGCAGCCATCCTACAGTTCATAATTTAATCTACTGCACAGCATTTTTTTACATGAAGATAGATTTTTTCATGCTTATGAGTTTAAACCATGCAACATGCAGAAACCGTGCAGTGTAAAATTTCTCACACAAGTGGCTGCAGGATTTTATGCACATGGATATATAATCATAACACATGGGTGTGACCATTTCGCCCCTGGTTGGTACAAAATGTCAAATTCTGTAATGATGGCTGCTAATATACAGAAATGTAGCATGAATTCTGTTAAACAAAGTGGAAGAAAATGGTGTTTATTTGTCATGCCTGCTCCCGTGAGAGACTGAAACAACGGAGCATTTCAAAACACAATATAATGCGTTTTACTTTTCATCAAAAATCCTCTCTTGAGTTTTCTCACAAAAGCACCTTGTTGATCAAAACTCACACTGAATGCCATTGTCTCAATGCACCGTACATTTTTTTCAAAAAACAAAACTACACACAAAATGTCATTGTTGCCCCAGACATCCAACACCCACTCTGGCAACTAATGCAGTGAGTTAGCACATCCTCTGGCATGTTCCTCTACCGCACTTTTGACTGTTATTGATGAAAAGGAGTGTGTTTTTGCATGAGCATGAATGAGCATGTGCATGTCTCATCTAATCTTTTTTTTTTTTTTTTTTTAAATGTACACCCCTTTCCGAAACTTGTAAAACGGTGCCAATAAAATCATGCATGCTACAAATACACAGTGAGTTTTCTTCGATCCGTTTAGGTGTATGTGTTTTATGTTATCAAGTTTTCAAGCATCTACAAAGCAGCACTGTCTTTCGATGAAGGATGAGGTGTACGCAGAAGGGAAGGTGAGAAAACCATCATTCTTTTGTTGTCTGCTGGAACATGCTTTCACTTAGTGGTTGTTTTATGTGACGCTTGGAATAAATACCCCTATCCACCCTGATAACTACCCGCTCTGTCCCACCTCTCAGAATGTTTAAGCTTCAGGGCTCAAATATGCTTCTTTACCTCAGAGTCCATACAAACTCACCTCTCAGCCTGTTCCAAAGCCACATAATGGGATGGCTGCTTTATTACTTAATTAAAAAAGTGAACTGATATTATTTAACCACACACAGAGTATGTATGCATGGATACACCAGATAAGGCCTGAGGCCATGAAACAACTACTGCAATGGCTTGTTCTGTGGTGGTTTAATTATGGGCAGAGTGGGAGTACATTCTAAAAGATTATGTTGTGTTGAGACTATGTGACGCAAGATTCAAACCAACACACATCCACAGTTCTCAGACATGAGACAATCTAAACTTTGGGACATTTAAAATTCATACACACATTAAAGTTTTTAAGCTCAATGCTGGCTAACTTGATTCCAAATACATGATACTATGCAGTTTTTTTTCTTTTTTTGTTAATATTATTATTGATAATAATCGTTTTAGCAGGTTAATTTAAAAAAAAAAACACACATTTGCTGCTGTGCAGTGCTAAAATAAATTTCATTTTGCTTCTTGTTCCTTAAAGCAGTAATCCAGAGTTTTTTCTCAGAGGGCGCCACTGAAGTGAAAAAATGTGTTGCAACTTTAAGTCCCGCCCCTCTGCTTCCGTGATGTTGATGTTAGCAAGTGTTGGCTGTCATACATGCACACACACCACCTTTGTTATGATGGACACTTCATGGATAAGTAACATTTATACAATTTATGCTTTTTATTTTAATTGTTTCAGTTTCACGTGTCTTCTGCAGTGTTGCAAACAACTCAAACGCTGACCGGGTAGATCTTCAGGATCCGTGCGCAGGCAAGCTTAGTTGATTGACAGGTGTACTATGCGGATGTAGAATGCTATTGGCTAATGCTGGGTGGCGCTCGGTTAAAATTAATTGCGTCCCAATGGAAATTTTTATTAGTGAACCGAGTCAGACTCTCACGTTTATGGAATTAAAAAAAAAAAAATCATAGCTAACTCCTGAAAAGGGGAAACAGGTCCCGGTAAAACTGATACTAATACTTTCATCTTTAGTATCTTTGATACAGCTAAAAAATTTGCTCAAAAGTGTTTTGTTGCCTCTTTAATTTGGTTCGGATGACGATACAAATAAGTTAAATTGGAATTTTGTGTCACAGTTCAATATTTCATTGCTTAATCATCTTAAAAAAAATTCACTGTTAATCGAGAGCCATTAGCTTCCCTTGTTGTTTCATCCTTTGAATGCTTGAACTCTGCTTCACAGAGACAGAAGTGTGGCTGAGTCAGAGGCTTTGCTCACCTTTTCACCGTCTTCTGAGGAGGAACTTTCAGTTTGTCATAGTCGTCCTTTTCTGAAAAGATCACCACATTGTCTGTAAGACCAAAAAGAAAAGCACATCTTCAGTAGTTCACTCACTAGTTTAAAATACAAGGTATCAACGGAGGAGTCACTGATCATAAAGTCTAAAATATTACATAATTGTTGCACAGTAATGAATGTGGTTCTCAGAGGTTTTATTAACAAAAAATCTTCATTTTCGATGATTCTTTTTAGTCTGAATAGCTACTTCTAATGAAATCATCCCAAATAGATTGAAATATTGGTGAATACATCATTTTAGTATAAATCAACCAGAAAAAAGTAACACAGTGAGTATAAAAGTGTGGCTAGAATCACGATATTTGTTCGCAAAATCCAACTTGTTTCCGACATTAAATAGGTAATTTACACCGAGATAATTTTCAAAGCAAATAACTGCAGTAGGATAAATGTATAAAATAATTATAGTGAGTATTATGTGAAATAACACTGACATCATGGCTACCGATGGGGATAGACAGCCTAATGAGCGAAAACCTTGGAGGAAAGAAAAATGATGCATGTGTTAGTTTTAGTTAAAGCGTCTGTGTCTTTCATCTCACAGTCTTATTATGTCAGTGTATACGTGAGTGACAGCTAGCTCCGGTAGAGCTCCAAGCAATGGGCTGCTCTCCCACATACCCATACCAGTCATCCAGAGTGCATTGATACACACCTCGACAGATATTTAAGATAATGTAAAGCTAACCAGCAACGGATACATTTAGTCATTCTTTTACTCTTACAAGTTTTTCCAACGACTCTGTTTTGGAGTTATAATGTGTCTGTAGTTGCATTAATTAGAATTCATATGTGTGTGTTCTCTTTTACACCACATGTAAGTGGTTAGTCAGTCAGTCAGTCTGGAAGTGCAACTGAACAGAGCATCATTGTGAGGAGAAATGGCGCCTAAAGCAACATATGGCTTCAGCTTTGGAAACTTCACATTCCATCACGATACACTCATCACACTGCATGTCTGTCAGCCTGCACTACACACACACACACACACACACACACACACACACAAAGTACTGTAGTATGCACACATCCATTTGTATGTTATTCTACAAATCACCAATTTACACATCCAATACAAAACGTCCATGAGGAGACACGGCGTGTGTTTGATGTGGTTCATGCAGACTGAACGAGGTGATGCTGATGCAGAATTGATCCGCATTGCACTGACTGATAACTCCCATAACTCATACTGGTCTTATAGAGGAGAAATACTGAGAATAATACTGTGGAATGACGTCCATAAGATAATCAGATTATTAGTTTCAAACAAAAACAAGCTTACAGTATTTCTGTAAAGGTTGTTAAAATATTTAAAAAGGTGGAATTGGAGAAAATTAGGGTTAAACTTGGCTGAAACGTGAAAATTGAATATTTTGAAACATTTTTATTACAGCTAAAAAGTTTGTCACTGTTAAGTTTTATATATCTTTACAGGGCATTCTTAAATTTTATTTTCAACTGTCTTTAATAAACTGCTGCACGATATCTTCAAATGTGTTCATTTTTTCATTAGTTTTACCTGAGTTAAAAAAAAAATCTCATTTAAATGACCCTTCCGTTGTTTTTAAACTGGAAAAGATCTTAAAGCTTGTGATCAAGTAAAGATCATAACTTTACTTGAACTCTGAATTACTGATTTGTTGTTGTTTATCATTTAGTTCAGAAAATATGAGAGATTTTCTTAAAAAACGGGTCTGTAACATAAATAGAGCAGGTTTTTTCCTGCCTCATTATTGCATAAAGAAGAACAGAACTGATTACTTGTAGCTGTTTGGTCTAATTTAAATAACAAACCCAGAATATAATTTAATGTTTATATAATTTCACAGTGCATGACAGTTCAGTGAACTATGACATTGCAGAGTTGTAAATGTTACCTAGCAATAGAGAAAACAAAGTCTCCCTCTCAGAATACTAATTAAATATTGACTTAAATACTGATTTAAAGTATCTAACTATAGAAAGCAGAGAAAACAGTCCAGGCTGGGCCCAGAGTCAAAATGTTTCTGTTTCTAAGTACGTGTTCAGAAATGTGGGTAAAGTTAAAATCCTGTACACAAATCTATAAAAAGATTGTGTTTCATGTAAACACGAGAAAGTAAAATCAAAGCCAGGATGAGAGGTTTAACCACATGACCGACATGAATGTCGACAAACTCTCTTTTTATAAAGAATTCGACAGACTTCTGATTATGACAAAAAAACAAAACAAAAAACAGGAAGAGCAATAAAAACAGAGTCTGTCATTCATTTATGAGGCTGTTTGTGTCGTCTGTCTCACCGGGGATGTCTTTCTTGTCTTCCTGTTTGCTAGTCTGAGCCTCCACTGCTTTCACAACTTGTCCAGAACAACACGCTGCAGACATAAACACAAACATACAGTACATACCAGAAACTCTATAAAACCCAAGCCTTAGTGTTGAACTGTGTGAGTCCACGTGTGTGTGTGTTTCTCACCTTGACCACTCGGTTTGGCCTTCAGGATGTAAAACATGATGATGAGAACGATGGCGATGGCCATGATAAAAATAGTTGACATGGCGATAATAAGTGCTGTGGCTAGGTGACCCTGTCCTGGTGATTCTGATGATGCAAAGAAAGAAAATCTGAGACATACAGAAAGCTGATGGATGAAGACAAAAAGTATCAACTGAAAGTGTTTCTACCTCGATTTAAATGAGGGAAGACTGTCGTGCTGCCTGGATTAACGGGAGGTTTCTTCTCTTTCTTGGTTTGCATACCTGTAAAACACAAACGTCACACACGTCTAGTTCAGTATCTGTTGATGCATCAGCTCAATATTTTGACTCAGCCAAGCTGCTGCTGAGAGCTACTGATAGAAGACAGATAATCATGTTCGGTTGACCCAACTCAATTAGTCAAACACTTATTATAAAGTGTAGAATTACACACACTGTCCACGGTAAACTTGAATCTATATTGTTGACACAGCGATGACAGAATCTGATGGGAATAAAGACAATATGAACATCTGGAAACGCCCAAACATCATTTATCAGCACGTCAGTGTTATTTATTTATTTCAACAGGACACAATCTAAAAGGAAATTTTATCTTGTAAAATATTTTTGCTAATGACAATATTACTTTGCATGTTTTTTTGTTTTTTTTTTAAGTTTGCTTTTCAGATGGTTCATCTTTTGACTCAATAGTTTTGGTGTAATTTTACTGATAAACAGACAAACAGCGATGATGTCATCATTAATAAATAAGGAAGTGTATACAGTGTTTAGTGTGTTGAGGATAGGAGGTTTAATAAATCATGTTCATCTTTTTGTTTTACAGCTGTGATTTTGAACATTTGTAAGTGCATTTATAAATGTGACGTGATGTTTTATTACAAACAGCTGGCTGTTATAAATCCTGTCTGCAGTGACATTAATAAAGTCTTTTTGTTTAACAGATATAAACAACAGACAACACTGCAAATAACATTTATAAATACTGCCTGCTGTAGGCAGATTTTTAAATCATTACAACTTTTTTTTTTTGCATCAGTTAAAATAAGATGACTCTACACTGCTACTTTGATTTTTTTAATACCTTTTTTTCCAGGTTTTTTAAACATATTGTGTGATCTGAAATTTATGGGCATCTTTTAAAAGATGTGTGAAAATTAGTCAATGGCTCAGATCAGCCCGACCGCNATTAATAAATAAGGAAGTGTGTACAGTGTTTAGTGTGTTGAGGATAGGAGGTTTAATAAATCATGTTCATCTTTTTGTTTTACAGCTGTGATTTTGAACATTTGTAAGTGCATTTATAAATGTGACGTGATGTTTTATTACAAACAGCTGGCTGTTATAAATCCTGTCTGCAGTGACATTAATAAAGTCTTTTTGTTTAACAGATATAAACAACAGACAACACTGCAAATAACATTTATAAATACTGCCTGCTGTAGGCAGGTTTTTAAATCATTACAACTTTTTTTTTTGCATCAGTTAAAATAAGATGACTCTACACTGCTACTTTGATTTTTTTAATACCTTTTTTTCCAGGTTTTTTAAACATATTGTGTGATCTGAAATTTATGGGCATCTTTTAAAAGATGTGTGAAAATTAGTCAATGGCTCAGATCAGCCCGACCGCTGCTTTAGCTGTATTACAGCAGATCTGACATTCCCATCTACCGTACCAGGCTCATCTGTACTCTTTTTTTATTATTCTTTTTTTTTTAAATGTTGCTCTGAGGGTGTTTATTACACATGGGGGTTGGATTGGGGGGGTATCGGTGTATGTATATGGGGATGGGGGGTTGACATTATGTTTTTATTCTGTAAAGCACTTTGAATTGCACTAATGCACGAAAAGAGATTTATAAATAAAGTTTTGATTGATTTGATTGATTGATATCAACGGAAGTTAACGCGCTTCATCCACAATGTCAAACTATCAGAAATTCCTGTGGACCAGCTCTCACTGAGGATGTTATGTTAGCTTTGGCCTTTCATTTAAGCAACATTTTCCTCTAATACTGGTGTTGCAAACAATAACTTCTTCTCAAAAGTTAATTATCATCCCCGACAGCAATTAAAGTTTGACTCTCTCTCCCAGGAGTCCACAAACTGTTTTATCGGGCAGTGTGGATACAAAGCAGTGAGCCTCCATGTGTCTATCTATTGCTTCCAGTCCTCCCCTCTGGATTTTTCATCAACTCCTTTTCCTCTTGCCTAATGGAGCTGTAAACCCGCGGCAGCACATAAATCACATCTTTTAATCAGTCTTTCATTTCGCTCAGTTGATATACTGTGGACCGCTTTGGCATGTGCCTAACTGCTTCCCGTGGTCTCGGGGCCTCGTGTCACCACATATACACACAGACACACAAAATCCAGCGCACTGTGGCTGCAGACATCAACTCCGGGTATGTGTTTATGCTTCCCTGGACGAGGACGTGAGTATGAACTGGAATTCTGTTTAGCATCTTGTGGTTTAATCTCTTAATCAGGCTGAACACACACTGCTAAATGACAAATCCGCCGGCCAATCTACTCACTCAGGTCCAAACAAACCGACAACAGGATTGAAAAAGGAGAGCCGATCCAAAGGTTTTGCAGCTGAGAGTGAGACTAATACAAAGCATTGTGTTAAATAGGGTTATAAAGACAATGCCAGCAAAAAGGGCAAAAAGAACCTGAAGGACACACTGCAAACTGCCTAAAGGTCCATAAAACAACCTGCCAAAGAGTAGCATCAGCACAAGCACATACATGCAAATCGTCTGTCTTTCTCATACCCGGTGAAATTTTAATTATCAAACACACACAGAGCTAAGCAGGAGCCAGAGTAATTTACAGATTACATGGCAAGTGTCAGCCTGCCTTCACTCTAAGCAAATACAACTCCCAGCTTTAGCTTCTTTTTTAGAGTTGGTATTTGGCAAACATTATTTTCATTTTCCTGTTAAAGAGGATCTCACTTTGAAAGAGACTAAGTAGTTAGCAAGCAGTGTTAGCTTTAATAATGATCAAAGAGAAAAAATGGTTAGATTCCTACAATGAATATTTTATATATGTCCTTCAAACTTGATACCAAACTTAAGAATCAGTATGTTATAATGAATAATGGCTATTAGTACAATAAAAAAATAAATTCCAGCTTCCTTAACAAACTTGAGTAACACAGAAATATATCACCATCTTCTTACACGTGCCATTTTTTTTTTTTTTTACAGTTATTATTTACACTTTAAATGAAACAGCAATTCATTCACATATTTTATGTCTCTTTGTGTGTGTGTGTGTTTTACTGTGTCTACTTTACACCACAGTGTACTTTACACCACAGGCCCAGGCTTCTTTTTGGGGTTTTCAACTTTCAAAACACACTCATTAATTAAATGTGACACAACAACAATAACATTAGTTTCTGGGCTCTGTAATTATGCTCATGGGGGATTTTAAGCAATTATGGGCCCATAAATATCATTTCTATTGCAGCATGAAACATTAAAAATCAGAAATGCCATTCAGATCCTTCCAATGAAGCTTCGTTTGTAAAATAATATATCTTTTATATGTGAACAACCCACAGGAAGCACAGAGGAACAACACAAATAGTCTGTTTTAATTATTTTAAATGTTTATCTTAAGTATTCGGGCTGGTCTGCACATTCTGAAGCTGCTTTATATATGCAAACACAATTCCATGTCTGAATAGTATAAGAAAGGTTACATTTTTTAGCACATTTTTCAAATAAAACCCTTGATAACTATTCAATGTCGACATATAATTGGAACTTACAGCATATCTGAAGACGTTTTTCCCCCCTGAAGACACAATAAAGCTGATCAAAGTTTGCACAAGCTTTCACACGCAGCACATCCCATAGGAAAAAGTGTGGTGACTTAATTACCTAAAAACTCAACTGTGAAGTGTGAAAAATTGGCAACAAAGATTTTGTGCAATCACAGCAAATGTAATATGAACACAATGTCAGAATGTCAGTGGAAATCTGAGTTACATCTGCGAATCCAAGAGAAGAAAATGCTTCCAGCACATTCTTATTGTCCTGCAAGCGTAAAGAAATGTCTGCAAACGATCTTAACAACAACTGGGCCAATGTTTGCACACACTCACACACACACACAGATTAACATGCACATGCTGGCAGATGGTGATTAGTGAAGCAGTGACAGTATTGATGATCAGCCAAACAACAGAAAGCTGCAAAGGAAGCAGTGATCCAAGAAGACGAAGGAAGTGGGCGTGCAAACTATTTATTTACATTAGTACTGCAAGCTCACAAAAGAAGACGGTGATGATCAGAGAGTCTGGAAGAGTTCAACACAACCTCTGACCTTCAACTGTTTCCTAGAACTCAGTCTAAGATTTTAACATCTGCTTCTGAACAACTTGTCAACTTTTATTTCCTTTCATTGAGATACAAACTCTTTTCAGCAGCTTCTAATGTGCTAAAAACAAGTTCTGAGTTATAGACAACTGTTATGGTGTGATGGCAAATACATAAAATTGTATATTAGCGATGCTGGAGAGCAAAAACAGTTGATCTTACATTCTTTGGTGTTGCGTGGCGCGTTTTGGCAGGAGTGGCAAACCATCCCATAGAGGTTTCTGGGTTTGTTCTCCAGCATATAATACCTACAAAACATAAAAAAATCCACAGATTTAAAACAGTTTCTTACCGTGGAACTGGAGTTTGTATAGATGAAGACAGTTTTAACACCTGTAAATAAGGTTATCAGCAGGTGTTACAAGCGTGTTTGACCTCCTTGCACTTATACCATTATGTATGAGGAAGCAGCTGAGGTGAAAAGTTTGACTTTCTATTGCAGATCTGGTGCCCTGAAGGCTCCAACATAGTTTGGTACAGATGTGACTCTCCGACATAAATTGTATTGAAGGGCAAGAATGATGCCAAAGTTATGAACATATAGGCTGAAAGACATTTGGAGGAAATTTGAGAAGCTACAGAGAATCTACAGTCTATACAGCTGGCAGGAGGTTGCCTGCAGGTGCAGCAGATGGCACAGGACTGCACGCTTGTTAATAAAAACTTAGCAAATAATTTAAAACTGATCATCCAACAGAAATTGGATTGTTTTTAATTTAAACATTTTTGTTTCACTTGCAGAACTTTATAAGGTATTAGTCAGTACTAAGTTTCAAATATCTTCTTTTTTTTGTAAAGTGACCATCTTTATTTTAGCAGTCTTGGTCCTTAGACCTGCAGGATAATAGACATTTTCAGTTTCTGCAACATTACAGATGTTTTTTTGGGTTTTTTTTGGACNAGGTTGCATGTTTGTTCCACTATCTTTAAAAAAAAAAAAACTCACGTTTTTCTATCGATGCAAGCCATTAAATCCCATCAAATAAAAACAGATTGCTGATGGAGTAAATGGTCTCGATATACATCCATTAGGTCTCTTCTCTACATTTCTGCACTTAACCGTTTGCATGTAGCAAACAGGGTTAAGTTTTATTGATTCCATATATCTTTTTTTCCATACATTTATTAGATAGAAAAACAGAATTATAACATACAACTGTAAACATTTATTTTCTACATAGTTTAATTAATTTGTACAGCATTTATGAAATGACATGACATGCAGAACCCCTTCATGTATGAAAGCAAAAAATAGCCACCAGAATAAGACGGAGCCACGCAATAAAAAGCTAAACAATATCTTGAATGATGACAGAGAGCTTTTATTAATGAACATCTCTCATTGTGTGGGAGGATTCCGAAATATTTTTAGATCATAAATCTTTCAGATCCATGACAAATTCTTCATCACCTGCTTTATTATATATTTTGATGTTGTTTCCATCAAACATTTGGGAATGACATTGATCCCCCGGGCACTTACATGTGCAGGTTAAATAAAAAATATCTATATTTCACAGTATTTTTTGACCTTCTTTCAGTTCATTTTTAAAACATCTCCTAAAAACTTTCTGGAAGATTCTGCATCAGTGCTTTGACTTATTCAGAATTTGTGGTTGTTGAACTAGTCAGATTACTTCTAATTTTTAAAAACCACATAATCAGGACTTTTTTCTGTGTTTATTGTGAAGCTTGACATTTAATGTCAGAGTTGCTTTGAAAGCTACACTGCAGAGCCTCTGACCAAAATTAGTGCAGCTTGTTTATCCTCTGATTGTTCTCAAGACACAAACTGATGGTGTAACGCACTTTTATTACAGTAATTCTACAGGATGTCAATAATCTACAGGTTGTGGCAAAGAACCTAGAAACAGTGAGGAAAGCCAAGAGAGAATCTGCTGTTTTGGTATGTAAACAATGTTGTAAACACTTAAAGTTTTATAAATAGGTAATAATTATGAAATCTAATTCTGGAAGCAGGATGTGTTTGAAGTTTTCAGAAATAAGAAATAAGTTTACATAAGCAAGAACTGATCAAGACAAGAGTTTCTGTATGTAAATGTGGCGCAACCCTAACATTTTATAAAGTTTAACTTTCTAATTTCCAAGCAATGGTCTACTCTACTAACATGCTGAGTTCTCTGAACATAGTCCAAACATTTAGAGCTCTTTCACACAGGAAGCAGCATGTGTTACACTCGCCGCAGGAGTTCAGCTCAGAACACTGAAGACAGACACAAACACCAAACTGCAGCCAGCGATGGCTGCTGACAGACTGAAAATACATTGTGGAAGTCTCGATAGTTTTTCCAGCTGCATCTTGAACGCAGCACATCTCTGTCAGCTTGTTAGAGAAAAGCCCTGACATTCGATTTACTGAGAGAGGGAGGAAGAGGAGAAGGAGAGTGGACAGTGTGTCAGACTACTGAGCACGGTTTCATAGCGCTGCAACATGACCAAGATCATGATGAAAGGGTCTTCACTAGTACTCCTTACCTGCATCTACCACATAAACACTAGCAAAGAAACATCTAAATAAACCTGATGCTTTTCAGAAACAAGCAACTAATTGAGTTAAAATTAGGGCTGTCAAAATTAACTAGTTAAAAACATGTTAACGCAAAGCCCCCTTTAACGGCATAAATTGTTTAAACGCATGATTAACGCACAGGCTTCCGTAGTTTTGTTTTTGCAGTCCGTAGTCTGAGTAATGTAAGCACTAACTCAGTGGATGCTAGCTAGAGCAGGAAAAGCAAAAAATGTTCTTTGAATGGGAAGTTTAGCTTTAAAACGCTACCAGATGGTAAAATTAATAAGACAAAAGTTATTTGTGTTTGCTGTCGATGTGACCTGAGAATATCAGCTGTTAGCGAAGGATACAGCTGAAGCACAGGGCTCCTCCCCCTCGCAGAAAACAAATCACGCTGGATAGTTTTCAACGGAGACATGAAATAAACTTTTTTTTGCTTAGGGACACTGTTACAGTTATAATAAACATATTTTCACAAAGTATATTTGTCCACTTATTACTTACAAAATATAGCAGAAATCTGAAAAAAAAAGATTAAGGTCAATTAAAAATATCTTTAAAATCTGGCTTTAATAGTGAGTTAACTACGGACATTCATGCAATTAATCGCTATTAAAGATTTAATTTGTTTGACATCTCTAGTTAAAAGCAAGACATTGTGCTTTAATATATAATTAAAACACAGGAGGAAACAAGAGAGACAAACTGTAGGTCAGTCCATCTAAACGTAAACACATAAATGTATGGGAAAGACCTCAAAAGAGTATCAGGCAAAAGACGTCCAAAGAATATCAATCTGAGGTAACTTGGCAGAAGAAGTATTAATACATGTTATCAGATTTGGAGTGGTTACATTTTAGTTTCAATTGGTGACTCTAAATTGTCCCTAAGTGTGTTTCCGTCACAGTCCAATAACTTGTATTTTAGGTTAATTGGCAACTTTAAATTGGTCCTGGGTGTGTTGGACTGAGATGGACTGACAACCTGTTCGGGGTGTAACTCACTCTCCCTTTCACCCATTGTGTGTCTGTGGGATTTACCCTGGTAAACACGGTCCGCACTCGGCGTCACTTTCTGGAGTTCCTGCAACACGAACAGTAGCTTTGTAGAGGGCATCGCAGTCCTTGTGGCGCCTGCAGATCTCATACTTTCCTTTAGAGTATTTACCCTGTGGGCACGGCATGCAGGCAAAGTCCTCATCCTTCACACCAAAACCACAGTTCTGTAAAGCGCACACACAGATTTTAAATTCATTCAGACATCTTGAACTGCACCTCATAATAAACATAATAAAAGAGTCATTTTAAACACGCTTTTCAGATCAGTGAGATGATGCACGTCTATGATGTGGACACACAAACTGAAACAAAATCAAAACAAAAAACACGCACACACAAAACACACATCTGTTTCCAGAATTGTTTTCTAGTCCAAATCTGGCTTCACTCTTCTGAGATGACAGGAAAGAGATGGGATTGGTCACAGAGGATGTGTGTGTGCACAGCTTCCCATGTATGGTAGTGTTTAGGTTGACCAACTCGTCATTCGGTTTTCTCGCATCGATCTTCTCCAAACGGTTCTTCCTCTCAGTGGGGAGGCCGAAACAGGCCACACACAAAATCACACATGCTCAGATTTACAAAAACATACTTTTTCCTCTCTTTTTTTTTTTTGGTCTCGTCTTTCATCTTTCATTTCCCTCTAACTTTCATCTGTCTATTAAACAAGTCTGTGCCTCTTCGCTTTAGGCTAGAATAGGATGGCTCCTAAAGAGATCCCACATTCTCTCCCTTCTGTTTGACATCCCAAAGTCTTGGTGTGATTATTTGATAGAGAAGAGCAGTGAGCTCTGAGCGGGATCCCGTCACTTTGGTTTAAAGCTTATCTTGGATCTTTTGTCGGTGGGCTCACTGTGTCTCTGCTTCTGTTCATAGCCTTAAACCACTTCCAGAGTGACTGAAAGTTTCTTCCTTTTCAAAGCTAATTTGTTGCCGTTTTGAATCTTCCTTAGAATGACTCAAGCGTTTGAGGTAAAAAGGCAAAAACTTTTCTCAAATTTTTGCTTTTTTTTTTTTGTAAGTTGACAGTACAGGGGTATATTTTTAGAGAAACCCAGAAAGAGAGAAGAATCATCAACAGTCTTAAAGCTGATTTTCTGCCACTCGTCAAAATCGGAAAACTGTTTTTACTTTAATATGTTTACATTCATGAAAACAAACAGGGAAATTCGTATTTTAAAAATCCTTTGAAAGGGAGCCTCAATGCTTTTGATGGATCTAAGTGTGTGTGGGCATGTACTTTCTGAAGTCTCTGATGTGAGGATGGTTATCCCTTGATTAAAAGCATGTCACAACACACACTCACCCACAAAAAAGACCTCAGGAAAGTAAAAGAACATGTGAATTACAGGCTGAATCAGAACAGCTGGAGAAAGTGCAAACGGAGGGAGCGCTCTTCTCACTGATTAAGCATATTTTAGGAAAGTTTTGCTCATGAACGACAGTGTTACACTAAATGAAAGAGCCCTGTGCATAAAAGAATGACCCTCTCACTCGTGGAAAGCGACAAGTAGTCGTTTAATACACCTGAGTGTCACGTGTTTTTCTTTTCAGGAGTTAATGCTTAAAAACTTTAACTCCATTTTCTGTCCAGTGTTGTAGAATTTCCTGGCTTCTTTTTATCTGTTGTATTTTATAATAAAAACAGCAAAAAAATTCTGGGAATTTTTTTGGCTGTTGTATTTTTTGCAGTCTGTTATTTTTAAACAAATTTTATTCTGAAAGAGGTCAAAAACATAAAATATATTCAGATTGATATGGTGCTTTGTCCCACCTTTAAAAACAGACAATTCAGGGTCTTCAATGAAACGCACGATAAAACATTTTTCCTCATTTTATATACTAATATACACTAATAAATAAAAATCTAAAATGGAAAGATGTTAACATGAAAGAAAGAAACATTGTTTTAATTGGCCCTAAGTGAATAAACAATTCCAAATAACGATGTTCTATTTCTTTTTTCTGTGTGGTTATTAAATAATTTAATAGTTCCTCATGTAGTTCCATGAGCAGTATTTACAAATATAATGTTTAAGCTTTTCAACCCATTTAGCTTTCAAAATTAAGTTGCTGAGAACTGAATGCATTTTGAGATTTTTCCATATTGTTTGATTTTGCTCTTGTGTTTTTGAAAAATCAAACCTACTATGTATCATTACTGACAGCAAATAGCTTAAAAATAAGAGTGAATATGAAGTCTCAATAACTACTCACTGTGTGTTTGCTCTTGTCTGTCTCTTTGAGGAGGGTGGGGCACCCTGTGGTGCCCACTCAAGGATTTACCTGTGCTGTGTTTACTTTGGCTGTCTGCAGACTGACTGATGAATTCAAAATCACTTTGGGACTTCTGCAAATCGCTGAGTGTAATGCATGCCTTCACACTGAAGTCAATAGGAGCAAAAACCATAAAGGAATTGCTCATTTGAATTAAGGCACCCTTCACTGTGCAGCTATGTGTGCATTAGCTGTTTCTGTCATATTGTGGGTGGTCTGAGCAGAACTGACACATACCAGGTTCAAAATGTCAACTTCTCATTCTATTTATATATTTGAATGGTCTGGATTATACGTTTTTTTTTCTCCACAAGTTCATTATTATACTTGAATTAAAATGTATGCGTAAACTCAAGAAAAAGACTGTTTTTAATGTAATACAGGAACAAACAAGAATATGGTATAAATGAATGGTTCTCATCTGTGTTTTGTGTGTGTTGGTGTACTCTTACATTATGTGGTTCTTGCCCCGGCTGGCACTGAGGACAGGCCTGACAGCTGTTGCTGGTTTGGTTGAAGAACTCATTCTCTCCACAGTTGAAATGCTCGGCACAAGTGAACGTACAACACACCTGGAGGGGACAGAGAGACAGACAGGTGGGGGGGACAAATGAGTGGAGACAAATGTGAGACTGTTAAAAAAAAAAAGAGAAAAATCTCACGTAAATAGCACAATTTTATTCTGACAGGACTTAAAGTCTCTACTGTGCTGCTGACAAACTCCACCTGAAGCTGCAACGGAGTGATTACATCTGCTGTCTGCTATATGTGATTAAATATATATATATACAAGTAATAAAAACTCATGAGTATAAATCACGAGTATAAAAATTCTGAAAGTATTAACAGAGGAAACTGTCTTTTTAATATCTAATAATGTGTTTTTAAAATGTATTTATCTCTAATCAACATTTCTATTGTTAAAAGACAACTTGTTTCTAGGGGCATTATTGTCCATCAATAATTATAGGGGCAAGGAGGGGGCCTGGAGGAGAGATGGGATTTAAGGTAAACCGAGAGTTTTACTTCCTGGTCTGAGAATAACTCGAGAATATAAGTTATATTTTAGGACAAATTAAGACTATATGACACCAAAGGTAAGATTTTATTATATATGTACCTATCTCAGATGTTAAAAGCTTTAAAACAGCAGGATACAGAACCTTTAAATTATAACATTTTCACACTTTAGCACAATGTCTGATCTGGGTAAGCATCTTAATAAGATTTTTCAGTTCACAATGGGTACTAATCTATAACAAACTGCACTGAATGATGTATTTATTATCCAATAGAAAGAAAAACAAGCATCTTATACCAACTTCTTTCTCTAAGATAATCAGATTTGTGGGGATCATTGAAGAATGTTGCACAATACCAGCATGTGCTTGTGTGGAGTAAGTGTGCTTGTGTTTTTTTTCAGACTGTTGAGACATACACGTGTTTACACAGTCACACTGTGGAAATAATACACCTCATATTCAGAGACAAAAAGTCCCTAAAACAACTGTTAATTTGAATGTGAAGATTGTATTAAAAAGTTGGGTTTGGGGTTAAGATTGTGGTAACATTAAATTTAGGCACGTTGTGGTTTGGGGTACATTTTCAGAAAATTGAAGTTAATGTAATGTCCCCAGCAGTGATGGAAAAATGACTCTGTGTGTGTGTGTGTGTGTGCGTGTACTGTGGCATTGTGTATTTGTGGCCTAATGTAATAAGTAGCAGCTGGTATTTATAGCTTTTCCAGCATACTTTGTCCTTTTCCAAACAAACTAACTGACTTTTAACAATCATCTGCAGTCCAGAAAACGATAGAGAGAAAATAAATGAGTGCATGACTAAGTCTCTCCATTTCTTCTATGTTGTTTTAATAACATCTCCCACTTTCTTTCCTGTTCTTCATAACCATCTCCTGTTGGCGGATGCAAGGCGCTGTTTGAACAAGTGTTCATTCATGAAAAAGACTCCATTCTTCTCTGGTCAGATAACCTGATGATAATATAAACCAGACTGAAAACAGACTGACCCGTAGTTTACATGCCTGAAGAACAGTTGGTGTAAACAGTCCAACAAATAATAAAAGTACAATGAGATTTAGTGACATCTAGTGGTGATGGTGTGAACTGCAACCGATTGAATGCCTGACTTGCTCCTTAATCCGAGCATCTACAGGTAAATACTACATACTCATATCCAAATATCCAAATAAAAAAGAATCACAGCTGAATCTTGTTCAAATTACAAATATTTACCCCACAATAGATGTGGGGTTCTGTTTTAGATGATTATTATGAGTAACAGATTGACAGTGGAGGAGTTTCTGTTTTATTAATGCAAAGAAAAATACATTGAGATTATCTTTTTATGATAAAATAAAAGCAGTTTTAGTTCAGCTTAAAAATGTGGAAGCTTGAAAACAGTTTTATTGTGATTTAATGGCCTGTTGAGCTAAAGCTAAAAAGAATCTTTTAGTAACAAACATTTGAAACACCAAGTGAAACATTCATGTCTTCTATGATTCATACTTGTCCCCGGAGCAGACTCTTGATCTTAAATATTTATATATCGTCTGATACCTGATGTCTGAAGAGGTTTGGTGGTGTCTCAGTAAAGAATATTTATACAGTCTGCAAGTAATTGTTAAACTTAAAACAAAAAACTGTTTCTACGTCTCATGTATAACAAATTACCAGAAGCAAAGTTTATAAATCTCATCACCTCTGAAATGAGGGGCTGAAAGATTGTACTGGATTCAAAACCAACTCTAAATTACTACTATGTGACACAATGTGAATGTTGTCTGTCTATATGACGCCCTGTGATGAACTGGTGACCTGTCCAGGTGAAACCCCGCCTCTCGCCCAATGATTGCTGGAGACCAGCTCCTTATGACCCTGTTCTCAGCCACTCACCCCCTCCCCTCCCTGATTTTTCTGTTGGGTTGCCAGTTCTGAGGTTGATTCTCATTTAGTTTCTCTTGTATTTGTTCAATTTCTGTGAATGTCTGAAGGTCTGTTTGTTCAGCATTGAGTTTTCCTAAGTGCGTTTGAACGCCCCATCATGTGCAGCTCGGCTGCTCAGTTGGAAGGATGCGGTGATTTCTTATCTTTTGCTGCTGCTCGTTGTGGAATTCCAGCTGCTTGTGTTGAAGACTTGGCAGCCTTGCAGACTCACATGTGATTCGTTATGGAACCAGAAAGTCTGGACCTGTAAATAATGATTCTGGTCCGGACCAACGTTTTTAAAATGACAGAAACTAGCGACCACCCAGCCGACTGAGATCGAGATCTGTTACGATGTGACTTCATTTTCAACATCGGTGGAACATTAGACTGTTATGAGTATTTCCCTGTAAAATTCTTACATACTGTTTAAAATGGATAATTTTCTCTAAAAGATTTTTTTAGTGAATCTGCAATTTAAAATTTCATTTAAATCATGAAGAATCCCTCATTACTGGTTCATTTCAGGATCTCCCCAAAACCATTTGGCCCATCATGTCCAACTGAACGAGTCAGGATCCTCTGGTTTAAAGGTTCACTTCAGTTTTATATTTGTTTAGAATTTGGAAATGCTCCCTAAAAAAAGCATTTCTGCATATCAGCACATGTAAAGGTTATCACCAGAATTAATCAAAGTTGTCTGCAAGCCAACTATCATACCTGTACACTCTACAAGCCTCTTGATTCTCACTGTCTTTGAAATAAATTTTCTTCTGCAACATAAAATACAGAATGCACTTCAGCATGTAACACATCCTGTGGTTTATAGTTTACAAGCTAATCCAGACATTTCCTGGTTCTTGACCAAGTGCTCCAGTCTTAGCTTGTAACAAGAGAGTATGACAAACAAAGAAGGCAGTGAGTCTGAGGTGGCGAGGCCTTTTACGAAATCTGCCAATGGATCCAACATCAAAACAAGCAGGGGATCTTACTCTCTGCTAAAGTCCAAGTTTGACTAACTGGTACAAGAGTGGAAAAAATGTTCTAACTGCTGGCACATAATACCACAAAGACTGTGTGGTGCATTGCCAAATGTGGAATCAACTGTGGTTGTAATCTTTACTGCTGGACCAACCAGTTTTTCCAAGGACCAGTTAGAGAAAGAGAGAGTGCAGGAAAAAGTAAACAGAAGGCTACAGGATACAGATAAAGATCAAAGTGAAAGAAAAAAGAGGGAAAGTGATGAAATGTGAGGGTGCTGAGTGAGGCCAGATGAAAGTTAAAAAAAAGGAGTTTTTTTTTTAAATAAAGTTAAAAGAATCATACAGTAAATGAGACTGAGGAGGGAAACTTACCAATAATAGAGGCAGAGAGATGAACTTCTTTTGACCTTTTCTTTCTGACATTTTTTGAGTCTTCTTCCTGGGAGAGCAGAGAAATACACAAGAACTGCTCAAACTTGTAATTAAATTCTTATAATTGATTTTATCTTCCATTGTTACAATACAAATAATTCCCAAGCCTGATTTGAGGGTACATATTTACAGAAAACTTAGCAACATCTGAGCACCAGCTCTGATGTCATTAGCCAAAAAGCTTTTTTTTTTACCTTCACAAAATAGTTGTCAAACTTGTCAATAAAATCTAACATGCTTGAACCACGTAAGATGAGTCTGCTGTTGTTTTCATTTACGCTAGACTCTCAATCCATCTGAAGTTGCACTAAACTACTTTGTATGTGTGTGTGAGAGTGAATGCACGTGCATGTGTGCAATGCATGCATGCGCTTGAGACACAAAAAAAGGAGGAAGCCGCAATTATCTGCAATCTGAGGTCAAAATCTGTCTGTCTGGCTCCAAACTTTGGATTTCACTCTTCCATGTCGCCTGCTTCAGATCTTCAGGGATGGCTAATTCTCCAACTCTGGTGGTTTGATCTTAGTTAATTACAACATCCACACATACAAACACACACACACATCAACATATAAATATCTGGCCAGTAAATGCACACAGCATTTGCTTTTGAGGGCAAAGAAAGCTTAATTGCGCAAAACCTTGTGGTGAGACCACAACCGGTACGTTCTGTGAGTGTGTGAGTGCCTCTGTATGTATTTTTGTGTCAGTGCTGAAGAGATAAAAGGCTTTATGTTGCTTTTTTTTAAATCAGGAAATGAAGAGCTGCCAAATGGCTATGGACCCCCTCAAGGCTACTCATTATGGGGTTAAAGTGATGTACACATAAAGCTCATGCACACACACACACACACACACACAGGAGTACGGCTGTGTTTGAAGACTTGGTGTCTTCTGACAGTCTGCTCTACCTCTTTCAACCCTGTCTCTCTAACCTCAGCTCTCTCTGTTGAGGCAGGTCTGAGATGAAAGTCAGTTCTGGGCCTTTATGCTCCCCAGGGGTATTAATCTTCTAACGATTGTATAATCTCTGATAAATAACCCGTCTGTCTTTAGCCTCAATCTTTAACAAGTTTGTGTATGTTGTTTCAAATGACACCAGCAGAGCAACACAAATGTCCCTGGCTGTTCTCGTCAGCTGAACTATTTTTACAACTTGTTTTTAAATGTATTTTGTAATAGTTGCAGGACAAGGTTTTTGCAGCCTCTTTGCTTTTATCAGTACTGTCTTCATGTCTTTTACACTTTCTCACAACAAAATAGCCCAATAATAACCTGTTCACATCAAAAAATCCAAGGGAGATTAGTTAGGTTGACTCAATCAAAACATCAAAGACTTCACTAGCAGTCACTATGTTGATCTTTGCAAATGTTTGTTAGAAATTACTATATATAAATCTTTTAAATAACTGGACACAAGAACTTCAAGTGAACACTGAAAATAAAAACAGAGCCCCCTAGTGGTCCCGCTATGGAAACCATCGGGACAAAGTTCAGAATAAAAAAATAAAAATACACCTCAAATAATTTCTCCCACGTGCTGACTTTTGTTTATCTTGTGAGTTTCTTTCGGCTTTGATTTAAAAGATTTCTTTTTTTAAAGACATAAAGTTGTAATTAGGTATTTGATGCCTAAAATTTATTGTGCTAATCTGAAGCTAAACAGATAAAACTCTGACTCCAAAAGTACAATATGACAACGGCCATCACTGGACAATGGAAGTAAACAGAGAGGCACTGTCCATCTTCTCATTCTTTTATCCAAACAGTTTCCATTTTTTGTATTTTCAGTAACAACAGCTAGTTTTTAAAGGAAAACACTGGATATATCAGGTTTATTATGCTAATATTAAAAGTGAAACATTCTGTTCAGTGAGATAAGAGCAGGAAGATGTGCATTTAGTCTCACAATCAGTTTTTCAAAAACAACACATTAACCATTGGTATGTTTGCCCAAATCTTTGCACCCAAGACCTGAATACTGTTAACTCTTATGCTAACAACTTTTTTAAAGAATAGTTTGAATTTATTGTATTGATTAATGTCAATGTGTTTCTGAAAATGTTTAAAAGATTAACCATTTAATCTGCTCGGCAAAGTTTTGGATTTTTTTCTGCTCTGTTAACTCAATTTACTTCAGCTGTTCAGCTGCCCTATGAAATTTGCCCTCTCTGTCTTGCTACCTATATATCATTAAGCATCGTTATAGATGGGCTGTGTGGGAAATGGCTTTTTACCATCACCATTTAACTAAGTAAAAGTCATTTATAACAGAGTCTCACAATGATGGTTCAATTAAGTATTAGGCCAATTAGTGGTCAGGGAACCTGGCCAAGGAGCAAAGCAATAAAGGAAATGAATAATGTGGTTGAAGGATGGTTTGTGGGCTCTTGAAAAGCACTTAATTTCTGATGACAATCCCGTTAGCTGCATAAAGAGTCAGGGTCTTTTAACTGTTCTGGATTTTTGGTATGTTAGATATCCATGGAAACATCTTTTAATATTTTGGATCTTTTTTCCCCTTTTCTAATTTGTTCCCTTTCCCCACAAATTGACACTTAATTAGAATACAACATATTATATACAGGGAATAAAAATGCACATCATGGGGCAGCAATTTTTGCATAAAACAGGGCAACAAAAATACATTATATAGATATATTTATTTAAGTCAGTGTGTTCTTGTAGTAAGTATCAGTGTTTATCCAAATATGTGATAAAAATACAAAGATTTCATATCCTGAATCCACAGAGATGGAGCCTCTGTAAATTTGATCCCAGTAAAATACTTCAGAAGGTCAGGATATGAGCCTAACCTGCCATAAATACGATATTAAACACTTGCAGACATAATCATTTCCAGCTGTGCACAAGTTCCTAAGTTAATCAGTGTATCCATAAGGAGCTCAAACCCTAAAATGGTAATTACTTTATCCCTTTACAAACCAGGGCTGAACCTGCCAAATCTGCACAGATCTCAAACAGATGTGATACGATTTGATACGAAGTGCCTGCACAACACAACCAACACATATTAAACTCACTGCCTTTGACATAGATACAAATAAGTAGATGAAAAGAAAAAAAAATATTGTTCACCTGTTTCATTTATCTTCCACCTGGCCTATAGTTATAAAGGCAGAAATTATAAACTGTACTTGTGGTAATTACCTAAAAAATTGTTTGTATTGCAATTTCAATGAAACAGGTTTGCAAAGGAGAGAACCACAGACTTTATGGATTTCCCCTCTATCAAGTTTCTGTAGTTTGTCATCTAAACTTCCTCCAATTCTGGTAAACAACTCACACTAAAAAGAAAAAAAAAACATGTATTTATATTTCACACATGTCCTCTTTTAAAAAGTAGAATAATAAACCATTGAAACCAAATATTACCACTAGATTTATGATATAGAATGAATGTAAACACCCTAAAATTAAACAAAATCACTTTTACTGCAAGTGTGTCATCTAACTATTATATTCAGTTTAATACTATGCCATTATAGTGTCAGTGCAATATACATAACAACATACCCATCCTCCTAAATACGTCAAACTTCTCAAAGATTATGCATATTATGCACTGAGCTAAAGTATTTGTTGAGTCCAGTGTCATTTTAAGTGCATTCGTTGTCTTTTTTGATGTGAAACAGGAATGTGCTGCCGGCACTTTGTCTCCCTTCTATAACTTGGAGGCAGATGAAGACTAAATACAGGGGTGGTGGCGGAAGTTCTGTCAGTCAACCGTTTTCACCTTCTGCAAAGCTGAACCACAAGGGAGCCTCAAACACTCTCCTAATGGAGCGCACTGATTGGAAAAGGCTCTAAAGAGAGAGAGGCCTGTGTGTTTCAAAGTCTTTATCAGTCCCACAGGAACAGAATAAAGTAGCTCCCAAGGTTAACTTATAGGGAGCTAAATGAGCTGGAAATATATACATCTGACATGCTAGGCAAAGTTTGATGGGAAAATAAACCAGTAATTAAAGAGATTTCCAACGCTGGAGACAGACGCAACCTCAAACAACAGCTGGTACTCATCTCCTGGCTAAATATCAATTTACTCCAAAAGCTCATGACTATAGTTTATCAGAGTCAAATGCATTTTAAAGGAGAGTCAAATGAGCTATAGAAGGACAATTTAGAGGATAAAAGCGCCAGAAAATAAAAATATTTCTTGCAGCCTTCTTCAAAATGCTTCACCTTTATGTTTAAACTTTAACAAGAAGAACATTTTAGAGAGCACTTAGTGAAATGTATGTTTTTGGATGAGTGCGTGTGATGTGTTTTTATTTTTTTTTTTTCATCTCTCTCTTCATCTTTTGATTGCTTTAATTATAGACTTACCGTCAGCTTCTCACTCAGTGTTTAGGAAAAAACAAACTCTTTGAGCGCATGAAAAGAAGGAGCGAATACCTACACAGACTCGCCCCTTCTCTCTCTCTCTCTCTCTCTCTCTCTCTCTCTCTCTCTCTCTCTTTCTCGTATCACACACCAGTGGTAGTCCGAGTCTGTCAGAAGGCTCTTTGATTCTCTGCCTGCCGGTGATCTGTCTTTCATCGTCTCCTCTCCTTGATCCCTTGTTCCCCTCTTTAGCTCAGCTGGGGCAGAACGTCTCTTACTCCCTGTCTCTGCGTCTGTCTCTGTTTGTTTTGCATTGACTGTAGGTGGGAAGCCTAATCCCTGACCTGGAATTCATCTGCATTCATTATTCCTTCTCTCAAGCTAACGCCTACAATATAGCAGTTGGAGAATACTGCCGATCTTTCAACTAGCAAAATGTTTTTGATCATCTTCATTATGATGTTGAGAGGGTGACTCTTAAACTTTCAGCTAAATAAAATCAAGTGGCATGTGTTGTGTTTGCTATCTAATGACGCCCAACAGAAGAACTTTTTCACTCCTCTTAAAACGTATCAGGTTTTGTGATTGTTTGTCATCGGGGGTTATAATTTAAGTCGTCTCTGCAGACAAGACTCGTGGATTTAGTTGCAAAGAGAAACTTCAAAGCTGAAATCCATTTAAAAAGAAAACGACTTAATAATTTAAGTACTGACGCTGAAGTCGCTGCAGACCTTCAGAAGTGTTCATGTTTATCTCTGTATTGTCTCACCTGCCAGCAAGAGCTCAATCAGGAAGACATAAAACCTATTAAACTATCATCTGCAAAGATGCCCCAGTAATAAATACTACAATGACTTAATCTGTGATTGTCTTGCCACCCAGCAACTGTCTCACCACCGTACCAACTAAAATAAAACAGATTTATGTTTGTCTTAAGCAATAAACTCTGTCATCACCCGATTCTTTAGAATTAACTTCCTTCTTTCTAAAATGCAACTGGACATAAATAAATAGAAATACATTGAAAAATCCTGCAAGTTTTATGAATCATAATATCGAATCAGCAAATTCTGTTATACTTTGTGATTGTATCGCTGGAGTCTCAGTCCAGCTTGGTGCAACTGGATGCTGCAGTAGTGATGAAATGCATCTGTTACATTCATTTTTATCTCGTTTATTTCAGATTCTGTGTGTGAGATGGACAGAAGGGCATCTTTTAATGTCTAAATCAGTTTTAATTCTGAGTTTTTAAGTGTTTGACTGTGAAATTATTTTACAAAAGGATGAAAATATGTTGAAGCCAACAGATAGAGCCAATCACAGTTTAAAGTTTAAACCTACGTGCTGTAAACTTTAACACTGAATATTACACTTTACAAACTTTGTTTTTTTCAAGAAACTTAGTTTCAGTGAATCATATTCTAGGGGATTAAGACTTTAACATTAACTGAAACAAATTAATAAATGTACCTTATAAAATTGTTATTGGAATTCAGGTTATGTATGATCTGGAGTAACAAAGTCTGCACTGAAGCTGTATTAATTTTAAAATGTCAGATGATGTCAGGAGTTATGTCAGAACAAAATGAGATCTCGTCCATTATTAAATTAAATCATATGATAACCTTTGTATTTTTTCAGATTTTTGACTCTTTGTATTATTGCTCCTGGTTTAAACCACAGATGATACGGCTCTACGGCTTCAAATGAAATATAGTCATCATCATCATCCCACACAGGACCAAGCTGGTGTAAAAATAGATGCATATATAATATTTAGATCACTGATCCTTTTCTTTGCCACTTTGATAACTGGATGTAGGATTTCCCCACCTTCTAGTCTGGCCTCACCAAACAGGATCCCACTGACGTGATAGCAGTTGTAGAAACCTTTTCCACTTCGACTCTACTGTCATTTTTTGTTCAGTATTCTGATTCAATGACTAAATACTTTTATCAAATGTTTTTTCTGTCTTTTTGTTATCAGCACTCGCTTGATGTCGCCCGCGTGATGTCACCATTCTGCCACACCCTCCTTCTTAATTAAACCGTTTTCATCTTTTGGTTTTTGCTTTACACCATCATATTCCAAATAAACATTTGACCCAACTAAAGAAACAACAAAGATATTTAATGTAACTGTTGTCTCCTTGATGAATGCAACTTTTTTTTTTTCCTCATTAAATTTTCAACAGCTTCTACAATACATGATAATTGATTTTGAGCACAAACACAGCAGAAAGAACACAGTTTCTTTTATTCCAGCGAGCAGACAAAAGCACTGCCATCTGGTACAGTCAGAAATCAAATGATGAGGCTTTACTGAGGACATAAAAGCTATTGACAAGCTGTATTTTATATAGATTTAATCTGCTGAACTCAGATGTGTCAAAATGAAGTCCAAACACGATACAACGAACTTCCAAATGTGAGCAGAAAAGTCTGACCGCAGATAAAATGTTGAACTTACAGATAAACAACAGGAAATAGAATGTGTGACTTGGAGTTTCAAGCAAACTAATTCTTCCACAGCGCAGCAGGAGGCTCGTCTCAACTTGCAACTGGACACAGATTAACAGTAACAACACGTTATTAACTGGTGGCTAACATACTGAATCTAAAGAGCTGAGGGGAAGTAACTGCAGCAGCACGAGCGGCTAAGACAAAGACTTGCAGGAATAAATGTTAGAATTAAGTCTTTATAAGAATTAACACTGTGCCAATGGGAATAAAACCCATAAAGTAGATGGTTCCAGTGGTTGGGGGGTCAGCTGAGCACCAACCAAATAGTAAAAAAGTAGCAATAAATTATTCAGTGTAGCAACATAATGTGTCAAAATAACTTCCATAAGTAAACTCCATGTGACATGTTAAGCTGAAATTTCCTCTTAGATCTCTGAAGCATTAAAAAAGTTTCAACCCCAGAAGGCCTCCCGAGCTCTATAAATTTCTCCACGGACTAAATGGACATGCCGTGTTGAATTAAAATCAGCTGTGATCCGACATAAATCTCAACAGTAACTTTCACAAGAAAAAAAACACACACAAGACTCTCCATCTCCTTCCTGTGATATCCCTCCAAAATAAATAATCTAGTGTGCAAATCCCAGTACGGAGCAGCTTTAAGTGACAGAGCGGCGAGTAAATAAACAAATTATCTGTTCACTTCAGTCTCGTATTGGATGATCATGACTACAGGCATCAGCTTTGTTAGTTCATCCCTTTAATCCCCAGAAACCATATTAACATCTTTTGAAGAGGAGTTACACTCCCTACTGTTTTTTTTCTCTGCTTTACCTTTCTACCTGTGAACATGAAAGATATCTGAGGCGGCAGTGACGGGCTGCGCTTGGGGGGCTGCAGGGGGAGTCAGAGAGATGGTGCATGGAGACGGATTGATTTCCTCCTCCAGCAGCTTCAGTTCAAAGCCAGCGAGGAGACTTCAGAGGTGCGGCAGGACCTGACATGTCCCCAGCCCGGCTGAGCTGCCTGTCTGCGGGCAGGACTTTCCCTGGGGGGCCCGGGACAGTCAGGCGGCACCAAGAAAACAATTATCCAAACATATTAGGATGAGGCTACAAATGCACACTTTCTCAAATGCAAACAGTGTTAAAAGTTTGCTTCTTCCACTTATATGTGATTTATGCACATTGAGGCTTGTTTAAACAGAAAACTGTTGAAAAATGGATGAGCCCAGATGTTTTTATTCTAATGAGCGTCATACCAAACCCAAACTCTTAATCGGTATCTAATTTCTAATTATAAACCCAAACATTGTTACATTATTGGGGTTTTAACTATAAAACTATATATTTATATCAGTCTACATGTCTGCATATTATTCTGCACATCTTTCAGAAGAATTTGGATTTTCTTCAAGCTCACTGCTTAAAAAGTTTTAAATATAAGTGCAAACCAAAACACTCCGTTTCTCCCATGTCCTCCACAGCAACCAGTTCATTGATCTTGTGATTTAAAGAGACCACGTGGAATCTGCGCTTCCAGTATTCAGATAAATACACCAAAACATCAAGGGTGAGATTGTTGCTGAAGTGGAGTGAAAGAGCAGCATTTCTCATGAAAACACCTTCTTGATGCTCTCTTTATGGATGAGGTAACATTACAGTAAAGCACATGTTTGTCTGGCATTAAAAAAAATGTTGCTCAGGAATTTCCCCGAAGTCTTGCAGCAGTCTGTTCTTGCATTCCTGAGCGTGGAGTTCCTACCTGAAGCTGAGTGAGTGTGTTGCGCTGGTCTGATTCCCTCCGGGCTGCTCTGCAGAATCTGCGCGATCAGTTCTGGTTGATCGGTGATCAATCTCCAGCGTGGCGTCCGAAGAGCATCGCCGACAGACTGGATGCGTTCAGAGGTTTCAGTCCACACAGCCCGGGTTGTGTCTCAGACTCCACCGTGTCTGAAGGCTCCGCCTTGATGAGGAAAAAATGAATTTGTGATATACTTTTTTTTTCTCCGCCCTGAAAGAGAAACCGATTAATGCGCACCTGGTGGACAGACTGTCAGCGGAGGATAATTAACATGCTGCGGGATTCAACTCGACTGCGCCATCTAGTGTTCACAGACCCACGTGACACGCATTTTTGGTAATCGGTGATCACGGTACGTTAAATCAATAAATAGTAGTAGTTGCTATTTATTAGATAAATAATCACCAAAAAGTACCGTACAATATGTGAAAAAATATTATTCAAACTAAAGCAATATTCACAAATATAATTAGATTTATATAGGGTTCTCAGATTGTGTGCTGCTTTGTTTGTTCACAAAATTAGTTTTTTAAACCATCTACATTTGTTTTTATATAATAACTCTGACTGCATACAGACGCGGTTATGTGGATATTAGTAATTTGTATCACTATCACAACTGTTGGAGAAATAATTGGAAATCATGAGAAACAACCTTTGTCTGACTGCCTAAAATCAAATTAATCAAATGTAAGTTCATATTTTCTTTACTCTTTCTAATTTAGTTTATCTTGAAGACCCAAATGCATTAAAAAAAACTTTTTTGTCTTGTTAATTGTGCTACTTTTACAAATTCTCAGTTTCAGACTGTACCCATATCCTCATCTTTAACATAAATTTCCATAACAACAAAAAAAAAACTTTATTTCAAAGAAAAAACTTCAGAGGATCAAAGTGGTGAATAAAAAGTAAGCGAGAACTGAGAAAACTTTGGAAAAGTGTCACAGTTTTTTAAACATTTTCTAAAATCATTTTATAAAATGAAGCATTTATTTTATTGTATTTCATCGTCTTTCTTTTGATGCAGTTTGCAACACAATCACAGATTATTAAATCCATGTATATTACTGCTTATGTTTGGAAGACTATAACAACAGCTTCAACATAATTTACAATAAATAATAATCAAAATGTTTCTTTTAGGATACCATTAAGTACTTTACATGAACCCCTCCTTCCCTTACACCTAAACATTTACCTTTAGATGACAATGTCTTTGAAACAGAAGGCATCAATTAGTCTGAGTGAGTCTTTGATGCAGCTGACTGGTGCCTGATGTCTGAATGGGTCTAAAGCTTGGACTTTACTCTTCATCTCCTCCTCCTCCTCTCCCTTTTCACTGCTTCCCTTTTTCCCAGCCACAGGAAGAATCAGATAAAAGAAGGGCTTTGAAAACTCTGGGAGTCCTATAATTATATCCCTCTTCCTCTCTGTCTGTCTTTCACTTTCTGTCCCTTTTGCCCTTGTTTTTTAATGTCTTTTTTATAATTCTCAGTCCCCTCTGTTTTGTTTTTTTTTTTCTCTGTCCAACTTTTACTGTCTGCTCTCCGTCTTACCTTCCTCCTGTGGAGCCTATTGAGGTCAATCCAGGACTTCCTGACTAAAAAGGAGGATGAAAAGAGAAGAGATTAGATGAGAAAAGAGGATAAAGTGAAGATGAGACAAGGGAGACAAAATGAGTTCTGCTTAGAGAGAATGATGGCAGCTGTGTCCCAAGCTGCAAATAGCAATTAAAGAAAACTTGTATTTACTGTCACAGATAGTGTAACATAAAAGTACTTTTATTGGACTATGTAGTGTAGAATGTGATACACAAGGGCTTTGTATTTAAATAACAGGATAAACGATCAGAACATGCAGAGCCTTGAGCAGAATCTGAGTGTCAATATGCAGGATGTTTTAAATCAGCAGGATACAGCAGCTGTCATTGATTGGATATTCTGTTTTTAATCCTCTTCAGTTCCAGGAATTTTGGGCCAAATTGAATTTATGAAGTTATGAAAAATTGTAACAAGCAAATCAATAAATACGCCAAATGATCCACCAAAAAAGTCTCAATTATTGGATGTTGATAGGATGCAAATTTTTGATATTTAACTCAAATATTGCTCGAACAACAGGAGGTCAGCTTGTGGTATCTAATATTTATTGTCTGGAAGCTTTTGCTCACTTGAAGATGTTGTTTAAAAATTCTCTCTTTGCTCTACATGTCTGTATTTATTATTATTCATGCAATTAACTTCACACTCTGTTTGTCTTTCGTTTGAAATTATAACTAGTCCAACCCTTCTGTGTTTGTCTTCTTTCTGTCCTTTCAGAACGAAGGATTGTGTTGAATTGATGGTTCAACCCAACTTGAGATAGTAAATTTGTCCTCATTGGATTTTTTAACTTACTATCTACAATTATTTGAAACATTTTCATAACTCTGAATTTGTAGTATTAATGTGAATTAGACTTGTTGTTTCTATATAAATAAAACTGAATTGAATCGATGTAAAAGTATTTTAATATAGAACTTATTTTTCGTATGGGAACCCTGTTACCAACCCGTTTTCATTATTTGCTCTATTTGCTTATATCAAAATAAACACGTTTTGTTTTGGTTTGTTTATTCATTTGTTTGTTTTTTCATTGAGAAAATATTCCAGCAGTGAAACAACCTCAGACAGACTCCATGACCTTGTTATTACCTCTTTGAGTCTAGGCTACTGTCTGATAACACACACTCCTTCACACACACGCACACACACACACACACGCACAGCCTCTAACTACCCTTCAACGTGGAAGAAAAGAAGGGGTTACCATGGAAACTGTTGGGTCAGCTAACCTACTTTTGCATGAACAAAAGATATTGGCTGATGGGAGAAAGAGAGGTGTATGGTACAGGCACCTGGAGGCTGCACCCCCCCCACCCCTCTTTCTGTCTGTCTCACACACTCACACATGCTGTGGGAGTATTTCAGGCTGATGAGGATGATGATTTAGGATTCTGAAACTTTAAGAGACCATCAAATCATCCAGGGTCCTGGGAAAGGGGGCGGGGTTTGAATCTTATTCCAGCAGAGAGCAGGTGAGACGGACACATTTTAGAGGTCAACAGTTCATCACAGGACCACACAGAGACACAAATAACCTCCTTGGAGAACCTTGTGTGGAAAACATGGACATATGACAAAGCTGACAAACAAGCCAAGAAAGTTCCTGTTTATTTTCTTACCTCTTGAACAAGGATTTGTCATACGATGGCATTAATTTCACAACTAACTACACTGCAGAGGTAAAAGCAATGAATTCTCTTTGATCCACCATGCAGCATGATTTCCAACATGATTTTGTTCTTGAAATGTTTGAGCACCACTAATAAACTCTCTAATCTTAAAAAGGATATCAGAAGGGCTTAAAACAATAAGGCGGCTGCTTCCACAATGTTTAAATATCCATCCACCACCCACCCTCTAAACCTGCTTCTTCCTGTTCAGGAAGAATCTCAAGTTCTAAATACTTTGTTATAATTCCTAATTGAAACGTCCTGTTTAACACTAACTGCCCCAAACAAAGATTCTCGTGAATTCCCTCCCTGAGTATCAACAAAAATGACTGCAAACTTATTTTGTTCCTATGCTTTTGATATGCAAATGAACCAGTCTCATTCCAAAAAATCTTAACTGTTTCTTTCTTGCTGTTTTAGTTTGAGACAGTTCATTTGCCTTGTTTATGTGAACTGCTTGTTTTCATTGTGGAATTTTGACTTATTTTACCTCACCTTTGTCTTCTGATTGCCAAAAATATGTTTACAGCTGCAAAATGTTCTCTGGGTTTTTGGTGAAGAATCAAACCTTTTGGTAAAAGTATTGATGTTCTGTTTACTGTTGCACATGGCTGTGATGGAGGGTGTGCAGCAGTACACAAGAGGAAATCTTGTTCTGGTGCAGTAACTTAAATGCTCTGTAGTTATGGCTGAGATTTAGTACAAAGGGACCATTCCTTTTGGTTAATAAAAGTGACTTCTTTAACAGAACAGCAACTTCTCCATCAAGTGTGGAGAAGCTAGAGAAAAAAAATCTTCAGATTGTGCAGTGTATCGATTGGTGTCCAGTTGCCTTAGCAGCACAAATTGCTCGGCTCAGTCGATCATAAGATCACAGGACATGCAGGGGCAAAATTGAGAATAGGCCATGACAGCACTAGTAAAGCTGCACCTTTATTTAAATGGGTCCTTAGTGAATTTACATAGTATAAGTTAGGAATGAGAGTTGGGTCAAACTAAAACTTCAGGGAAGCTAGTGTTAAAGAGCAAGTTTCTTTCAGTACAAGGAAGCAAAGAATTTGTACAGTTTTTTGAAGGAGTCGCCTGCCACGGTGGGAGCCGCCGTCTGGTTCTGGGCGCCGGAGTCGCCTGCCACGGTGGGAGCCGCCGTCTGGTTCTGGGCGCCGGAGTCGCCTGCCACGGTGGGAGCCGCCGTCTGGTTCTGGGCGCCGGAGTCGCCTGCCACGGTGGGAGCCGCCGTCTGGTTCTGGGCGCCGGAGTCGCCTGCCACGGTGGGAGCCGCCGTCTGGTTGTGGGCGCCGGAGACGCCTGCCACGGTGGGAGCCGCCGTCTGGTTCTGGGCGCCGGAGTCGCCTGCCACGGTGGGAGCCGCCGTCTGGTTCTGGGCGCCGGAGTCGCCTGCCACGGGGGGAGCCGCCGTCTGGCTCTGGGCGCCGGAGTCGCCTGCCACGGTGGGAGCCGCCGTCTGGTTCTGGGCGCCGGAGGCGCCTGCCACGGTGGGAGCCGCCGTCGGGTTGTGGGCGCCGGAGTCGCCTGTCACGGTGGGAGCCGCCGTCTGGTTCTGGGCGCCGGAGTCGCCTGCCACGGTGGGAGCCGCCGTCTGGTTGTGGGCGCCGGAGTCGCCTGCCACTGTGGGAGGCGCCGTCTGGTTCTGGGCGCCGGAGTCGCCTGCCACGGTGGGAGCCGCCGTCTGGTTCTTGGCGCCGGAGTCGCCTGCCACGGTGGGAGCCGCCGTCTGGTTCTGGGCGCCGGAGTCGCCTGCCACTGTGGGAGCCGCCGTCTGGTTCTGGGCGCCGGAGTCGCCTGCCACGGTGGGAGCCGCCGTCTGGTTCTGGGCGCCGGAGTCGCCTGCCACGGTGGGAGCCGCCGTCTGGTTCTGGGCGCCGGAGTCGCCTGCCACGGTGGGAGCCGCCGTCTGGTTCTGGGCGCCGGAGTCGCCTGCCACGGTGGGAGCCGCCGTCTGGTTCTGGGCGCCGGAGTCGCCTGCCACGGTGGGAGCCGCCGTCTGGTTCTGGGCGCCGGAGTCGCCTGCCACGGTGGGAGCCGCCGTCTGGTTGTGGGCGCCGGAGTCGCCTGCCGCGGGGGGAGGCGCCGTCGG
>SSNP01000002.1:5312360-5355996 GCA_006937955.1 Pachypanchax playfairii | reverse complement strand
TGCAATTGCCACTGCAATTTCCATAATGTTGCCCTTTACCTTTTCAAGTTCCACTTCATTGGTTTCCAGTTCTGTAAACACAAGTTCATTTTAGAACACACTTTACCTTTACTCAATACTTCCCTGGAGCCATTCACATTTCTACAAGTGTATAAAAAGCTGAAAACTCTTCCACTCAAAATGTTAGAGGAACTTACCATCAGCTTTTAACATGGTTTCCATTGACTGGCGCAAGAAAACAGTCTTTGAAGAGCGATCACTGGGAGAATAGTCTAAAACAGAAACTCAATTTAACAATGAATAAATGTTTAAACATTCTGCCAATTACGTTCTTACCTCTTTGGCTCATCTGCACCTCATTTTCAGCTTGATATTTTCCATTAGTGGGAAGACACAAGCCTGTAGAAAGAAGTTATTGTCACTACTTTTTCCTTGTCAAACAAAACATGATTTAGTATTTTTTTAGCATTGTGTTCAACCACATCTTTAATTGAATAATTTCTGACATTTGCAGTTAGTGTTGCTTAAATTTGTCAGTATTCAAAAATAAAACCATAACACAAACCTTTGCCAAGACAAGCTGTCAGCACACAACTCAGAAGGACCCAACCAACTCCCATTGTTTCACTCACCTAGTAAAGCTGCACTCTTCAGGTGAGTTTTTAAAGTCTTCTTAGTGCAGGTGACACAGCTGTTCTATATCAAGCTTCATTAGAACCCACAGCTAGCTCTGATTAGAACCTTCTTCAGAGGAATTTGGTTCCAGTGACATCGACGACTTTCTTTAAAAGTTATGTCATAGAAACCAGCTGGCTCAGAGGCTCCTTAAACATTTTGAACATTTGTACCGGCACAAATACTGTGAATATTGTGGAGGATAACAGAAGTTTGATAACAAACAGTAGATATAATGTTTATGTTTTTATCTGCTACTTTTAATAAAATATTTAAATAAACTATAAAACTGAACTGACAGTTGAAACTTCATCTTCACACATATTGTAACACAGTATTTTAGTGTGATGGATCAAACTCACAAATAACTATTTAAAATCATATTTTTTTTTCATAAAAACTTCTAGGAAAATAATCTTGGGTTTGAAACTTGCATTGCAGTTATGAGTAAAACTTGCCCAGATGTCTGATATCGGCACATATCAGTCAGATTTCAGACGCTCAGGTGATCATAATAGATAAAAGATCACAGAGTATTTTCTCTTTGATAACTGGTACAACAGTGTTTTCAGACCAGCAATCAGCCATGGCATCAACAGCAGACTGTGCTGCAAGGATCATGAGACATAATTATCATCATGTTGACTGTTATTCAATATTTTATCAGAAAGTTCACCAAAATTCTACAAAACTATATATTTTTTCATGAACTCAGTGTTGTGCAGTCAACAGAGGGCCACCGATATGTGAAGTAAATATGTTGTATTTATTTTGTATCAGGCGACAATTTAGTTATAAAATGAGTCACAGAAATGTAAAGAACCATTTTATCCAAAATTTCATAGTTGCTGAACTTTTGTAAAACAACCCCCTTGCAAAGATACTATTGTCTTATGTAAATATAAATGGGTCCTTAGCAAAATTACATGTTGTTCAAGTCAGGGGGTGAGTCAGGAGAAAATAAAATTTCAGGAAACCTAGTGTTCCATTAAAAACGGTTTTTCTGAGGTTTCTGTTGAATATTTTAGCTCCACAGGTGTTCTTACCTTCATAGTGGGTGTGAAAACAGGTCAACAACTTCTCTTTCAGTTTTAATCTCTCAAACTACGCAGGTGGCGATAAAACCGGAGTTCTCCTGAGTTCAAACGGCCAGTACTTGTTTCATCACAGCTCTTTTGTTCATTATGGTGCGTTCACACCGGCTGCTTTGTCAACGTCAAGCAACGTTCACAACGCCTCAAGTTTGAAGCTTGAAAGTTGAAGCTTGTAAGGCCTGCCAGATTGAACGCATAGGCGTTGAAGCTTGTAACGCCTAACCGTTAAAAAGACCTCATAGGCGGGGTTTCCTTTGTTATCGGATGTTCTGACCTATAGCGGATCATATTGAGAGAGTGGCTAGGCTTTATTTACTCTGTTTGTGGATACACCCCATTCTTCAGATGCGTTCTGAGTTTGAGGAGTTAAACCATTTGCTCCAGGTGCTACTTATGGATGAGGTTCGCTTCCATCACTTCCGTCTGTCCCACGCCCTGTTTGACGACTTCCTGCTTTATTCAGGTTACATGCATTGATGTCACTATGTCACTATGATGAGACGCTCTGATTGGTTGACATGCTGCTTCAAGAGCGTCAAAAGTTCAGCTAGTTGAACTTCTGCGCTGCTTGCATTTTAAGCTTCAACGATTGAAAAGCTTTGAAAGTTGACGTTGCTAGCGCTCACAAAGCGACGCAGAGACTCTGACGCTCCTCTGATGGACTCTAACATAGACTTTACATGTAAACTTGACGTTTCTGACGTTGACGGTTTCGCTGGTGGGAACGCACCATTAGTATTCGGCAGCTCCCGCGGTTGAAACCATGCCTAGCATGCTGCTGGCTAAAAGCTGTAGCATAACATAGCAAACAGGAAGAGAGTATGTCTGATGTTGTCATGTGCAGTGGGGCAGGAAACAGTATACCTTGCTCTCATAGGCTAGTTTGTTAGCCAATCTGAGTCCAGCAAATTCGAATAATGAATATTAATGAGCTGCTGCCCGGAGCCTGATGGAACCAGCCAAATCTTGACACAAACAGATTGAAAGGTCTGTTAACATTTTTTAGATGTAAAATGTTTCATCATGTTTACTGGTTAATACTTAAGAAATAACCACAAAGTCCTGAAATTTGTATGAAAGTGCCTCTTTAAACAGCATCCACCTTCATTAGTAACAACACTGCAGCTTGATGGAGCCTCGTGTCTGNGTCACTATGTCACTATGATGAGACGCTCTGATTGGTTGACATGCTGCTTCAAGAGCGTCAAAAGTTCAGCTAGTTGAACTTCTGCGCTGCTTGCATTTTAAGCTTCAACGATTGAAAAGCTTTGAAAGTTGACGTTGCTAGCGCTCACAAAGCGACGCAGAGACTCTGACGCTCCTCTGATGGACTCTAACATAGACTTTACATGTAAACTTGACGTTTCGCTGGTGGGAACGCACCATTAGTATTCGGCAGCTCCCGCGGTTGAAACCATGCCTAGCATGCTGCTGGCTAAAAGCTGTAGCATAACATAGCAAACAGGAAGAGAGTATGTCTGATGTTGTCATGTGCAGTGGGGCAGGAAACAGTATACCTTGCTCTCATAGGCTAGTTTGTTAGCCAATCTGAGTCCAGCAAATTCGAATAATGAATATTAATGAGCTGCTGCCCGGAGCCTGATGGAACCAGCCAAATCTTGACACAAACAGATTGAAAGGTCTGTTAACATTTTTTAGATGTAAAATGTTTCATCATGTTTACTGGTTAATACTTAAGAAATAACCACAAAGTCCTGAAATTTGTATGAAAGTGCCTCTTTAAACAGCATCCACCTTCATTAGTAACAACACTGCAGCTTGATGGAGCCTCGTGTCTGCACTTAAATGGATTGAGGCAATTTTCATCCATTTAATATTATTTTTGTTCAATTATAGATAGACTTGTGTATTTTCTGGATGTTTCAGGGTTTTTAGTGGACTATCAAAATGGGTTTAGAATCAAAATTGGTATAGATCAGTTCTAATTGTATATCACTGGCTGCAGAGAATCATATGAAGCTGATGAAACACACTGTAGAACATGAGTAGCTATGTTAGAGACAGGAAAAGAAAGACACACACACCATGAATATGGGCTTGTTGCCAGGAATCGTGGGCCGCTGCACCAGTGAGGCATTCAAAATCTCGGCCTGACAACAACAAAGCTCCCAGTTTCTTAGTGGCTGATTTGCTGTAGCATTGCAATGTTCCGCAGACATGGAGACATAAATAGTTATAAGAAATAACAAGTTCCTGAGGATGGAATGATCTTACTGCTGAGTTGGAAAAGTGTAGAAAGTATTCAGGTTATCCCATCTTTGTCTAAAATATGTTACAATTCTTTCCATGGATTTTTCCCTCTTACAGTGTTAAACCTTCGATTGTTTATTTTGTGATTACTTGTATTTTAAGTTTGTAAATGAGTAAACAATTTTTTTTTTATTCAGTGCAACCACTGTCATGTGTTGTAGGCATCATCAATGTTGAGTTAAGAAATTAAAATAAAGTCAGTATCTGCCAGTATGTTGATCAACTAAAATATCAAATACAACTATTGCAATGTAAAACATCTACTGTGTTATGCACTAAACATCCACAAACTTTTCTTTTCTCTCGCTGTATTTCCAAGGAGCTCATTCTTTACTTTTCATTGTGGGTGGTAGTAAACTGTGGGCCCACCCCTCAACCAGGAAGGCGTCACTTTAGTCACACACAAACACAAACTCACTCAGGCATTTGCTTTAATTACTCCCTACCCCTCCTAAATGTGGGAGCAGAACAGGTCTGAACAGATGGATGAGCAAAACGAGACAATCCTCTTGGTTGAAAAACAAAACACACACACACACACACACACACACACATACACACACACACAGCTGCCTTCTCAACAATTCAAAGGATGTTACATTGATCAGTCTCCCCATTTAGTGACACTCACCTGATTTGAGCTCTTTGCAGTCTCACAATGTGACTGTTTACATTATAAATTACACATAAAATAAAAGGATTCACACACCTAGAGACTCATTAATTATTTAACTGTGCTGTGTCTATAATATCTAAAGAAAAGTTCTTTTTTCATGTTTCTTGACTTCATTGCTAATTATTACCATTTAATTGAAGTTGGTCCCATATGTCATCTAAATCCATGATTCAACATTAATTTGTTAATTTACATTTTTTTGGTTTATTTGTGACTCACAACATCATCAGAATTGTATTTCACATGAGCTCTAAAAATAAAGATATCAAAGTTAAAAGAATAAGACAAATATGACAAAAATGATTTTATTTGTTTTGTTATTAGGGGGAAAAATAAACAATCATGAGATTTCATAGCATTGGGCCAATTATCAATTACCCTATATTTTTCTGTTCGCATCACAAGAGAAAACGCACACGTGCACATGTTTATTTGATGTTGATAAAACTGTTACTTTTGATTTTCATTTCTAAAAACACCTGTGATGGACTGGCGACCTGTCCAGGGTGTCCCCCGCCTCTCGCCCAAAGACTGCTGGAGATCGGCACCAGCTCCCTGTGACCCTGAAAAGAAAGAAGCAGGTTTAGAAAAATGGATGGATGGATGGATGGATGGATGGATGGATGGATGGATGGATTGATTTCTAAAAACATAAAGATGTCCACCAGGTGTCGCCCCAAACCACTTTTTCACACAGTCGTCATCTGGACTCGGTTACTAAGGTAATCATGAGGATGTCAGTTCCTGTTTCGCTGCAGAAAGAAAGACACTATCGGTATAAACTGAAATAGATACTTTCTCTGTATCTTTTATACTCATTGTGAAGGTAGCTTGGTCACATTTTGGCAGTAATTGGGCAAGATGAACTGAATGAACTTTTGTTTCCAAAACTGAGAAGGTTGTAATGAGTTACGAGCTCAGACCTCCTCAGAATATCTTTCCTGTATCAGGTTTCCACCGTGCGCAGGTGAGATGACGGCGGTCTAACAGCAACCAGTTCGTGCGCGCTGTGGGAATAGACTGGTTCATACCCGAGAGGAGCCGCATGCATGTGGTGGTTTTAACGTTGTCTATCTCTGGTGCGTGAGCGCGCGCGCCGCAATTGTGATGGGTGCGCGGAAGATGATGATGAGAGCGTGACCTCACTGCTTTCTGCACAGCTGCTGGAGAGAGGAGGAGACGCACGGAGAGCCAGCGAGAAACAGAGAAACAGAAACACGCCGAGGGAGACAGAGAGGTCCAAAACAGCGGAGAACAGTAACAACACCGGGGACAACTGTTTAGGAAAAGGGGGGGCACCATCGTGGGGCGTCCGTGGACACCTACCCGTTGGTTCACCTCCCAGAATGTTCTGTGATCCCAATTCTTTTCTACGGTACAAGAAGAAGTCCCCGCGGCGTCTCCACGGACACTGAAGCCCAGATGCTCACCCTCTCCACCGACATGGACGACTCTTCGTCGCTGCTGGATCTGTTGGAGTGCTCGGTGTGCCTGGAGCGCCTGGACACCACGGCCAAGGTGCTCCCGTGCCAGCACACCTTCTGCCGTCGCTGCCTGGAGAACATTGTCAGCTCCCGGAACGAGCTCCGCTGCCCGGAGTGCCGCATCCTAGTGGACTGCGGGGTGGACGACCTGCCAGCCAACATCCTCCTGGTTCGTCTCCTGGATGGTATCAAGCAGCGGCCGCAGCGAGGAAACGGAGGAGGAGCAGGCGGCAGGCAGTCCCTCGTCGGTGGGGGCTCGCTGCAGGGATACGCAGCCGGGATATCCGCGTCCCCTCCGGGCACTGCAATCAGAGAGCTACCTGTCGCCACCAGGAACTCCCCCAACAAGGTTAGTCACTTCTCATTCATTTCAAAAAGGGCTTGTTTTTGTTAAATCACCACTGTTTGCTGACAGTTAAACATATTTTTGCTCACGAGCTCACAGCAGATAGAATTTTGTGGAAAAAAGTTTGGGCACTTTAAAAACAGATTCTCACTGAATATTTTCTGCCTTTGCACTGATAACTAAAGCTGCTGGGCGCAAATTTATAAGACACTGAGCCAGTTGCGCTACTGAACATAAATATATATGAAGTTCAATTTCCACTGAGCTGAAAGCGAGGGGGGAAAAAAAGTCTCCGAGGACAGATTGAAAAGGTCAGCGTTACAGTTGCTTTCTTATTTAAGTCCAATTGCTGCAGTGTGAGGTTTCATATCTCTCTCAGTGGGAGCAGAAGAAAGTCTTGTTTACTTCCTGTGCTGTGCGTCCACTGCGTCCTTTAGCCTTGTGCCTGTGGTGTGTTGAAACATGTCTCTGTAATGAAGCAGGAAGATATCAGCAGCAGTGAACCTCAAAAAAATGTTGATTGCCATTTCGTCTTCAGCTGGAATCTGAAAATCGTGAAGGAACATTTGTTGTATGACTCAAGAAAAATGCTCAATTTTATCATGTGATGCAACAACTAGACTGAAAAGAAAGTGTCTGATTTTATTCTGTACAAACTCATAAATAATCTTCAAAGATTCTTCACAACACTCGTTTTAATGTGAATTACTGGTCAGTTACAGTATAATAACTTAATGGTCTTATAGAAAACCACAAGAGGGATGTAACAAATTTCCAGGCAGATAAAGACATTGTCATTAGCTCTCTTACACCCCCCCCCCCACCCATGTTCAGTAGTTGACTTGTCATTGATTGAAGTGTAACGCTTTAGTGTGATGAGCTGCAGCAGCAGTAAGCAGCTGATTATTCAAGGCAGTAAACAATAATTCAAACCCTGAGTAAACAACTCCACTGTAAACAAGAAAACATTAGATAAAAGTTACATACAGGGGAAATATTCTATACTGCAGCAGATAGGCAATTCATGTAGCTTTAAATCCTAAATTACTGGGCATTTTTATGTTTTGAGCATTAAAAGACAGTTTGAATTACAATTTATAGAGGATGCATTGGCAACAAATAAACACACACATACACACAAATATATATATAATTCTAAAACTAATTAGGCAATCATATTTCAGCACTAATGGGATTTCTGGAACTTGTCTGAACAGCGAGAATTAAACAATCATTCATTGGCAGTAATAATAACGTATACAGTACTTACTAATGTCTCCATTGTATCCAGTCTTGTTTTAGAACCTCATGGGGAGGCGCTCCACTGTGTACTTAGCTTTTATTGCCACACGCACTCACACACGAGTCCGCACACATGCCTGTAACTCGCTAACCAACCTTCAGTCGCCTGCAGCCTCCAGGCACGTCAGGGACCAAATCTTTATGAAAAAAAAGTTACAATAATCTTAACTGTAGGATACACAGAATGTGCATGCACATGTATGCACATGCATTTTCAGATTCATGAATCTAGAAATACTCATGCTACACCACCAAGAATATACACCGTTACAGCAGGAGTCAGAGAGGTGAAAGAAAGCAGACTGTATGAAGGGTTGTAGATGAGAATGAATGTGTTGCCATGGAAAGGGAAGCAGAGGAATGTGTGCTGAGTCAGCAGCAAGACCAGCTACTCCTCCTGCTGTGCTCTTGTGGCCTCTGTTGCAGACTTAGCGTCGTGACCTTTCTTTATAAAATACTGCGTGAAATATAACAATAGATAAATAAGTCATCAGAGTCTGAAAACTTATGAAGAATCAATAAAAACAAAAATCATAACACAAATGTTAACTTAGCATTGATAAAGACTTTTTTATATTATCTTTCCAGACATCTAAGTCTTTTTGCTTTTACTTGCAGACTGATAATGAAATTAATGCGTGTTTGCTGCAGATGTCTCCAGCAACCTTTTAGAGTTTGTGTTCATTGTTTTGAGATGAGATTGGCTGTTCGGACAGACCGGGTTCTGTTACAGTAAAACTCAGTCGTTGCTCTGTTTTTACATAATAAATTCAAGTTATGATGTTAATTTGCATCTCATTTAAATAATTCATAAATTAACTAAATTGCAACAAAACAGGCTGGAAGCACAAACAGCTCCTGTGTTAAGCAAAACTGTCAGACGCCAGTACCCCAGGAGGGTGAGGTGCACGAGGCATGTGATAAGACTGCAACACACCAACCATGCAGCCGAAATCTGAGACAGGAAATTACAAGTGCATCCAGTCGAGGTGGGATACAGGAGTTTCATTCCACCGCATGACTCTCGGGTGATCACCAGAACTGCTAACATGACTGAAAAAGAGCAACTACTAGTTTAATAGAATAGATATCAGAACTGATCAGGTCAGCCAAGTTACTACTTGTAGATTTGCACAGGTTGAGTTGTCAGCTTTAATACTGCTCATGACCTTTCTAACAACTTGATATCATATAATTACAACCTTTTCTGGCTTCATTTGACTTTTCAGACTGTTGATAGTAAAGTTTCCATTCTCGGTGGTCTCGTTTGTTAGCTGAATATCAAAAGATGTGGTATTGGATTCAGTAGTAGTGTAAGGTCACAATCCAAAAGTGAATTTAGTTGAGATATGGCATAATCCAATGATTAACAGCTTGGGTTAAAGGAGTTACATTGAAACCACCTTGTTCACATATCTGTTTTCATGACCACAAGAGAAACACTTCAAAGTGTCTTGTCATCATGTCCTTGGAGGAGTGAAGCAGACACAGAGTGATACAATAATAGAAACAGTTCACACAGTGATGGCTTAACTTGTTCCCAGTACAGGATACATCAGAGCTTTTTTTAGATTGATGTGTTGTGATATTGTCCCTCATACAGAGACCAACCTGATGTCTCCACATTGCAGAAAAACTCACTGTATTATTGTAGAAACCAAAGTCTCTTTGATAAAGAGTTAGTTTATCTGATTTGTTTTATCAGAGAAAATGTTGGAAATATTATAATATTTGAAACTTGATGTAAATGAAGAGTTGAAATTATATTAAAATGACAGAGGTGACTTTCAGTTAGCAGGTTGCTTTCTGCCCATGTGAAGTGTAATGTTCTGGAAACTTATGAATCAGGTGGTTCATCTTTTATACCCCCATGACAATCACAGCTCTCTGTTTGGGATTCATAACACTCATCAATTTGTTTGTACTATCCTTCAAACGTGCATTTATCTGAGAAGAGAGCTTTTTTTTTCGATGTTGTGATCATAAAACTTGTCCAAAACTCATCACAAGTATAAAACACTATGTACAGTTAGGCTACTTATGAACATGCTTTTCAAATCTTAAAAAAAATTACACATGTTTAACTGTTTGGTCAACACAACAACACGTAAAGTTATATTGCATTTTGTCTGTTTGTACTCTTCCAAAGATTCATACCTTTGATCTTCATCCATACCTGTATTTACCTGGGGTTGATATGGTAATGCTTGAGGTTACCATGGCAGCAGGGTATAGTGATGACGCCACTTGCTTTCATCTCCACTGTGAGACATTACGTTGCATCGTCATCCCCAATGAGTAGGCAGGGGGTGCAAAGTACAGATATCCTGGGAACAAATCCCTGTAATGATCCTTTGAACTTGTGTCTTTTGTGTTATTGAGCACACAAACAGACACAAAGCCAAACCTCAAATTAAATCTAATTCTGTCCTATTAACCAGAAAGGTTTTTTTAAGCTGAAACTGCCATGTCAATGAATAAATGTAACCCGAATGTCCTCGCTTAAGTCCTTTCAAATTTAGGAATGCAAGAACTCAAGTCTAATAAACAGCCCACAGATGTCCTGCACAAAAACACACATTCTCTTAGATAATGTACATGCACATTCATTCACTTTCATTAGTGCCACAAATTGTTGATCCCTGCAGCAAAAAACAAACAAACCTTGTAGTCATTACCTTTGTATTATCGCTTCACTTCAAGAATACTGAACGCAGATATTGTACTAACGGTAGATAAACACTGATAGAGAGACATCAAATTCATCTCCTGTAGTTTGAAAACTTCATCTCTGGGTCAGTTTTTTGCTTTAAATGTGAGCGTGTCAACATATTTTGTAAAATAACCCCATAAACAAACAAACATATTCTTCTTCTGTTTGCTATCACTTATTGTTTTTCATCTTCCATCCACTGTTTCCCTTGTGAAGAAAAGGTTTTTAATTTCTTTCTGACCACATAATAAACTCCCCCAACTCAAATCTCTCTCACACACATGCGCACACACACATATGTGTTCTTGTTTGTGGCCCTCGGGACTTCTTGAAACCATTAATGCTGCTGTTTTCTTATTCGTATGTCTGTGTACGTGCACAAGTTTGGAAAAAAGCATGAATGCTCCATCTCTCCCCACCCTTAAACATTTGTTTACTAGCTTTGAATAATTGAATTTTGAATGGTTTCAATGAAACTGCCAAGCAACAACAACATTTCTACTTTCTGTGAAGAATAAAATTTAACTTCAAGTAGATTTGATGAAAATATTTGTATTTTATTTGTTGCATTCATCTGTATGCCCCTGATCCTTGTACAGCTAGCATCATTAGTATAAACCTTTTTGTTGAGATTTAAGGCAGCTTTGACTGTTACAACAATATTTGATTACTTGACAACTATGTGGTCTCACTGCAACAGTGCTGCTCTGAATCTGTGTGAATTCGTCTTACATCCATTGTCTGACTAACACAGATATGAAGCTGAGAAGAGGTGGATCAGATAATGGACTGATGGATGGAGACAGGGAGGTGGATGAGTACGTGTCATACGTCTGACTTGGTGTGTGTGTGTTTCTGTGTGTGTGCTTAGTCTTGGGGGTTGGTACACAATAGGTGTTAAATCCTAAACAAGCTTTCGAGCCTGAGTGCTATTCCCACGGGTGTAGCCATTTGCACAAATACACACATAAGCACACGTGTACACTTTAGGTTAAGGGTTAACCCCTCCATCACTCCCAGTCTTTTGGTTACTATGGCAATGGGGGTGAGAAGTCTGTGGCCTCTGGTCGAACCAATATTGATTAGATAAAAACGGTGCATTATTTTTGCATTTACTGTATATAATCTTGTAGATGTCCTGGTATGTCAAACTGTGGACAAAAAAAAATTGGAATGTAAGAACATATGAACTGGTGAGAATTAAGTAGAATATAAAGTATGGATGGATGGATGGATGGATGGATGGATGGATGGATGGATGGATGGATGGATGGATGGATGGATGGATGGATGGATGGATGGATGGATGGATGGATGGATGGATGGATGGATGATGGATGGATGATGGATGGATGGATGATGGATGGATGATGGATGGATGATGGATGATGGATGGGTGGGTGGATGGATGGATGGATGGATGGATGGATGGATGGATGGATGATGGATGGAAGGTTGGATGGATGGGTGGATGGATGGATGAATGGATGGGTGGATGGATGGATGGATGGATGGATGATGATGGATGGATGGATGATGGATGATGGATGATGGATGGGTGTGTGGGTGGGTGGGTGGATGGATGGATGGATGGATGGATGGATGGATGGATGGATGGATGGATGGATGGATGGATGATGGATGGATGGATGGATGGATGGATGGATGGATGGATGGATGGATGGATGGATGGATGGATGATGGATGGATGGATGATGGATGGATGGATGGATGGATGATGGATGGATGATGGATGATGGATGGGTGGGTGGGTGGATGGATGGATGGATGGATGGATGGATGGATGATGGATGGATGATGGATGGATGATGGATGGATGGATGGATGGATGATGGATGATGGATGGATGGGTGGGTGGGTGGATGGATGGATGGATGGATGGATGGATGGATGGATGGATGGATGGATGGATGGATGGATGGATGGATGGATGGATGGAGGAATGGAGGGATGGAGGGATGGATGGATGGATGGAGGGATGATGGATGGGTGGATGGATGGATGGATGGATGGATGGATGGATGATGGATGGATGATGGATGGATGATGGATGATGGATGGGTGGGTGGATGGATGGATGGATGGATGGATGGATGGATGGATGGATGATGGATGGATGGATGGATGGATGGATGGATGGATGGATGGATGGATGATGGATGGTGATGGATGGATGATGGAGGGTGTGTGGGTGGGTGGATGGATGGATGGGTGGATGGATGGATGGATGGATGGATGGATGGATGGATGGATGGATGGATGGATGGATGATGATGGATGGATGGATGGATGTGTAAGCTGCTTGAGTGTTTTGTTGAGTTCACACAACATGTCTAATCTTTAATATTTTCTTTTCTTGCTATGATTAAGAAGCTTGACTTGCATTAGTAAATAATCCTTCCTTTGTGTCTGATGTTCGCTCCTGTTGACTTTATCAAAACCAGCTGTCAACATGTCATCTCAATTTATTCGCTGGAAAATGCACAACCTGAGTTTCCCAAACCGCCTTCCCTCCCAGAATGCATCTGCTTCTACTAGATTTCTTATTGCATATTATAATGAAGAACTGAGTGCATTGTAAAATAAGCATCCATAATGTGTCTTATCTCAAAGCTTTGTCTTCCTTTTACAAACATGCAGTACTTTCATTTAGTAGTATGACTTAAAATATAAAATGTAATCAAAAGTTGTGGAAATCTATTGCTATGTTAAACCAATGCAGAAGAATCAGTGCAGAAGAAGTCTCACATTTCAACATCATGCAACCTGTGCCCCTGAGGGTCAAGCTGGAGTTTTTAGAAGTGGAATCTGGACTACCTCACCAACCAGCCACATTATAAGGACATGGGACTGTGCATCTGATGTACTGATCTTAAAATGATTATATTTTAGATGACAATAGAAAGCAGAATGTGTGTCCTGCTGTGTGTAAAAACAGCCTCATGATTACAACACTAGCTAGGATCCTCACTGCATGATGGAAAAAAAAACACATTTCATGACTTTTCATGGCTCATAAAACTTGGAACGACACAACCAAATCAGTTACCTCATGCTGTCAGCGACCATAAATTACCTCAAGCTGTTTAAAATCAGTATTTTGCAACGTTGAAAAGGTGTTTCAAGTTATAGTTTGTGACTACAGGTAGTTGTTCTGTGCTAGAAAGACTCTTGTGACTCCTGAAGCAGCATTCAGTGTAATGTGTGTATAATAACAGATGAAGTTCTGCTTGTGATGTGCTTGAAGAAGTAGAACAGTTCTCTTGGGAGAGGAGATTTGTGGGGAAAAAAGGTGGTTCTCCAGGTGTCACACAGTGCAGTACTTTGTGTGTGTTTAAATCTGTGCAGACATAGATTTATGTGGAAATAAATTTCAGTTCCTTCCTTTCATATTAAAGAAATGCCTCCTCCACCTCCTCCTCATCTTTCTCTGCTATGAAGAGATGCTGAAATGCACCCACTTTAGATTTGGCAGGAAGCAGACTCTTGGCTGAAGCATAGTAGAGATATCAGTGCACACACATATACACACACATCTGAAGAGTATTACAACATGGCAGCAAATAAAGCTCTTGTTTTTATCCAACCTGCTTTTCACACTCAGAATTCTGGACTTCGGCTCGTTACTGCCTGTTTTTATGAGTGAAATGAAAAGATTCTGTCATTTTGAAGTTGACTTATTCCAACACATACGACAACCAACACAAAATGTGAGGCATTAACATCTTAATACAACACTTCGGAAAGTGATTATGTATCCATGTAATATTCTTCGAGTGAAACAGGGAAGATGTTTAAAACAACAAGCTTATAACGGGATTACTGTGGGGAATTGTGTCATATTAGGTTCTAATTTCTTTTCTCAGCTGGGGATGAATGGTGATATTCTTCTCCAAAGCATGCTGCGTGCATATCAATTATCTAGGGGTCATATAAAAACATCTGCGGTTATTTCAGGACACACTGATCCACTGTGTTTGTGGCTGCAGTACAGCTTTCCGCTCTGACGTATGTGGCTGTGTGTATGGTATTAGTGGTGCAACATGTGTGTGTGTACTCAAGTGTTTGCGAATCTCCCGGTCATGAAAACATAAAGAAGAAAAAATCTGAGGAAGGAAATCATAAGCAAAGATGCAGAGATTCATGGATTTTATGGCTTCAGGGACTTATATGGGAGTGTTTGTGTGTGAGTCTGTGTTAGAAGGATCTGCTAAATTTCTCCCTTCAGGATAGAGATTATGTAAGACACCCCCACCTCATCGCTGGGCTCTGCTTAGACTGGAAACAATGGAAGCACTGGTAAGATCCCTTAAAAATAAAATCCTTCTTATTGTCGAGCGATTCGAAGCTGACTGCCTTTTTTTTTTTTCCAGGCAGGAAAAACAGTTACACTGATCTGATCCTTGACTTTATTATTCTTACAATGAAGTGCCACTTTATTAAACAAAGAGAGAGAAACAAAGAGAAAGAAGATGTCACATATCAACATCGAGGTGTTACCATGGAAACATTTTAGACTAGTGTGCAGCTCAGATTTACATCACTTTGATATAAATCTAGCTTCTTCTTGGAAAAAAAACGATGTAGGAATCATTGCTCATGTTTGATCTTGTAACAGTGAAGGACACCTTAACTGTAGGACATTTCAATGAAATTTCTAACAAATTGGGGATATAAAAAAATGACTGTATAGGCTGAAATATACCCAGTTTCAGTGTCTTTCATATTTAGTGACAGGTTGACATTCATTTTCTCAAGGTGCGTGTTAAGTTCCTGACTGTAGCAGGATGAAAGAATTGATGGGAGTGTGTGTTGGAGTTTTAACAGGAAACTGTTGGATCTATCAAGTTCTTTAACCTGCTGAAAGCGACAATCTAATAATTATATGAGGGCATCATTAGCACAGCAGCTCCACTGAATGGGGGCTATGGTTTTGTGGCAGGTTTTCATTGGTGCTGGTCCAAATATAGAACATTTATATTAACACTGCTGGCCATGAGTGAATCAACCGTAATCTTAATACTATATTCTTGTAGTTATTTTTTATAATATGATTGAATAGAAAACTGTTATTTCTGTTACTACATTGATATCAGGCATGTCTTGTGAAAAAAAAAAAAAAAAAGCACCTGATGTATCAGCGTCGGAATTAAACTGGACTCCAAACAGTCCACCTCCTTATATTGTTTCCTTCTCTTTGATTTCTTGCTTGTATGTTCTCTCAATGTAAGTCGCTTTGGATAAAAGAGTCTGCTAAATGACAGTAGTAGCAGTATGTCCGTTGGCCTTGATGTAAAATCAGGATGAGAAAACTCCAGCAGCAAATAAACATTTACTGCTCTGCAAGCAAGCTAACAGATGAAGAATAGCAACACAACGGAACTCAGTTATATGAGTTATTTACCCAAAAGCTTCACATTCATACCACCATTCAGTTTTTAAAAACATGAGGTCAGTGAAGTTAATTTAAAGTTTGTGAAATTAGTCGGAATTTCTTAATAATAATAATAATAATAATAATAATAATAATAATAATAATAATAATAATAATAATAATAATAATAATCTGTTTGCAGTTTGTTAATATTTCTATAATCAAACATACCCACTCTTAAAAGAGGGATAGATAAAGATGTGTAACCCTCCATTCTTGTGTGTGTACACTATATGAGAACCAATAGGAATAAAAATGCAACCCTACAACAACACATTTACACAATACCATTTAAAAGTGACCCAGTTTCATTTTTTAAGTTGAATTTCTGGTTTACTAATTATGATTCTATTAGAACAATGACACTCTCCACTTGCTGTGATGGTCCTTTGAGCCTTTTAGTGTCACAGTGAATCCTGGACAGCTGCAGAGGGAGAACACCAAGTCTGTTGTTCAGAACTAGGACTATCATCGCCTGGAGAGCAATCTGAATAAATAGCTTTCTTATTAAGTGAAATATTGTCAGTGAAGCACCTTAGACACTGAATTATTAAAAATCCCCATTTTAGATGCTAATTTTGTTAGAAACTCTCACCAACGTTAAATCCCGTTTCTTTCTGTGAACACTGATTATTTTAACCTTTCAGATAAATATTGACAGTCTTTAAACTGGAAGTTATTGTTCTTTATGAAGCCCTCGGTGTCTCTGTCTCTGTTTATCACTGCCATGCCTCCCATGTTTCTTTTTCTCCTCTCTCACTGCCTGCACTCTTTCATTAGTCTAAGCCCTGTTTTCTAATGATGTTTGTCCTCTTGGAGAGGGACTTCGACAGAGTGTTTGCAGCCACTTCTCCACTCAGCTCACCATTCATTCCTCAGAGAATCTGGCTCTAGTCCATACTCATCTCTGGCTTCCTTTGCTCAGCCCTGCCAACTCTATTAAAACACCGTAGGTCATCATGTGGTTCTCTGGCAGAAGCTGCACATCACTGCCATTGAGAAATACCTTTCTGTGTTCTGGTGTAATAGCTGTTTACTTTGTACATTTGGGATATTCTGAAAAAAAATGTAAGTGATTTTTTTAACACACAATCTGGCAGCTTGTTCCTGGTGTTGACTGAGTTTTTTTTCCACAAACCGTCCCGAGCTGCATACGATGTTTGCTCACCCCATTTTCCATCATGTCCCAGGACTTTTTTTGAACTCAGCCAATCCAGGCTAAAACTGGGCTAAAACTCTGAGCAACAATAAACAGAAATGTTATCTGGATCACTGTTGTTCCTTTGCTTTTTCTCCCAGTCTTCAAAGAGAATGATGATGGTTGTGATAGTAATATTAATCAACTGGGTGGAAATGAGCTGGAAAGCCACAGGAGAAACTGGCACTTTAGAAAAACTGGGGCAGTGTCAGACCCCGCAGCCATAGATCCCACCCCCCTTTTTCCACACTCAAAACACATTCTTTCGTACATTAACCCGATTTCTCTCCTCATCAACGCTCTCTGCCTTCTTTCACACCCTCTTTTATACCTCCATTTTTGTCTTTTCCTCAGTCCTCTCAATGTCAAAACTCAGCTTGATTCAGTGATGCTGCTTAGTAACATCACAGCTGTTAAAGTGCTAATTGCAAATCATACTGGCAGACCCTGAGGAATGAATTTTAAGAAGTGTTGCACAGACAGAAGACAGAAAGTGCACAGGCTGTTTTGCAAGTAATTCTTTTAAAGATTATGACTCTAAAAAACAATAATGCTAAATGACATTGTGCATCTGCTCTACAAGCATCTTCTGTTGTTATTGCACCATTTCTCTCTAACACACACAGAAAAGGGTTTGATTGATATGAAAATACAAGCATCATTAGCTGTGATCATGCAGAACTGTAGCGCTGTAAAAAAAAAAAAAACAGCTACGATGTTGATTTCTTTGTGTTTCCTACAAGTAGCAAAACCTCATTATGCCTGTACTTTGTTTTTTACTGACTTTGTGCCTGGAACCATTTTTTGGGTGCTGAGGAAAAGAAAAAATGTGCTCAGCTGGTTGTTGTTAGCATCAAGTTGTAGTTTCAGCTGTGTTGTAAATATGAAGATATTACGGTACAATTGAGACAAGATCTTTTGTGGCTGCAGCAGCTGATAAGAAAATATGCAGAGTCGCTGCTTCTTATACAAACTCCGATTGCCGAGGGAGGGGCTGGTCAGCGCCTGTGGTTTAAACTGGTTTAGCCTCAGCGCAGCTATTTTCAAGGCTCGACGTTATACTGCGCATAAGCTGGTAAAATCTTGCCTATGAATAGAAATGCAAACAACAAAAGTGAGCAAAATAAAGATAGTTCAATGAAATGTAAAATCCTCCTAAATAAATTCAAATCAAACAGAAACCAACAGCATAAATCATAAATTAAAAGCATGTATTTCAAAGTGCTCGGTGACAAATAAATTAAGTGTGTCATCCTATTGAGAGGAAAGAAAATAGAGCTTCCAGATAAAAGATGAACACAATTACTATGTTTACAAGCAAAGCAATCCTCATTCTTAATTAGGGATGTTCATATTACACCGTTTGATGAGTCTGATGTTGCTTTACTTTTTTATTTTCATTTCCAACTTGAAAAACATTGTCAAGTCAGCGTTCTTAATCACATTATACACCATGTCGCTCAGCACCGCTGGGATCTCTGGGCTCATCTAGAGCTTTTATGACATCTGTGTCCATCAAAACGCGGAACTTTCTTGCCGTTCTGCTCAGAGATTTTATATTAATCCTTCTCTCTGCCTAATTCAATTATAGCTTATTTTGAACTTAGTCGTGAACTTCATGTGAACATTGCTTATAAATATGGAGACTGAGTTTGTCACATTCGTATTCTAACACAGTCCAAAAACATGCAAGAGGTTTATTGTCCCTAGGTGTGAGTGTGTGTGTGAATGGTTGTTTGTCTGTTTGTGTGGCCTTGTGATGGACTGGAGACCTGTCCAGGGTGTCCCCTGCCTCTCGCTCAAAGACTGCTGGAGATCGGGACCCCTGCAACCCTGAAAAGGAAGAAGCAGGTTTAGAAAATAGAAAAGTATGTTGCAATGGTTAAACACCTATTGCACTGTTTATCGGTATAAATTGACTGAGTCTGTACGTTATATTGGATGAATGATGTGAAGTGGTTATTGTCAGTTCAGAGCCTTGATTGTTCTTGGATCAAACAGTTTCTAAGGTTGTTTGTCCTGATTGTCATTCCCTTGAACGTTGTCATGTTGTGAATTATCTAATAACTCTTTAATCTTGAAACTTTTAGAGTGGAAGCATTTATTCAGACCTTTTTATACTGCTGCTTTGTGTAGCTCTTATGGTGCATTCACACCGGCCACTTTGTCAACGTCAAGCAACGCTGATAACGCTCCAAATTTGACGTTTGAAGTTGAAGCTCATAACGCCTGCCAGTCAGAGCGCATAGGCGTTAAAGCTCGTAAAGCCTGACCGAAAAAGAGCGCGAAGGCGGGGCTTCCTTTGTTATCGGATATTCGGAGCTATTGCAGATCATATTGAGACAGTGGCTTGGATTTATTTACTTCATAGATCTAGACAACGTCGACGTCGGGTGCATCAGCGCCGTTTGTGGATACACCCCATTCTTCAAATGCGTTCTGAGTTTGGTGAGTTTAACCATTTGCTCCAGGAGCTACGTTTGGATGAGGTTAATTTATCTTCCTGATCCCGCTTCTTCCCGGCTACGTGCTGTGACATCTTACGTCACTACGATGAGACGCTCTGATTGGTTGACATGCCGCTTCAAGAGCGTTATCAACGTTAAAAGTTCAGCTAGCTGAACTTTGAGCTTTTCTAGCTTTTCTAGCTTTTCAAGCGTTTCAAGCGTCAACGCCTGAAAAGCTAGAAAAGTTGCCGCTCATAATGTTTACAAAACGACGCAGAGCCCTTGACGTCTGTCTGACGCCCGTCCACCATAGACTTTACATATAAACTTGCCGCTTATGAAGTTGATGGTTGGGCCGGTGTGAATGCACCTTTACTTCTTCTGTAATGAGACTGCACTGGTTTCCATGTTCTGTGTTCTGTGCCCTGAACTCATGTCTATCATTGACATTACATCCAAATACCTTCAGAGGCAAGACTCACCACTTGGCAGTCTTCCTGGCAATGTTTTATGAACCAAGCTTCCAGCTGTCCATCTAGATCAATGGGTAACAACCCATCACTATATTTTCTTTATTCACTGATACAAATCTAGAGTTAGATTAAAAAAATTATTTACTACTAATATTTGATTGCAAAATGTTTAATAACTGTTCAGTTTATAGTATTCCTTTTCCTTGCGAGATACTTTTGTCTATTGGACACTAAACTAGCACATTAAGGATTGGGGCAGGAAAGTTGTCATACAACTGCCATCTTTGACTTTACATAATTACCTCATAGATTTCAACTTAGGCTACTTATAGTGGCGGCCTGTCAGTTAAACACCAAATGAGGCTCTAATTCTGTGTCATTAGGAATACTACATGTACAGTTTTACCCATTAGTGAGCAGCTTTTGTTTTGTTGACGTCAATAAAGCGATGTGATTTAAAGAATCTCTTCATGATGAGTTTTCATTGAGAATATTTTTTTGGGAAAATCAACATGGGGGCTATTTTCCAATTGAAATATCCACTCTCTAGTTCTATTGTTCTGTTTTTGATTTATTTCCTTTTTTCTTCTCTGTACTCCATTGCGTTCTATCTCCTTTCCCTCTAGTTTTGAGTGACACTACAGTCGTCCTTTATATCTGCTGAATTCAGCCGCTGCAGCTTTGCACATGCACACATTCTCTCACACTTTTTAAAAACATAAAACAATGTCAGCAGGAAGGCTTTTCCTGGCGGCCTGTTCTTCTGTGTATTGTATGATCTGGGATGCATTAAAGGAAAACCTCTGCAGTCACACCTACTTAGTCGCGCTCTCGCTCCCTCTTCTTTTGCCACCAGAAAATTGAATTTCTGCTGCTGTTGTTCCCTGTGATGTCCCCGTCCCAGATAAGTCACTCTTGTCCCTTAGTGTGCGTATACAGAGACACACTCAGGCAAGCACACACACCTACAAGAACGCTTGCTGGTAATTGCTAATAGCTGATACATACAGTAGGTTGTATTTCTTATCTGAAAAAGAGCAGAAAGTTTTTTTTTTTCACTTATTTTGGTCATATGAGACACAACAAACTCAAGCTAATAACATCATTTCTACACTTGCAAACCTGTAGGTCACATGGTTTTAATAAAGGAATGAAAGAATAAAGCAACATATGTATAAATCAAATAAAATATTGCACTGTTGTCAGAATAAACACAAAGGAAAAGATCAAAGTGAGTGAGAGTGGACATTTTCTTCGGTTTTCATGATCAGCATCCTAAATCCATGTCCACCAGAAACAGAACAATTAATCAATCAGACAATAAAAGCAGCTTCTTACCGTCTTTAAAGACATATACAAAAAAAAAAAAAGAAGTTAGCTGCTGTTCTTCAGAGTTTTTAATTCTGGGAGGACTAAATATATGTCTAGATATTCTTGTTGGTTGTTACTGCTTATTGCACAATCCCAAAATCCCCAAATTTATGAGAGTTGATGCATTACAGAGCAACTGGTGATAATTTTTGAATTTTTCTTACCGATTTGATCAAAGAAGAGTTCAGACCTGTTTGATTTTTGTTTTTTGGGTGACATGTGGAGGATTTTGATTGTTTTTTTTTTCAGGTTTCTGTTGTTTCAGAACAGTCGAGCTAAAGTACGAGCACACACGAGCGTATTTAGTTATTGTTCATTTTTCATTGTGGTTCGCTGCTTTTTGCGACTTCAGCTTTTGATCCTGCTGTCTTTGCTGTCAAACCTGCTTTCCAAAATCTCAAAGATAATCTCAAGAAAAGACACTTTTTTCAAAGGGGAACATCAACCTTTGTTACTGAAGAAGCGCTTCACTGACAGATGTTCAGATCTCCCCAAGAAGTCGTCCTATCTGTCACGTTGAATCTATTTTTTAACACAAAATGACTCAAAAGCTTTAAATGCCTTACATACTGAATTTCTGCTGAGTGACAGTATTTTTCACATGTTCAGCATTGACACTGCTCACATTCAGAAGATTGTAGTTTAACTAGAAGGTATGCGACAGTCATACTCACACACCAGGCTGATTGAGTAGTCTGCACCAGATGGCTCTAAACCCTGCAGATGTTTGTGTGTCGCTCTTGTCAGTTGTAAATAAAGATCTCTTGTTTTTTTACAATTAGATCTTATGACTAGTGTGTGGCCCATGGGACAGAGTAACACACACATGCATACACATATATTTTACACACATATATTCTTATCCATGGTGGCTTCATGTTTTGGTGTGCTACACACTGACAGACACTGATCCATCAGCCGCTGGTGGTCTGTCAGTGGACAGGTGGGGCAGTCTGATGCCTGACTGGTGATACACAGACATCTGTGCGTCTGGGTGTGTTAGGGGTGAGAGACGTTTGGAGCCAGTGCTCTGCGCTTTCAGGGCTCAGGCTTCCCTATATTTGGTATCTGAGACACGTGTGTATTTTAGTGTGTAGGTGTGTACGTGTGGATGTTTGTCGCCTTGGTTATCTCTGACCTGCCATCTGAATGAGGAATTTCACACAACCGCACACACACACAAGAAAACACAGAGGAGCATGTTAACCCGAACCTGTTAATGTCAGAAAATAATTAGCTCCTTTGTTCATCTCCATGGGGAACTACTGAGATTTCTGGAGGTCAGAAATGGAGAAACCAGAGGTTAATGATCCTGCTCACAGACTTACTACATGGGAGACAGTATGTGTGTATTTCTTACTCAGAACACAGTGAAAAGATTTATTCAAACTTAATGATTTTGTTGAGCTCAAACTTGAGTTTATTACTTGAGACAAAATGCCCATGACAATGTGAAGACATGTAATAAGACCATAATACATTTCTGCTTCTTGGGTTAAAGTTAGGGATGTCCCGATCAAGATTTTTTGCCCTCGAGTCCGAGTCTGAGTCATTTGATTTTGAGTATCTGCCGATACCGAGTCCCGATCTGATCTTTAATACAATAAAAAATGAATCAAAAGGAGCAAATAAACAGCATAATTTCATGATGTGCTGTACACTCTCAGAAATAGAGGTACAAGACAAGGACATTTTTGTACCTATAGGTAAATTGTTTTAAAATGTTCCCTTAAAAGTACAATATTGGTCTTTAAAAGGTCAGAAATGCCCCTTTGAGAGTTCAAATTGATATAAAGTACAAATTTGTACCATTTCAACTGCACCTGCAACCCTGGTCAAGGCTGGTTAATCTCCATTTTATTAAGTTTCATCCATCATTTTCAATATTATGTTTCAGAATGAAGAAGGGCACAAGAAGGGTTCAAATTCTTGTCGCTGGGGGTGTACCCTGTAGTCCAGGTCCATTTTTGTACCTTATGAAGTTGTTCCACTAAAACTGTAAAATTATGCCACTTTTTGAAGTCTTAAACCAACATTCTGAAACATAATATTGAAAATGATGGAAGAAACTTAATAAAATTGAGATTAACCAGCCTTGGTCAGGGTTTGCAGTTGAAATGGTACAAATTTGTACTTTATATCAATTTGAACACTCAGAGGGGCATTTCTGACTTTTTAAAGACCAATATTGTACTTTTAAGAGAACATTTTAAAACAATTTACCTATAGGTACAAAAATGTTCTTGTCTCGTACCTCTATTTCTGAGAGTGTATGGATTCCTGTACCAAATGTTTTTGATTAGTTGAGGAGGCGTGAGGTAAGTGGTACTGAAGCTGGTGTCTGAGACATAGCTTTCGATTCTGTAGTCTGCTTGAGTCCACGTAGTCATCTCGGTGTATTCACCATAGACTTTAAGTTTTTAATATGTTTATAGTTTATAATGAAGCTTTGACACTGCTGTCATTTAAATTTCTTGACCTGTCGACACTCGCTTTAAAGGACAAACAACACAGTCCTGTTACATCTTATCAGGGAAGCCATATTATACGATGTAACATAAAACATCAGAAATATGTAGTTGTCTGCACACTGTCTCACCAATAATAATCAATTGAAATATGCTTTAATTATAATTTTGGTCTGATGAGTGTGATGTAATTGGAGACAGTGCTGGTTAGAAGCCAACCTGTCCCATCTGTTTCATGGTTAACCAGGATTATACCAGGTTATACCACTGTCAGTGTCTATTTATTTGCACTTGTTAACACAACCCCAAGAGGTTATCTCCCTTAAATCTTTAATATTTTATTGTCTGTGTAGCCGATTTTCTTAAAAATAATAGAACCTGTTTTCCTCAGCCATCTTTTTCCCTTTTTCAGCATCGCTGTGCACAACTATTGATTTTATTTATCACACTTAAAAAAAAGCCTTTGCTCATACTGAGAAACAAGACTGCCTTAAACTGAACAGCAGCTTTTAACCATTAGTATTCTCTGACTTACACTGTGCTGTTGGAGTGAAATTAGGACATTTTCTTGTACTAATAATTAAATAGTTCCTTGAAAAATATATGTACTGCTCCTTTTGTATTTCACATCAATTGTTGTTAAAGTTCTTGTAAAGGATACCTTAATTTTTAGGTTTTTTTATTTTAACTTGTGGTTATTGTGAGAAAATACATGCTTAAGATTAGTTACTTTGTTGCAAAGGAAGACATGAAAATAATTCAAGAATTACCTAAAATAAAGCAAAAATTATAACATATACATAATTGAACTAATATGCATTTTGGGTGCTAATTTTTTATTTCTATTTTTTTTTTTCCCCATTCTGGATCATTAATTTCTTACCAACAGCACGTACCCTGTAATTCAGACCAGTGCTTTGGAATTAGGTTCAGCTTAGGAAAATCTCACTCGGTCTACTTTAATTCAGGGGTATTCATTTCGACTCCCTTCTCTGTCGTCTTCATCTGTTTAGTTTAATCCAGTTCCAAATAACCTACTAATTCAGCATAAGCAGTTTTAGACCCACATGATCCAGTTCAGAAGAGAATAATCCCATTTCAGTCTGGTATTATCTGGTCTGTAGCAGCTCAGTTCACACTGAGAAGGAACGTGTTTTTAGTCGCAGTGTGAGACCTGATCTTGTCTCTCCATCTTTCTCTGCATGAATGCAGTTATGATTGACCCATAAAGTAGACAGATGGCAGAAGGTTTGTGTGTGTCTGCATGTGTCCGTCTGTACCAGCAGTAGCTTCCTCTGACTTTGTGGTTGTGGCCAGACTTCTTTTTTACACACACGCACATACACATACTATCTTCCTTTGTCTGTCTGTGCCTCAACTGAAAAGCGAGTATTTATACTGAACCGTAATAAATGATCCTGTTTGTCTCTCCCTACAACATCTCAATAATTTAAATAGTGCATTGGTCTCAGCTACAAGGCCCTTTGCATTTGTGCATGCATTCTAAATGTACAGCATGCTGTATGATGCTCTTTTATAGGCATGTGCTTGTGAAAGAAGTATTTCAGTATTAGCCCGTGTGGATCACCTGCACCTCAGAGTGACTAAACCACTTTTATAGCTATAATTTACAGCCAGTGCTCCATTTTTGGCAGCAAGTGTGCAATTCTCCTGAGTTGAACTTCTCTGAATTTGTGTTTAAATTTGTTCAGAGAAAAGATTGTGATTACCTCAGGGGAGACTCAGATGAACTAAACAAGAGACGAATACAAGTGAGTGAGAAAGGCAGAATAAGTTGGCAGTTCAGCTTGATGACCTAAACGTGCCTCGGTCTCCGAGGCCTTGCAGCTGCTCTCGGCTGTCCCTTGTTAATGATGTCAACAAGCAGCTGCAGACACTAAATGACAGAGGCGCACACACACCCGCTCACTCATATTTATTCATATTTACCAGCTTTGTCGTGTCTTTAAAGTGTAACAAGTCACTTACTGGTAACAAGTGAACAAATTGTCCTAATGTGTGTAATGTCAGGCATTCCAGTGGTACACTGATTGAGTACAGACTGACACAGGCTGATAGAACATATTATAACCTTATTTTTGGAATTAATTCTTTAAAAAGTTGAAAAAAGGCATAAAATAGTCACATTTCTTACAGCTGTTTAACATTTTTAGACCTTACAGAGAATTACTATATTTTTTAACTTCTTGTCATCATTAGATACTCCACTGTGGTCATACAATTCCAGTGTTACACATCAGAGGTCATCTGTGAAAAGTCCTACAGTGTGTCCACAGATAAGAGTTTTCAAGATCTCAGTCAAGAGGCTCAAAAGATAACATTGATCTCAAAGGTTGGTTTGAATCAGGATTTCCATCCTTGCTGTATGTATAAACCACCTTGTTCTTAAAGGCAGGGTATACGATTGTGTGAGCGCTCCTCAAGAGGGCGTTATTGCAAAATAAAAAGTCCCACACCTTGTATCATGCTCTCCCCCTAAGCCACACCTCAATAACACAGGTACGTGCAGCCAGCGGGGTCTTGTTGGGTCTCCGCCACAGTCGCATTCTCCAGCTTCGCTTGGGTAACACAAAATACAACCTGATCTTACCCGTCCAGAAAAAAATCAGCAACCAACGCAACAGTTAGCAAGCCCTTAGCTTCCTTGAGTTGACGCCACCGTGTACATGCAGCAGCTCCGATGCAGATTCGGCTTTTGGCACGCTCTTCGTCGGCTTTCTTCTTTCTCGTTGCTATTTCCACAACAGCTTTGAGTTTTCGATTCATTTTGGGAAGCTTATCTGCACTAACTTGATGCTTCACCAAACAAACATGTCGGCTAATGCAGCTTGCGCAATCTATTTATCTGCTGGCGCGACAAAGTAGCGCAAGCTCACTTCCTGTTTATAGGCCAGAACAAGCATTGCGTGTACACGAAGGGGACGCGCAGAGGGGGAGGTGCTAGAACACGGAAGCTTTGCTTACAAGCCAATTATCCTGGACGGACCGTGGAAGTTGATTGGATGAGGTTTTCCCAGGGTTTCTCGTTGTAGAAAGAATGATCATTACTCGGTCTAGTTTAAGAACTCCTAAAATGTAAATTGCCACTGGTATATGAAAAGCATTTTTTGCAGTTTTAAAAAGAGGTGTTTTAAAATGAAATCGTATACCCTGCCTTTAAATGATATAATTCCTGCTTCTTGTGCTGGTGTCCAACTTTTAAGTTCAGCCTGAGTTCTGAGGCTGATGTAGGGATATATCCCAGAGTTCCAACAATGTCACAGGAGACATGTGAAATCATAAAATCTCATACTTCATTTTTATTCAACTTGTTGAATTCAAACAGAAAAGTCTTTGTTAACATCAGACTCATGCAGGTAGATCCAGATGCTCATTTTAACTGAATATTTCCACATTGTTTTTATACTGCACTATATTTTAAAAAGAGATATTGTTCTTTTTAATCAACTTTAAATCTGTGATTACATTATATTCTTTAAGATTTTTTAACTTTTTTATTTTAATTTAATTAATTTAATTAAAAATGTAATTGTTAATGTAAGATGAGTTCGCATCAGTTCACAAACATTTAAAATTCATCTTTAGATTGTTCTAAATATGTTATAAATGTTGTGATGAAGTGGTTGTTATCCAATCGGACGAGCAGGTGTACAGTTCACAGCATCTGTGACCCAAAGCAGGCATGGTCAAACCGGCTCTATTAAGGTGTGTGTCCATACAGATTCATGGTACTTGCTACACACACTGGTGCAGCATTGCAAAGGATCTTTGAGCAATTAGCATATTGTTGATTTAATGAGTTAATGAGTTTTGTATGCAAAATTTAAAGTGTTTTGTGCACATCTTGCAACGCAAACTAAACCGACTAATTGACACTGCGGCACTTTAAGAAAGCAAACAAAGTTGATGGAGTAAGTTTGAATAAATTACCGCTTTAAAATTTCCTAGAAATGCTGATGAGGTGTGACTGAGCATAATCACATTTTCAGTTTAGGTTAATGCTCCAAAAATGATGTTGGTTCTTGAAGCCTTGAATAAAAAGCATAAAGTTACACTTCAGGTATTTCACAGACAAATTTCATGGAGCTTGAACTTAGTAAATACACCTAAACTTAAACACACATCTTAGCTCTGTTATATAAACCTGAATCTTTATTTTGTAAGCATTGTACATATTTTACATTAAGATGTAAAGATCTGATGCAGAGACTCACCAAAAGGACAGACAGTTTTCAAGAAATAAAACAAGAAAACAACCTTAAAATGACGTTAGCTAATATAAAAATAAAATGTGTGTTTATTGCAAATTTAAAGGTTGAATATTTGGGTGGAAAATGTCAGAATTCCAGAAGATTTTTTTGAGGTAGTTTTTGCCTTTATAAAAAAAGTTAACACTCATCTGAGAAGATGGAAACAGCTTCATGCTAGGATTAAAACACATATCTAATTTTAAATGAACTTCATTGCCAACTTACACTGTGATCTTGTCTGTCTTTTCATCTGATTTATGTAAAAACTCACTCAATCTTGCACATTTAACTTCTTTCTTTCCTTCATTTGGCTTTATATGAGACAACTTTTGTTGTTGTTTATTTTCCCTGCGCAAAGTAATACAAATAAATCAGACGCACATTTATATTCACTTAATAATTGGATGGAAACTTGGCTACTATAAAGGTGAAATACAAGAAACAATAAAATAGCAACAGCAGCAGTATTACTGTGATGTTCTAATTCACCAATTCAGTGTCACACTTTTAGGAAGGAGGGAGAAGAGGAGGAGGAGGAAGGTTTTTTAACATTTAGACCAGTCTTTATTCGCAGATCGGGGGGCTACATGGGGTTCAATGTCTTGCCCAAGGACACTTTGACATGTGGCGGTGGAATCCGGGATCCCACAACCTTCAAGTTGGAGGACGACCGCTCTAACCACTGAGCCACAGCCGCCCCAATGAGGATGAGTGTTTTGATTGTACGGATTTAGTCCTTGAAGATCCAGCCCTTCCTAGGCTGACTGGAATTAGACCCTTCAACCATCTGCCTTTCCATCTGACACCACAGCTTGTTCTGTCCTTTTCTTTTTCCTTTCAAAACAGTTTTATTCTTTACTTCTTTATCCACCGACCCTCATCTTTGCCACTCAATCACTTCAATGCTCTATTCTCTATAAGGCACTTTCTTATTGTCACACAGTTGAACTGTACTGTAGTGTTTTATTCTTTGTTGCTCTCATTCTACGCCTCATGCACTTATTTTGGTTTCCCACTGAGAAAAATATTTTCTCATTAGCGTATTTTTGACCATTACTGAGGTAATGGAGGATGAAAGCGGTTCGGAGTCCCATTTTGTATTTCTTCTTGCAAAATCAAGAAATTCAGAAAAGAGACTCTTCCAACCTCCATCTGGGTTCGTGTTGCTCTTGTTCTGTGGCACTTTATTAGTTTATTACCCAGTTTTTTGTTTTATTTTGACTTTGCCTTTATTCTTAAAACCTTTGTAACCAACAGTAAGCTGCACTCCCACAAGGATTCTGCTTATTGACCCTTTAATCTAATTTGGAAAGAACATTATAAAAGATCAATTTCAAGGGTTCCAATTTTTAAAACACAAAAAGAAAAGAAACTGTCTTGTTTTTAATATGAATCCAAAGTGTGAATCCTTGAGATAACAGTTATGTGTTGGTGTCTGCATAGAGCTGTCACTGTCATGACATTTTAACAAGTGATTAAAGTCCAAGCAAATGATTGCAAGTAAATTATATTTGCTTAATTTTATGTTACTCATTATAAACAGATTGAACAATCTGTTGTGTAAACACAAATTCAGAAGGAGACTAACGTTAACTCTCCATCTAAGAAAATTATTAGAATTTAGACTTCAATGATGAATATTTATGTCTCAGGTTTGACCAGTGAACTATTTAGTGACTTGCCTCTTTGTTCACAAGCGAAACGACACACAGTTATCTAGTCACAAGACTGTGCTATAGTTGAGGTTCAGTCACACGGATCTTCACATCGCTCTGAAATAACACGACTGTTGTTGTATTCAATCATCAACACTTTAATCCTCTTGTTTCTTTATCGTTCATGAATGCATCTTATCTAGTTCCTTTTATATTGCATTTCAATCCTTTCTTTTCCTTTATAACTGATTCTTTTATTACAAACTCTTATCAAATTTATTTCATTAACCATGACTCTTATCTAGTTCCTGTCATCTGTGGTTCCTTCCAGGAAAAAAATGAAAGATAAGGAATATCACAGATCTGCAGCCTTCAGCCCCTGAGGTTTGGGTCCTACTGTAATTCTCTATTATATGTGCCTTTGAGCCTGCTCTGTTTCAGAGTGTACAAGCTGCATTTGAGCAGGAATTATTGACTCCACTGTTAGAGCTGCTCCCACCAATGATAGAAGGTCCCCCAGGGGAGACATGAAGTGACTAACAGTGAAAAATGCTAAAATAGTGCGAGACCTGACTGGCTTTGAACATTCTGAAGTGAATATGAAAGTCTAATATTGTAGACGATTCTCTTTGTGATTGAGGGGTTGCATTTTGCCGACCTGCCAGGAGGCGTCTGACAACCGCATTCTTCACATCAGTGACTCAGTAAAGAGAAGGAGGGAGCTAAAAACACAAGTAAAAATATCCATTTTCAATTACAAGGCATATTATACCATGTCATTATTTATTTAACAAAAGCTGTGCCTTAATACAGAAGTTGTGTGTGTGGAAAATGATATACATCCCATGACTCATGTTTAAGTTGTAGAGCTGTATTTTGGAAAGAAGCATGAAAAAGTCAAAAATGTGTACAATCTTTTTCTCATTTTCTCTTAATAATTGTTCAATCAAAGAAATTGTTGTTGTTTTTATGTCATTTTGTCAGCTGAAATGCTTTCTCAAAATCAATAAAGGTTAAATAGATGTGTTTTGCCTAAACAAACAATAACTACAAAAGTGTTCAATCTGTGCAAAAACAAAGCAAGTGCACATATCTGACAGAAATATTGAGCCCATTCAGCAGGTAGGCTGCTGTGATTTTCGATTTAGTATTTTATTCTTTTACCAAGAGGTTTTTTTTTTCTGCTTGTGGTAATAATGATGCCTAAAATGTGACAAACTTAGTAATTAACATAGTCCCCTCATTAAGGAGATACATGTTTTCATCAGTTCAATCAGATTTGTGCACAAGTTAAAATCATTCTCTCAAAGTGTGGGCCATCAAATTGCCATAGAAACAAATTGTTGGTTTTGTATGAGGTAAGAATAATGTCAAAAAGATGTGTATAATTAATCAACAGTATGATTTATAAAGTATAAAGGACTAGTGGCATATTCTCAGAGAGAACAGATACGATTTAGCAGAAACAAGAGTTTACGAATTGCTATTTATGCATGCATTGTTGTTGAATAACACAGAACTTTTGATGAATAACACACATCTTTTTGACAGTAATCTTACCCCATACCATAAATTTTTTGGAGCCAAATTGTTTTAAATTATAATTCTTCTCAGAGTAACAGACAGCATCACATGCTGCTTTTCAATCATTGCTAATATTTATATCTTGTTTTTGTTTACACACATAAATGCTTAAGACCTGTGAAAGGTCAGAAAGCAACTTACCATTAATATTATCATGGAAGCTTTATGGGTGGAAACACTGCTTTTGTAAGTTTGCTTATTTATTGTTTAAATAATGATGTGTTGCAATATTCCATGTGTACTGTATCTACAAAATTAATAAACCAGGTGAAGACGGTATCACTTTTTAATTATGTAAAACTTAATTTAAATATGAATATCAGATTTTTTTGTGATGACTGTGGTGGGAGAAAATGAGCTCAAAGGAGTCTAAGAAGATCACATTTCTTTTTGTATCACTTACTATCAGTGATGGGCTATCTGACCCACTGCCACATCTGTCTTGTTTGTTCCATCTCTTTCTCCCCAGGAGGTGTTTTTCCTCCACCCCTCTCATGTGGCCCACTTCCCAATGGCACAGCTCTATAGAAAGGATCATTTCGGACTGTTTGCCAAAATAAGGATTTAATCTCCTTTATAAAGAATTATAACCTAAGCACACGCACAGACAAACAAAAGTCCTCTTAACACAAAAAAACATCTGTTTGGGGTAAATAAATCCATCATTCATCAGTTTAACAGAGATGGTCGAAAAGTAAGATTTTATTTTATTGTATATTGTTTCTTGAAAGGTTTTTGAGTCAGGGTTTGTTGGGCTGAACTTAAATATGAAAGCAAATGTTTCATGTTGTTTTGTTTACTGTTATCCATACAGGAAATTAAAGAGGTCAAGGAGGTCAGGATTAAAGTCCCGGACGAGCCCCCAAATATGTTATTGTTGGTCTATGTTTAAAAAAATTATTCAAAATGCATATAATACATAGACCCCAGAAAACTCCAATATATAAAATAATTGTAATGAAAAATTATATTCAAAAACCAGAGGGGTGTTTTACTTCAAATATATTTTTTAAAGGAATTACTGTACTTTCATTCTGCAACCCTCTAAATGCCCCGTGGAGGTTTTATGTTTTTAAAAATATAGCTTTTAATGAAAATGTTCCATATTGCACCTTTAACTTAACCAACTAACAAAAACTGCTTGATTATTAAAGAAAAAGTCATCTATCACCAAGAGCATGAAATGGATGTAAATCAACATGTTCTAACATAATCTGAAGATTTATTTATGAGCAGAGGATAGAGGAAAAGCATCAAAATCAACTTCTTATCAATGTGCACTGCATCCCATTGCAACCAAAATCCTTTTTTTCTTCCAACTTATTGAGCCAAAGCAGAAAATGACTACATCCAACTCCTGTTCTTGAAAAAGGCAAATACCTTAAATATTTTATGATTAATATATATAATTCAAATCCCTATGTGATGAATAATTTATTGTCTGGTGGGATTTTGTGGATACTTGTCTTTGTTACTGATAGCCTGCTTTTTCATCTTCAACGACAGCCTGTATGATGTGTGTGTACATTATGTGTGTATGATTCAATTTTTTTGGGGAACAGGCAAGGATTTCAAACTAATGAGGTAAAAAACAAACTTTTCTCTTTAGCCTTTATATTTTTCCCAAAAAAATGTACATTACCTCTTTTTCTTTACTGACGCTGCTTTTAATCAGAATGTCAACAGTTAAACTGCTGCTGAAAAATGTGTCTGATTGACCTGCAGACCGAGCTACTGACTGATGCTGAGATAAAGTTACAATAATGCCAGAGAGACGTCAGCTCAGTCAAGCAGCTAAGCACTCAGCAGAGCTGAACGAGCGGAACAGCTGAGGATAAGAGTGTGAATGCACAAGCACACAGACTCAGACAGTGTGCTAATGGTTGGGGTTATCACTAGGTCAAGATCAGGCAGAAGAAGGTCACAGAGAAAAAGCACATTAGATGCACTTTCACTCCTGCTTGTTGGTTAGTATGCATCACTGTATACTGTATATCTATGAGTTTAGCTTGTGTTGTATTGAAGTGTGGTATATACAGTACAGACCAAAAGTTTGGACACACCTTCTCATTCAAAGAGAATGTGTACTGTACATGTATGCTTACTGAAAATTAGTAGTCACCTGATTCAGTACACCTGTCTGACTGAACATCACAACACATTGATACTGAGTTCCTCACAGGTTTTGGGTCTTAAAGCCACTCTAAACCATAAACTACACATTCACATACAGGTACAACGTCTTACTTTAAGATGGCTTTATTCGTTACTTATACTCAATGCAAACTGGTATTAAGGATGTCATGCAAGGGTCTGTTCTAGATCACACTGCTTTTTCTGTCTGTAAACTGACTGTAGTTGTTCAGTATCATGAGGTAGAGGCAGTGCACATCCTGCACAGGTTGCAGTGCACCACCAATCAATCATTCACAGGAGCATCTGCAACCACAGTTCAACTTAGAATCAACAGATAACCTAACATGCATGTTTTTGGTCTGTGGAAGGAAACTTCTGTATCTGGAGAAAAAACTATGCACACATAGCTGGGAATCAAACCCAAAACTGTCTTGCAGTAAGGTGACCAACTAACTGCACTACTTGCACTTATGAATCTTTAGAGGCCCTCAGCATCTGTCATGTTTTATTTATTTATTTATTTATTTATTTATTTTTTTGTTCTTTTCAGGAAGCTCCTTTCACCTGCTAAAAACTATTTTCAGATTCAAAATCTTTGAATTTTTAAATAGAGAAGTAAAACTTTCATATTGACTTTGTCCATAAATTGTAATAGATGAGCTGCAGGTTCCTTTAGATTAAAACAAGCTATCAATCTGCTTTGTACTTTTTATAAAGATCTCCCTCTGCATCTCAGTACTTTTCCCACCCTTTGTGTGTAAATTACAGGTAAAATTAGCTGAATAGCTGTTTGTGATGGATGTCTCTAGGCGCTGGAGAGAATTTGGTTATGGGACAATGATAGTTGCTTAGCAACACGACTGTAATACCTGTGGCCCAGTGTGAATTACCAGCTGTGGTTACTCAGTCAGTCAACACTGACTTCTTTTAACTGTCAAAAGCTAAAACCTGTTTGTAAAAGCTATTTTTCTTTTAAACATTAAAAAACCATTTGGAAAGACTTATTTGAGATTAGTATGATTAAAGCGGGGTCAAAGGGAACAAAACCATCTGTTTTTTTTTAACACACTTCACTAGATGTATGCTATTTCATACAATTTTCTATTAAAGCTACAGTGTGCATAATACTAAAGTAATTTAATGTTTCTGGAATTTATTTTTCTCCTCATCACATTTTTCTTTTCTGTAACCATCACCCCCGACACACATAATGTCTTTTAAAGCTGTCCAAAATCCTTATATAGATTTCTGTTATGATGTACATTGGCCCATTTCAAACCAAAATGATATTTGAATTTAAAGATAATTGTTAATATCTCTCTCCATCCCAATAGACTCACATAGTAAAAAAAGAAAACATGCCAGCTATTCACACTTTTCACTACACGGGTTTTTTTCCCAGTGAATTTAGCTAATTTATCATTGGTTCAGCAGCTAAAAGACCCCTTAGATGGAACAAAAGTTTTGTGCAAAGACATGTTTATATTTGCTAATTCTGTTAGTTGGTATTAGTCATTTTGCTTTTATTTTACCTGTCTTGTGGATCAATGTAGAGTGGTATGCTCATGTTCATCCACAACCTAATAATTTCAAAATAAAACTGATTTTTTTTTTTTACTAAAAAAAGCAGGTTTTACATTTAGGTTGATTAGTTTAATATTCACACTAAATTTCCTCGAGATCATTTATCAATTGGATTTTCTGAAACTTTACCATCCCTTCCCCAAAGGATACAGATTCTGTAGATGAACAGCGATGTTTTCCCAACTGCTACATCTATCCTTCCTCTCCTCTTTTACTATTCACTGTCATCTCCCGTGGCGCTCCCCCTTCATCTGACTGCCAAGAAGGGTCCCAAACACAGCCCTGCTTTTCACCCACTCAAATACACACAGCTCTGAAAAGTCCTTAAACTGAATGTATAAATGTTAATATAGACAAGAATACAGAGTAGGAAGGATTTAACGCAGAGCAAAGGAGCTGTTAAAGTCAGACAGATGGTGCATGAGAGTTTGAAAAGCATCAAATCTTATACATACACTCAGAGGGAGGAAAACTGTAGAACATAAAGGCAAAAAATACTATTAGCTATCGTTCGAGAGCAATTCGAATTATTGGATGTTTTTTAAATTGTATCTGCATCCAAGTAATGAAATGCATGTAAAACCAAGAAATGTCAGTGTAGATATCTATTATCCATAATGCAGCTACGATTCTTAAGATTGCTTTTAATTCATTTATTTTTCTATTAAATCTGCATTATGACAGTATTAAAAACATGAACTTTATAATGAAGGTGTAGCCAGTTTTGACTCAAAGGCTCAGCATTCACCAGCCCCTCCCTCCACCTTTCAAAGGTCAGACTCCGCCCCTTGTTAAATGTGAACACACCAATCCGTTGCGCTCATACATAATTGATGCAACCTGCATGGGTCGTGACCTTTCCCTAAGTAGTTGCAGTGATGCCTGGTGTGCATCTGTGGGTGTGTAGGATATATGGATGTATTAGCAAGGATGGGGCAGCATTTGAAACTGTATATATAAAGAATAATGGCTTGAAGGGCACTCACCTTCCATGGATAGATGCATGGAAGGACCGTGTGTGTGTCTGAGTGAGAAGTGATTTTTTTTTTTCTTCTGAAATTTAGTTTTGTATGTGTAACAAATGAGAGCAAATGGAATAAATGAGAGCTGAGAATGGCATTCAGTCAACATCAATACTGTGTGAAACAGACACACTCCACGTGCTCACACACACACACAAACACAAACACACACACCTTGCAAGCATGAACTCCAGCCGTCATTAGCATTTCAAAGTAACAAGGTGCAAGAAGCCACAAAATTATTCATTTTGTGCACTTTGAAGTGGAAATTTGCATAAAGACCAGAAAAATACTGTTTAATTTGCAACAAAAAAAAAAAGATTTTTGTTGCCTCCTCTTGTCTCCACTCACTAAAATCACTAAAAGAGTGTATTTTAGTTGTTTGCTAGTACTTATTTATTGGCAATATTTATCGCAATTTGAAATGTTTTACATTGTTTTCCTCCTAGTTTACTTTTAAATGCTCAACAAAGAAAAACTTGATTTTTTTTTCTTTGTTGGTCTTTTATCTAACTCCAAATAACCACCACAGTTCTGCCCCTGTCGGTTTTGACAAATGTAGCACAGTATTTTAGCGTGTTTCCGAGGATTCTTCACTCTCAGCTGGATAAAGCCGAAAAAAAAGACAAAACTAACAAACAAGTGTCTATGATTTAGTGGCCAGCAGCAGATATGTTTGGGATCCTCGTTGATCATTTCCTAAAACTATAACAGAATAATCTATTCAAACCTTTATATTCTCATATAATACTGAGAAAATACAAATGTTTCAGCTGTGTCCATAGATCTTCTTTTTTTTTAAATAATTTCCATAAAAAACACAAACACACAAAACACTTTTTAAATGCTAATAAATTCAGTATCATACACTGTGTGAAACTGTTCATGCTTATTAAAAGTTCCCTGTTTTTAGATGATTTTATGAGTTGGAAGTTTGAGTTGAATCTGTTTACAAATTTGACTTTATTGTTAGCTGTCCTACTCAGAGCTGTTGACTGTTTTGGTTTATTTTTGAAACTAGAAAATTGCAGAATTTGTGCTGATGGTATTTTATAAAACAAAAGTTGAAAGCTGTTTATATGAAGATATTGCAGCAGCTGGAATAAACTATGTGAATCTTCACCTGGAGGATTTTCCTGAGATCTATTCATATTGTTTTAATCATCCCATCAGTTTACATAAACACCAAATGTTACTGACTTCCTGTAAATGGATACGCTTGCAGTGGAGTTTTTTAAAATGTTTATGGGAAAGATGTTTCAATGTTGAATTTGAATAGATTTTTTTCCTCTTGGCTGCATTAATTACTCATTTCTCTGATCTGGGATTTTTAACATGTTTTATTTTTTTTTCTGATGAAATATAACAAGTAGTTAAATTTCTGCTCCAGGCAAGCAACTGTTTACTCTCAGTTAATTACAAATGCACGAGAAGTGTGTGAAATTTATCGCTCTTTTTTTAAAGTAAATGACACTGATTTGGATCATATAAACATAAACAAAAACAAAACACGTAGAATGATAGAAAATAAAATCCCAGTGGGGGGAAAGAGATTCAGCTGTTTCATTATGAACTGAGTGAATGTCACAGACATAATGGCATTTGCTGATGAATGCAGCTGTATAGAACTGTAGTCAATGTGCTCAGATTCAGCCAAAATGCATAAAGAAACTCACTGAATGTCATTTTAGGATTTGGCAGAACAACATTGTCTGTCATGCATTCAAAGCAGCCAAAGAAGATGAAGGCACGGGATATCTTCACTCGATCTCCATTCAAATTAGATTTGTTTTTGACATCTGTCAACAAACAAGCAAGAGCTGAAGATGACTGCTCTGGACATTTAGATCCAAAACCCCCGTGATTTACAGCAGTGTGCTAAAGTTTTAAGCAGGAATGACAAAATAAATAAATAATAAATTGTAATTGTTTAATTTTATCCATGTGAAAAGTGTGAATCACATTATTATTTGTTGTGAACATCAGTTTCCCACTGCTTAAAACTTTTGCACAATACTGTATTTTGATGGTGACTGGAATTTTCTTGTGATGTGAGTTTCTGATGTTGCATCAACTAGAGAAGCAACTCACTCTGCTTGAAATTCTTACTGGAACATTTTTTTTATTATTAAAATTGTACAGTTTGTGAATAAAACATGACATTGTTGCATGTTTAAACTTGCTGGGATGTTGGAAACTAGTCCAGGTGGAGCAAATTCAGCTCCTTCTCTCTAATATGTTTATGTTGGCTGTGTGCATGATGCGCACCGATGTTCATCAGCAGACAGGTAATAGTGTGTATGATGACAAGTCGGATGTTTATACCTTCTGAGCAGGCTTCTATTCTATTAAATTTGGTTTACTATACAAAATAAAATGTATAAAAGAAGCAATCTAAGGGAAAAACTTAACAATTCCCTTTGATCCAAGCACAGTAGGGAGGAAAAGCTCCTTTTAAAAGGCCTCCAGCAGAAACAAACTCATGGAGGGGAGCTTTCTGCCTTATCCAGCTGGGCGATTTATTGAATGATGATTTGTTTTTCCAACACTGCTGGATGTTGGCTGTGAAAACAAGGTTAGGTTTTTTAACAGTCTTGCAACATCCGGATCACAATATTCTTCCTCCAAGTTCTACAGGTTGTTCCTTAGTAGCGCAAACTGTGGATTTATTGAAAAAAATCATTATGTGATGACGATCAACAAGGATTCTCATGAATAGTTTCTTGTATTGGTTTAGCATAAACATAGAAAGGAAATGTGATATGGTATATCACAAAGTCACTGCACACATTGTATTCTGGGAACTTGGGTGTTAGTCAACAGGAAGCTGTAAAATACAAAAAAGGTGAGTGTTATTTATCTTCACAAGCTGTCAAAGGAGACGTAAACAAATGGAACTGCAGATCTCTAGATGCTTGTTATGAATAAAGTGACAACCACTCTTTAACACTGATGTTAAAACTGAAATTCAGTAGAGAATTTAGGTTCAGACTTAATTAACCATTTATGTAACCAAGGCGATGACAGCTTCATGGTTTCTTTTATAGGTTAAAATACATGCAGATGTTCTTGTTTAAGTTCCCCAGTGGGAAGTGACCTCAATCTGAAATAAAAAAGTATAGAGATAGAATAGAAACCCAAACACCCCAGGGCAATTGGATAGTGACAGGAAAGACACATGTTTTAAACCTTTTGAAATCATATTCCCATGTGCTTCACAGGGAAAAAAAAAAGGTATAAACAGGCAAATTATGAAAAAGGAAATAAAACTTCAATGTTTTAAATTACATTTTATTTTTTGGAATTAATGTAAAAAAGACATCAAGCTTGGCACAGGAAGGTGTGTGTGTGGGGGGGTGGGCAGCAAAGGCTGGATCAGAAAGGCAGAGGTAGACAGCTAGAGACAGAAGGAGCAAAAGATGTGACATGCGATAGAGAACGTGCCAGGTGGAGGTGTAAATAGATGGTGGATATGAAGATAGAGAGATGCAGGGAGCAGGTGTGAGAAAGAGGAAAATATAAGAGACAGACACAGCTGTCATCATGCGTTACTGCAAACTGATTGGTGGTCGCCAAGAGCTTCCCTCCAATCATCCTTTATGTTGACGTGTATTTGTGTGTGTTTGTAAAAGATTGACAGGAGAGTGGGTTACTGTTGACTTTAGTGTTTTTGCATTTATGTATGTCGTGTGCATCTATTAGTAATTTTGAAGAAGTGAATATGAACTATGACCCTTTGATTGAGCTCTTTTTTTCAGTTTAAAAGACCTTTAAAATGTATGTTTTTGTGACAAATAGAGTTATACCAGTACAAATAAAAGAATTGCTGAATTGTTATTTTTACAAATGCACACAAATCCAGTTGCTGATTATGTGGAAATAAATAAGACATGTCAGGATTTGCAAAAAGGGACTACTGATCGCATGTTTTGCTGACATTTGAAGCAAGGTTTCCTATTTTATGTCTATATTTGACAAGTTCAAAATAATTTAAAAAAGCAATAGTTCCAAAGAAAAGTTTTGGCTCTGAAATCTTCACTGCTTTTACTACTTATTACTTCTCTACACTTGTAATTTTCAGCCATCCTTTTTCTAAAATTTAATTCTGTCCACAATTATGCTGTTCAGGTTGCTCGACTGCACCGACTTGGTAAAACTTTTTTAAACCTATTGAGATAGTTTACTGTGGATTATGGGGAGTATACAGGATCATTATTCTGTCATCATTTGTTCATCTTGACCTGTTTACAGATGGACGTTTACATCCATGCATAACTAATTGAATCCAATTTCCTTTCCCCCAGTGAAATGTTCCTCATGTCACTGCATCAGAAGCATGTTTAATCCAGCAGTATGTGCTACGAGTTTGTTTTTTTTTATTAAATAGTATTCCTCTTCTTCATCCTAACATTCATTTGGTTCTTGGGGCTTATAAACTTTATTTTAGTAAAATAACTTGTTTCTAACAAGCTTGTTTCAATGATGAAATTATGTTTTATGGCAATGAAGTGAAGGTTTTATGCTCCAAACTTATTTTCAAGTTTGTATTTGTACAAGATCTGAACAGTGCACCACCACCACAAAGTCTAAATCTAAACATTGACTTTTATATGCTTTTCTTACAATCCTAGCAGCTGTTTTAACTGTTGAGGCTTAATGTTTCTCAGTCATCCAGACATCAGCTAAACATAAAGACTTCCTGTAAACTGCCTTTTTATTAAAATCTCATGTTTTTGAGTGCCTTAAATCTTTGCTGTGGGGAAATGTGTGTGTGTCCTTTGCTAACTTATCTACATGTGTCAAAAAATGGAAAATTTCTGCAAAATTCTTGAAAGTCTGCTTCCTCCAACACATTCCAGAAGCTTGAAATCTTTATCAGATGTAGTTATGTTGGTATTCTACACCCTGAGTCACTGCTGCATCCTTTCAGCTCACTATATCTGTGACTGTGATTGACACTTTCAGTGCCCCTAACAACCGCTGACACACCTCACCAACCATCTGTCACTCACAGCCCCCTGTCGGCAGAGTAACAGAGGTCTGGATCGAGGAGGGGTCTGATACAAAGACCGCATCCATGACAACCTGTCACTCCTAGCAACCTCAGCCGCCTTCTGGACACATCGTTCTCTGCTTGAAGCTAATTTGACTCTATTACTCTTCTAAAATCGCCTAATTTAAGACTATCCTGATGTTATTGGCTATTTAAATATGCAGATCAGACTAAATACACAAAAATCAAATGAATCAATCAGCTCTCAAGTTTGGGCAAAATTTTAGCTACTACTTCCCCCTCAGAAATAAGCTGTAGAAAAGAGCAGCCTTATGGTTGGAGTGCAACAAGTGTGACAAGGAAATGACCAAGGACACTAATAAGATTGTGAATGTCTAAGGTCAGAGTGAGTTTAGCAGCTACAACAAGGCGACACACTGCCATGACTATTCTCAGCTGATAAAAAGCACGTCTCTAACTTTTTAAAAATGATATCATCAGTAAGAAACATGAAAATATTAAAATATATGGCTTCAACTACAATAATTAGCAAACATTATCAAAGCCACAAACAAGATGTATCACTTTTAGCAGAAAAGGGGGACTAATGAAGACAAAATAACTGATGATAAAATGCATAAATAAAAGTGTTAAATCGTCTTTCTAAAAATGCATCAAGTCGAGATAACTGAGTTTTCTATGTAGTTAGTCACAATAATGCCTATTACATTTCATCTGCACATGCTTTTAGCAAAGTTAAATTCATACAATCTTTATGTCATATTCATGACATGTTTATTATTCATATTTCTTGTTAAATAAAAGGTTTCTTTCACAACTGCAGATCCAGTGATCACATGCGCTCTAACAAGAGAAAAAGGTCTGTTGCAAGACATTTAAATAAAGAAAACCCGAACTCACCAAAATATTTTATAGATTTAGAAAAAGTTAAACCTAATCATTCTGTTGAATGAGAAAGTAGTACCACGTATAAGTCGATTTGCGTATAAGTCGGACCTCTTTCTCAGCAGAAAAATTGAGGAATTTAGCATTGACCTGCGTATAAGTTGGTGTCAGAATCAGTTTGTGTCAGGAAGTCCCAGTGATGAAGGGTGTTTGTGAAAATGAGAGCAGAAAATAATGAAAACTGTCCATGGCGTTTGAGATACCACATTTCTTGAACGATTTGATTACTGTTTCAGCAGGAATCTGGTCCCAGGCTTTCATCGTCCACTCTCATACCAGCTGAAGTGATGGTTTCTTTAAGTTCCCGGCGGGTGTAAACTGTTTGTCGCCGCTGATCATCCACCGCGTCCACATCTCTTAATTTCTTTATTAAATTTCTTTATTATTATAACAATAAAAAGATATAACGTGTCTTTGATAACCCACGCTGATAAGGAACACTGTTCGCTCGTCCGAGTACTTGCTCCAGTCCCCAAGCTGAAAAAAAACTGCTTCTTCCTGATATCTCACGTATAAGTTGGAACCTCTTTTCAGACCTGAAATTTACTCCTCAAAAAATCGACTTATACACGAGTATATATGGTGTTTATACACATACAAGTAAGAGTGAGAAAGATCATGATATTTTCACGTGTTTTTCTTTCTCTAATAAAAAAAGATGGTTAAAACAGATTTAATTCACATTTAAATAATGAGACATGTCACCGTCATGATAATCTGATACATCCTGAGAGTTACATGGTTTACTCATATAAAAACAACATAAATCACTCATTCAGATGCAGAATTGGCTTTTCATTGAGCCTTTTATATCATCAATATGAAAGTTTATATTCTAATATTTACTCTGAGGGCAAAACATTCATTTAGCCAATGAAGTGGAAACGTGGTGTTGGAGTTGTTTACAGTTCGTTCAGTTTTTAAAGACACTTGATCAGGTGAGACATCCGTTCACTTTCCAGCTCCAACGGCATCGCACTGCCTCCAGATGAAGCTCTGTAGCGAGTCTATGCGTTCTTATAGATGGTGTCTTTTTCTCTCACAGCTCAGATGGAAATGAGTCTTATGAATATGCATGCATTCCCAGAGCTCTCTCTGAGTTAAACCTCACTGTCTCTTCTGCTTCTCATCGTCAGCCCGCTTTCTTTTTTCCTGTCACTCCTTTTTTCTCAGTCCTTCACTCAGTCAAATAACCTCCATGCAGAAGTCTGACTGAAAGTCACGAACGACGTTCAGAAAGAATATTCAATGTGAAGATGAAAGTTTGTGTGACATCTTACAAATGTCTGAAGACAGGTAGAAGACAGCTGGGTTCTGGTGTATGTGCAAGTGTCCAAACAGCCATGAAGCTCTATGAGATTGTTGTGTTCATCTTTGTAGGAAAGTCAGACAGTTTATGCTTGTTATATAAGTTCATAACAAGTAATATTACTCTGATAAAGCATCTTCCAT
>SSNP01000002.1:5151998-5312350 GCA_006937955.1 Pachypanchax playfairii | reverse complement strand
ATTTAGACATACCTTTTTTTCTGTAGTTTTAATGAAAGAGGTTCTGATCTATATAAATTTAAACAATTCATTTTTCCAAGCTTCAATTTTCCTTAAATTTAGCTTGATATTGGACAGGGAAACAATGGCAATGTCCTTGTATGTATACAGTAAACACTAATCATCAGTCCATCCATCCATTTTCTACACCCACTTGATCCTGTGCAGGGAGCTGGTGCTTGTCTAGGGCTGTCATTGGTTAAGAGGTGGGGTTACACCTTGCATAGGCGGCCTATCCATCATAATGATTCCTCATAGAGACAAACAACCATTCACACTTGACGTGCTGATATTTTGCACCATTAAACCCAACATGCATGTTATTAAACTGTGGGAGGAAACTGGAGGATCCTGGAAAAACCCATGCATGCACATGTAACATGTAACCAAGTGCACCACCATGCAGCTTTTACATTAATCAAGCATAACTGCCTCTAAAGAAGCTTTGACCAATCAGTGCATGTCCAGAAACATCTGGGGACATCCAGGAGTTCCACACTGGGACTTTACCAATAAATCTTCACTGATGGGTAGCAGAGTCATGTACCATGTGTCTAACTTTAACATAAATAGGGCTGATACCAAAGATCTCAGTTCATTTTTCTGTTTAGGAAACATAATTATTTTATTTGTTTATTTTGCAGTTTTGCTTTGGGGATTTGCTTTAGTTTAGAAAAAAAAATGCAATGATGATGAAATTCTCAAGACCAAATCAGTTTTTTTATTTCCATTTTGGGCTCAGATGCTTCTTATTAGATATAAAAAAAAACATGGGAACAGATGAAAAGCATAAGATTAGTGTGTATTAGTAATTTTGAAAAAGCGAATATGAACTATGACCCTTTGATCGATCTTTTTTTATAGTTTGAAAGACTTTAAAATGTATGTTTTTTGTAAAAAAAAAAAAAAAAAGAGAGTTTTAGGTATTAGGTATTATTATTATTATTATTATTAGGTATTAATAGGGTAGCGTATTATTAAAGAGGGTATTAGGAGAAGTGGCACATGAATGAAGTGACACCCTGAGACAAGGTTGTGATGAATGAACTCCTGTTAGCTCCTCCTGTGGTGTGTATCACATTTTAGTGTGTGAGTGGTGCTGGGCATCTCGTCTTTCTGCACAGAAATTGCCGGTTTGTTTGAGCAGCTCTTAACCTGAGGTGTGTGTTGTTTCATGAATTATAAATGAAAAGTGAATCAATAATCTGCTTAAGAACTCTGTGCTTTTTTTCTTTTTGTCTGTGTGTATGTGAATGATTTAGGGCTTGCAGTAGTGCAGTAGTGTGGTTGAATATTGGAAACAAACACACACACATGTATAAATATATATATAACAAAGTGGTAATACTAATAATAAAAATGCCACCGTATTTTTCCACAAAGTGGCTTTTGTGTATAAGGATCATCTTTATTTCATATTTCTCCACAAATGAAGATCTAAACATGTTTTTCATCTGTGCATCTGTATTTGTGTTGTGCTTCAATAAAACAGCACAAGACAGAATGCTGTGCTCACAGCTGAGTGGAAAAAAACACCTCGGCAGATTTACTATAATGTTACCACACACAGCTACACCAATTCTCTTTTATGTACACACACTCCCTCTCACATGCACACACACACACAGCGTATGAAGGGAGTAGTTATGGTCCAGTGCTTCTCCAAGGACGGGGGTGCAGGAGAGGACTGGGCAGAGTAATCACAGTTAAAGAGTGTGTGCGTCTTTAGGGAGGTGAATGAATGCACTACAGGGGACAGAGAATGGTTTAGCACTGGAAAAATGGATGAGGTTTCAAGTAGAGTGGAACATCCTGTCCCACGTACCATCCCTCACACACCAGCTCGGCGTGGGAATGTTAGTGTTGCCGAGCAATAGGAGAGACAGATGAGGGAATTCAAAACACAGAATGTGTTCCAGCACATTTTTATTTGCTTTAAATGTTTTTTTTTTTTTTTTCTCAGCTTGCTTAACCTGAAGCTTCTCCTCATGCACAATCTGCAAAACACTGCCACTGAGGTGAAACTTCAAAAGCTTCAAAATCTACTGTAAAGCCTTAAAAATAGAATCTCCGTTTTTTTTTTTTTTAATCATTTCTAAATATCTTCTAATCAGAGAACATTTCAAACATGCAACATTGTTCTACACAGCATGTGTTGTGTTTTAGATAGTATCATCTAATAACTTCTAATATCTTTAAATCTGTACTGTCAAATTTGTGGTTTGGATGTCGAGGGGCCTCCCCACGTACGGTTAGTTCTTTTTGTTATAGAGTCTGTCACATGAGCACAATTTACATCACTGAACATCCACCATCTGTACTTTATATACCTTAGAAACTGATAGATTTCTGTATGCCCCAACTTGTAACATTTACTGTGAATGGACCAAGTATTTCAGAGTGAAATAAAGTGACGTATATCACATAAAAAAAAATTATTACAGTACACACAAAATGTATATTTGACACAGTTTTCTTTGTAAACAAGCTCAGTGTGACATTTTCGTGCTGTTCAGAACCTGTAGCTCTCTAACAGACTTTAAAGGAGCCATCACACGCTGTGGGTAAACTATACAGCGCATCAGTCTCTGTTGTTGCTTGGCAACATCAAAGGAGTCTTACTTTGTGAGCTGAGAAAATATGTCATTTCTATTACTTTTATATGACACCTTAAATATGATCTCATATATAATTACTATTAAATGTAAACTTAAAACTTAAGTGAGTTGTATATACAAAGCAAAGTGCTGTTGATGTGCCTAAACACTGTCCAGCTATATATATTATAGTGTTCAGGTTCATCTGGTTCACTGCACCAGCTTATCGCTCCTCAGATATGTATCTCTTTTCCTCTGAGGAACAGAACCAACGATGAGGCAGTTTCCAGTTATAGAAGTCAGATGCTTGTTAAAAAGGGCGCTCCACTATACCGACACTCCTCTGGAGGCAATTGCAGTGTAGATTTGAGTGCACTACGTATTTCATGCTTCATGTTGCCAGTTTCAATATCAAAACCCCCTTATCTTGTTTTGCAGAATGGGTCAGCTGTCTCTGTTTATTTATCTTTTTTTTATTTCTAACAAATAGACATAGAAATGAAATCAAACAGAGAAAGAGACAAAGGATTAAAGTTGCTAAGGTGAAGAGAACCAAGTAGGTAAATGAAAATGTTGGTGCTGCAACTCAGTAGTATTTCTGTTGTGATGTGCAGCCATTGAACAAACTTTATACACACTGATCGCTCCTTTGTTTTGGCTGGACAGTAAAGATTAATGTAAGACCTCTTGTCAGAGGTCGAGAAAAGACTCCTCTCAGGATGAGTTGGATCTCTACAATGCAGTTTTTATCATCCCCTTTCCTTCCCCCCGGCATGCTCTTGATCACTAAAAAGGGAGCAGCAATAGGAAGCTGATAAAAAAAACAATCGTTCAGAATCTCCAGCTGCTTCCTGCTGTGCAGCACTCTGCTTGCAGCTGCACTATAATGCTATAGTTATTTAAATCCACTCACATAAATTTATTCAGTCAAGAAAAAACCCTCAAGAGACTCAAAATATGTAGCTCTAGTTTTGTTATTTACACAGCTAAATGTGGCCTGACATTTAACCACATGACTCGGAAAGAAAATAACAGAAGTTGTGGTGTTACAGTTATTGTCTTTTTAAACCAAATCCTGTGGGATGTGGAGTAAATGTAAGAGTTTTATAAAGATTATAGCTCTAATGTGGGACATTAATTCTTTCTGAAGTACAGTGCAACACAATATTTACTGATGTGACATTGTTATCCCAATTTTGCACAGTTTATTTAAAGTATTAAATCTGAAAGCACTATACAAAAAAAAGTCTAATTCATATCAACAGGACCAGATTCAAAACCAAGTATGTACAATTGGTTCAGTCACAGTTTAACATGATCAGTTTCAGTAAATTATAAAATGCCAATTAGTTTTTTGTCATGCTCAGAATGTCAGATTCTCCTTTTACTTTATAACCAGTTAAAACTTTGGGAGTTTGCCATCCAATCGCAAATTTACCCCATGTTTCACACATTTTCTGACTCAAGAAAACTGAATTCAGAAGAGTTACAGATAACTTAAAGACACTTTTCTAACTATTCTACATAATCTACATGTCTTGTGAATTTTATGAATATGTTTGAAATGTTTGTGACACGAGTATGACTCCCTGTGGCTCACCTTAGAAAATTGAGAATTCTTGAATGTTTTTAGATCTTTTGGAATCTCTCTCACAAATTACTTTTGCAGTTTGCCTAAAGTCTCTGCCCAAAAAGATGCAAGGTGAAGGAAAACCCAACATTAGCTCAAACCCACACCTCTAGAAATCAACAAAAAAACTAATAATAACACTGTGACAAATCTACGATCCTATCCTAAGAAAAAAACACATCACAATTATTACTCTGAAAAAACGCATGGTATTTATTCAAATAAAAAACCTTAATTCATTAGCCATATTTTTTTTTAATTTGTAAAATTGTCTTGTTTCTTGACTATTTTATATTGCAGATGAAACAGATTAAGTAAATGAATTAACTTTAAGGATTGGAGTGTTGATATGTTTTATCGTAATAATAAAAAGTACAAATCTATTCTGTACTGATACTGAGCCAAGTTAATTCTACCCATTAAAGAAGACAAAGTTCAAGCAGTTTGAACTCTTTTCAGTCTAATTTGTAAAGCAGTTTTCAAACATAAGTGCAACCCAAAGTGCTTTACAGAAAGATTAAAAAGGAAGTTAGTGTCAGAAGTGAAGTTAAATGTAAAATATTACATCAATCTTTTTCCTTTACACACTCATTGCTTTGCTGGGTTTCTGGGGCAGGTACTTGTAGGGTCGTAGGGTGAAGGGTGTGGTACATCCTGGACAGATTGTCAATCCATTACAAGGCCACATTCAGTTTAACAATGTCTGATACCTACATTTATTTTTAGAGTTGCCAATTAACCCAACATGCATTGGTCTGTGGGAGACCAGAGAAAACACATGCATGCTCCATGTGTGTATGTATTATAAATAGAGTCAATTAAAATAATTTTTAAATTATTTTTACAAAATATGTTTATGATGTGATTATTTTATTAAAACTGTGGTTTTGGAGCAATCCACCTTGCATACAATACCTTTTATGGCATTTTCAGAGAACATTTAGAACTGTTTTCCTAGAGTTACAAATTTGCTATAAAGAAAAATTGTTAGCTTCTCTGAAGTATCTGTATTTTTTATGATTATTTCATCTAAAATATAAGTCAGTGTGTTGTACAGTGCTGTGAACAATGACTTACAATTTTTGTTTTTTGTCACAATTAAATGATTCAGATCCTCAATCCAATTCTGATATTAGACAAATATAAGTAAATGCAGAATGTAGTTTTAAAAGGATGAGCAACTGCAATCAAACATTTACAACACTGCCAACGAGTCTTTCACATAACTGTGGAGAAATTTTGGTCAACTGTTTTTTGAAGAATTATTTTAAGTTAGGCACATTGGAGTGTTTTCAAGCATTAGTGGGCAGATTCATTCCATAGGATCTCAATTCGATTTGAATCTGAGCTTGTCTAGGCCATTCCATAAACGTTCTTTAGACGTATTGTAGCCATTTAGAAGTGTGCTTGTTGTGTGCTTTGGATCATTGCCCTGCTGCATAATCCAAGTGCGCCAAATGGCCATACATTATCATGTAGATGTTTCTGGTAGAGGGCTGAATTAATGGTTTTAGCAGTTCTCGATAAAAGTCATTCAGGTCCCAAAGCAACAAAACGTCCCCAAACTATCACACTACCACCACCATGTTTGATTATGTTTTTTGGATATGCAGTATCAGTTTTGTGCCAGATGTTATAGAATGCACACCTTCCAAAATGTTGCACTTTTTTTTCCTCATTTGTCCACAGAATAATTTCTCAAAAGTCTTGGGGATCATTAAGCTGTTTTCTGGCAAATGTGTTTTCTTTTTTTGACAGCTGTGGTTTTCGCCATGGAACTCTCTCATAAATGCCAATTTAGCCCTGTCTTTTTCTCCTTGTTGACTCATGAAGACTGACCTTAACTGAGGCCTGCAGTTCCTTGTAAATTGTTCTAACTTCTTTTGTGATCACCTGGATGATTTGTCAATGAACTCTGAGTTATTTTGGTTGACCAGCCAAATCATGGAAGGTACACCACTATTCTGTGTTTTCTCAATTTGCTTTCACTTTGGTTTGTTGTAGTCTCAAAGCTTTAGAAATGGTTTTGTAACACTTTCCAGACAAATAGATGCCATTTATGTTTTTAGTGATCTTTTCTTGAGAGGAAGTGCAATAACTTTTTGCATTAGAGCCTTGTTGGTTTGGATAGGTGTTTTGAAATAAATGAATAATAAATGACATCATCAAAAAACATATTTAGTATTTACTCGTGTATATTTGTCTGAAAATAAAATCTGTTTAATGACTGGACACATTTAGATGTACATTCAAAAAATCCAAAATAGAATAAATACCACAGAGCAAATACTTTTTCATAGCAATAAAAATCTGTGTCTGAGTCTTATAGTGGCCCGGCTGAATAGCAAAGTCCATCTCATGATGAACCAGTCACCTCCAAGTACCTTTTGGCTACTGAGAACTCTCTGAAAGACTTGACAGATGGGATTCTCAGCAGTTGGTAAAGGAAAGACGTGCTTTTCAGTTATTTCCCCAAGGGCAGCTTTCAGACAGTGAATGCTCTCTTACTCCTATGGTGCTGTAATTACCGCTTGTTGATTTCTGCAATGGACATAAGAAATGTGTTGCAGTGTTCATGTGTATATGTGTGTGTGTGTGTACACACTTTAGATAATGATAACTCTCTTGCAAAAAAAGAAAAACACACAGAGACACACTTGAGAAGTGTGAGGAATTCTCTCTGCTTGCTTTTTGACATCCCACTGTCAATTTTTGTACACTTAAAATGACTGACAAGCTCTGAAAAAAACAGAATGAGTTTCTCAGACAATGGTGGCAGTGATGCTGGAAAACACTTAAGACCAATAAAAAAATGACAACATTGCAATTATTTCCTTAAATATATGAGATGTGTACAAGAAGTACAAGTTAGTACTCATTTGCATGCGATCTTAAGGGTAGAACACTTACATTTTTTGATGTGTTAAACATGAATTAGGTGAGAATTTATAACTTGTTAGTAAAGTATCTGCTTCAGTGTTTTACGTTTGGAATCTTCTGTAGAAGGAAGAGTTCCTTTGAATATTTGGAAAGTGACAAAACGTATTTCTGTTTAGTGCATTTTTTGTGTCAAATGGCTTTTACAGCCCTGCGGAGACACCAACTAAAGCACCAATATGGGCAAAATTACACTAGCAGCACAGCGGGCAGCACAAATAAAGGAAAAATGGAGAAGTTTACAGAAATCTTGACATGAGAAAGTACAGAAAGTACTGAAGTAGTTTTATTAAGTCCAAGGCTAAAAAGTGGTTTTACAGAAAGCTTAAAATTTGTGAAATGACTTCAGTCTGACGCCATTAAAGATGTTACATGCCAATGTTCCTCTCAGATAATGTAGCTGACAATGAGTGGATGAATAAAAACACAATATTAAACTTGTTTTTGAGTTACCTCGTAGGACCTACAGAAGCTTAATTGGTGAATATTGATATTTTATGGGTCTAAAAGAACAAACACTGAAAAAAAACTCACAGGAAATAAATAGGAAACATAGTTTATCTATTGTTTAAACTCAGGTGGAATATTTTTTGTTTTAAAATCTAGAACTCATACACACAGCATGACCTTCCTGCCTCCGGCTCAGTGAAGAGAAACACAGTAGCTTTCCTCTAGTTTTAGATGGTTCCTACTGCAGAGAGAGCACAGCGACCTCCTTTTTCCCAACATCAAGCAGCAAACAGAGCAGTTCCCTGATGAGGCCCTCAAGGTGCCCCTACCACCCCTCGATGTTAGCTTAGGGTGGAAGAAATATAGAAAATAAAAAGAGATAAAAGTAAAGGATGAGCGATAAAGAACAAAAGGTAAAAATAAAGGTGTAAAAAGGGTATAAAGCATCGAAAATGGTGAAAGCAGGAGCACATCTGAGAAAATACAAGAAGTGATTGAGACTTGAATGAAGAAATGAAGAAACATGCAGCTTTTCTGTCCTCCCGTGTCTTCTTAGTATCTTCTCCATCATTAGCAGCACCTGCCACCACTCTTCAGGCTAATACTCAATTTCACTTTAATCTTTTCTGAAGGAAAACCCCCAGCATTGCTGTAAACAGACAGTGGTGTTGATTTCTCGCTCGCTGCCTATCCGTCTAGTTTAGCTCCAACTGTGAAAACTATAAATTGTATCAGTGGTTTCAGCAGCACATTCAGGAACATGCCGCTGTGTCTTTGTGTGTCATATTTGGAGGATGGACCCACAGTGCTGGTTTCATGTTGGAACTTCACAGCAAAAAAGTTTTTATAAAGAAAAACAAAAAGTGCTGATGGGGCAGCAAACAAAACTAAAATATAGAGGAAACAGCACAAATGATGTAAAATATGCTGGAAAAAGGTAGAAACAACAGTAGGATCTGACAATAGAAAAGTAAAATTGAGGACTGATTGTAAAGAGATGCTTACAGAGTGGAGGCAGCTGGACTGATTAGGCAGATGAATTGCAGGTGCAGGCTGAGTAAATGGTAGAAAATAAAGAACTGTGGCATGAGGAGGAAAAAAAACAGAGAAAACTGAAAAGCAGTTGACAAAATGAATAAAATAAAACAGAGACGGGCCTGAAAATAAGAAATAACTCGAAAATTAAAAGCTCTAAAGAAAACATAACTCAAAATCCAACACCAGGATTCAACTATTGTTCTCGTAAACTGATCTCATACTTGAAGGTTTAAATGGAAGAGATCCATGAAATTTCCAGCCTTGTTTGATCCCATTTTCGAGTTTCTTCTTCTTTTCCGCGGGTCAAGGTTAGAGCTGAGCCTAAGTTGCTCTGTTGCCAGGCAACATCATCAAATGCACGGTGACATCATTTATGACCTCAATACTTCACATTTGGCAGTGGAATTGCTGTTGACCCGAGGTTGTGTATTGCGCTGTGTGTGTGTTTCTTCTCAGCAAGCTGGCTCAAATAAAAGTCAGGAAGATTTTGAGCTTAAGAATGAAATGTTCATAAATGATTCCAGAGATTTTAGTTGCAAATGAAGTTACAACTCTGCTGTTGTACTCATAAATTCTACTTTATTCACAAACTTTATTTGCTGATGCACATTAATTTCACAGCATGGTTACAAGCTCTCATAATTTGTGAACATTAATTTTACAAGTTTTCTGAGCTCGTACTAATCACACAGGCATCTTACAAATGACCCAGCCTTTTCAACGAGCTCTGGACTTTCTTTTGTTTTATATTGAACTTATTTTACCTTTTAATCGATGGTGTATGAATCTCAAGACTGCAAATGCAGAGTGCATGCATCTGATGCCTCTCAATGAATCCTGTGTAGACAGTTAGAGCAGCTCCTGTTCCCAGAACTTCCAAAGTTTTGTAAAAGCTGCTCAGTAAATTCTCTCTCCTGTTATAACATGAAACGAAAGCTGTCGTTCACAAAGTAATAGCTCTAAAGCAATAAATAGATAGAATGATAACACTTTTTTCCAAACCGATACAATACCGATACTTGGATCTGAGTACTTGCCAATACCGAGTACCAATGGTGATGCTTCTACCACACAAAAAATGCAATGAATTGGAGACAGGTTTTATTTTCATCTCTGCTTGTTACAACAAATGATGGTGAACTCGATACAATAATAAAATATTAGTAAAATTATAACAAAACTAAAATTTCAAGTGAAAAATAGCCATCTTTCCACATTTTAAACATCGGTTCATGGTATTGGTTAACTAACCAATACAAATACCAGTATTGGTGCATTCCTAGAAATAATTGTGCTAGTTTTTGAAGAAGTGTATAGAATCTAACTCCATGGGACACCTTTGGGATATATGCACTGAAACTATGACCCTTACCACCTGAGATCTTTTGGAAAGTATAAGAGACATAATAAAAGACTAGAGCAAAGTTCAGGCTCTTGAATGAGGTGCACTTGATTCACTTTGTTTTGACCATGAGATGTAGTGTAGAATCTCATTTGGCAGATACCAGACCATGTAGGAAAGTGGATGTAACATCAAAAGCTGTGTTAATTTAGCATTTTCTTCATGTTTGTAAGTCTGTTTCCTCTTATTGCATCAACATAGATCTCATTCAGACAGTGGAACCTCAGGCTCTTTTCTGCAGTGTAGCATCTGGGGAGAATCACTCTATAAGTGAATGTGCAAAAAGAGTGTGTGATTGTGTGTGCACGTGCACTTTGTGTTGCATTCAGCCCCTCTGTGAAAAAAATAGGAAAAAATAAATGTTTTTTTTTTTATAGAATGTTTTTCTTTTGTGACACACTGGTGTTTGTTTACCAAGATCTTATTTAAGATAAACTCCCTCTCAGCCTCAGCTGCCTACAACAACATGTTCTGTATATAGTGTGTGTGCTGAGCCCTGCAGTTATTGTTTGGATTCATGTGATGGAGATTGAGTTGTACTTTCATGAGTATCTGCATGTCATTGGTTCTATAAATGTATCCTTTATCTTATTTGCAGAAAAAAAAACATATTTTTGTCATTTAAATCTTGAATTAATTCAATAAACAGTTGTCTAGGCTGTGAATCTTTTATCAAGCACTTGATCCAGTCTATTTAGCTCCATTTTAACCCCTTTATGTCTGAGTGGAACTTATAAACGGATGTTTCACGTCATTTCTCTTAAAATAATTATTGTTTAACCGTTCGCACTTCCCTACATATGCTAAACGGTGACAACAGATGCAGATTTGCAGCTTGAATTCAACACATTTTTTAAACAATTGGTCGTTGATTTCACACAGATACAGACAAAAGCAGGTTCACGCTTTCAAAGCTTCTTATCTTAAAAAACACCCTTTATAATGCTTACCAGGTGTTCCATCAATAAAACACATAACAGTGGTGTGCCTGCTGTCACAGTGATTGCAGCTTCAATAAAGCTGGAACCCACTTTCAGTTATTATAATCTGATGTCTTTGATTGTGACATGAGAGGACTTTTAGGTGGCTGATCCTGCACAAAGCATGTAATGAAAAGGAACTGACACACAGACAGGCATTTCCTCTTTTGGAAGTTTGTTACTTCTTTTTTAAAGTTCTGAGGGAATTCTCTTTTATCTCCTTGTTTGGGAACCTTCACTTGAGCAGGGCCAGATTTATGTGCACGTGATGCATACTGGTAAAGCGTTGGTGAGCTGTGCCTTGCTGAGCGTCACAGAAAACAGAAGAATTTCTTTCGTTTCATCAAAGAAATATTTGAAAAGGCTAAAATAACATTAGGATCAATGTGACATTTAAAAAACATTGAGAAAACCAAACATGAGGAAAAACAAAAGTTTTAAAAACTAAATAAGAGGGGGGGTAGTCTTTAAAAAATCAGAAAATAAAATAATAAATACCCGTCACTGGAACTGAGAGAAGCATCATCCTTCAGCTGCTGTATGTCAAGTTTTCAGCTAAAAGATTGTTGTTGTTTTTATGCCTGTCAAACTGTCATCCATTGCATATTTTTAAGCTGAGAAAACGGCGTTTTGTGACAGGCTGCTTGTAACAAAGTGTCTTATGATCCAATTTGAAATTAAATGATAGCTAAATGTGTATAATATAAAACTGCCTTCATAACTCAACACACTGCACACGAGGAGGTTGGATGACTGTAGAACTTCACAACAAATTTCCTGCAGCTTTTTGTTCATTTTTGCACTCATGATGTCATATATCTGTTTAGGGTGGAGTAAATGGAGCTGTACATGTCTGTCCCAGACATGGGATAAGTGAGACAGCACAAACCCAATTTTGATGAAACTCTGGGGAGTCATGCTTCATGCAGCTCTGGCATGTTCAAAATTACTATGTTTGGCCCACTGTAGGAGCAGCAATTACCTGGCAAACATTTTAATAACCAGTCATATCTCATATACTGCTGAGGGGAATATCCAGTTACCCATGCTCTACAAATTAGTCTCAAGGGCCAACACTTTGAGACATATTGGATTTACCACTGTTTGAGTTTCAATGAAACCGTTTTGCTGCCAGCCTTTTTATTTTTCTGGTCAATTTACTAATAATTGTTGGGTCAATACCTAATGTTATTTTTGTATTTATACCAAATATTAAGGTTTAAAAACAGGGTTCTTTCTTTTCTGGTACAAAGACCTACTTTATATTAGCAATGAAGCCACATGACAGCATAAACCCTCAAGATTTAAAAAAAGGTTTGTGGGGGGTTGTTATCTCATCATCTCATCACAGTGGCACTAATGATAGACATTAAATCTTTTAATCATCTGTAGAGATCTCAAAACATACTGGATGAGGCTCTAAGCAGGACTTTTATGTTAAAGGCACACCTGTCACCTAATCTTTTTAATTAATAACCCTGTCAGGCTACGATACATGTTCTAAATCACGCAGTTCCCGTGAGGATTCAGTTTTTCAAGGTAAAATGTTGCCAAAAGAGCAACATGAAGAGCTTGATTGTGGAGGGTTCTGGCTCTTCTAAAGGATCTTGTTCCAATCTGTATTTTTATTTCAGTGTTACAGATTCATGGTAAATTCTCTGTAACAGAGAAACAGACAACAAGCGTTAACTCTGTGAAGCAACATGTCGGATCTCACTACCATAAGAAGCATTAAAGCCATGTTTAATACTTTCTATTGATTTATTTTCAAGAGCTTGTTCGAGTAAGTGTCCACACTGAGTCAGGTGTTCACAGCTGGTGTTTGTGTATTTTACAGAATATTCCAGCACTGCCTTGTGGTAAAGCACTATACTCGTACGATGGCAAGGAACCAGGTGATCTTCAGTTTTCCAAGGGTGACATCATAATCCTGCGACGCAAGGTAGATGACAACTGGTACCATGGGGAGCTAAATGGTTGTCATGGTTTCCTGCCAGCAAGTTACATCCAGCTGCTGCGTCCCCTGAGCCAAACTCCCCCCCAGGGCAAAGCTCTATACGACTTTGAGGTCAAAGATAAAGACCAGGATAAAGATTGTCTGGCCTTCAGCAAGGTAGCTCACACATACACATGCACACTATACACACGTGCACTACACACCAAAACTCAAAGGACAATGTTATTCAATAAGAGGCAGTGTAAATATGAACAAACTGCATGGCTGAATGAAAGTTAGATTTAAGGAGTCGATGTACAAGAACTTGAATATTTTACTAGAAGGAAACACTAATCTGTGACCACAAACGATGCTGATAGGCTGTTTGTTTTACTAGTAAGTTATTAGATCTGATTTTACACCACATGTTAGTTCTTTGATTGTAAATCAAATTATTTAAATGTATTCAGATTGTTTTACATAAAATCAAGGTTTGTAATAAAGGAAAGCTCAAATCGACATCAGCCTGGTTTCCTCCTCGTGGTATTATTTAGTTTAAAAGTTCTTTCTACGAGTGAGTCTGTGTAAAACAGAATTTTTCAGCAGTGCAAATGTTTGAAGTGAGATATTTCAAGCGTGGCTATAAAATCAGTTTGCAGGCAGCTGCTCATTATAGTTCACGCTCATGAGGATTTAGCTGAAGCTCATTTTAAGACAGATGCTGACTTTTAAATTTCTTTTGTAAGAGATTCTAGCAGCAAAGTTTTTGTACTGGTATCCAAAATACTCTCACTTACAAAAAAAAAAAAGCCTAAAACCTGGAAAATCTCTAATCTGATGCAAAGTTGTATCTGTTTTTGCGTAAAAACTTTGCTAAACAGAAAATGTAACTATTTCCACAATGTAATCTGGTTGGATGTGAACATAAAATTTAATGTAACTCTATTTTTTTGGTTAAGTTTATCAAATGCCATTATCAACGTCCGTTCTTGTTTATGACACGTCGTCGTCATGCAGCAGAGAATGTCCTTTTCCAGAAAACAAACAGGCGTAGAGAAGTCTAAGAATAAGTTCATGCATATCTGTTTTTTTTTTTACCACAGCCACTTTAATTGGTGAAGTGTCAAGCTGTTGCCAGTAACAGCGTCTCACTCTTCTGGAATCTGTTAAGGTCAAAAGCATCCAGAACTGGGATTAATTATTCCCAGAAACGACAGTCTTTTGGTTTTATAAGTTAAATCATGTTTTTTTTCCTGGTTTTACAAACTATTTAATGAAAGTGTAAATGTGTTTCATATGTGTCACTGCTAATGACCTTTTACTTGTAATACAGTCATATATTAGATGATGTAAACAGTTTTAGAGACTCACGTTTTACAATTGTTCCAATTTATATTGCTAAAATTATTAATCGATAAGACAAAAACATAGATTGAAAGAAAAACATTCAGTGCTCCATTTAATTCAGATGGTTTGGAAGAGCGTTTAGGTGGAAATGTCATGCACTGTTATTATTTTCCCTGGTGATTCTTTGAATGACTTCAGCTAAGATTCTGAATGGATTAATAAACTAACAGTGTAGAGAAGAAAATGGATTACTGCTGTCTTAAAACACCTTCCAACTTTAAAACTGTCATCGTGCTTCATGTAAACATGTCTGATAAACCTTTACACAACATATAATATTATATTACCTGGTTATTTGCATTGAATTCTGTGTTAAACACTTCAGGCTGGAAATTCATAACATTTGTGTGAGAATAACAATCATCTTGATTGCTCCAAACTGAGGTCAGTTAAAGCTGCTATACTTGATTTACATAACAAATTAGCTTAACATGTTTTTTTTTTCATGCTCATTAAAAACGTTTTAACACAGCATGGAGAAAAATATGTTGTGAAGATTGAAAAAAAGACGAAAAAAAATTATTAAGTGGTTCTATTTGTCTAAAAACATCAACCAATCAAATGGTTCAGTCCAGAAGGAATGATTGGACAGTCTCTTCAGCCGTATGGACTTCCACATTTATTTGGCTTCTGTCCTCCTAAAAAACTGAGACATATTACCGCAGCACACCACTGCTGGGAGTGTTCGCCGCTCTACCATGTCACAGCAGGAGAAACAGCCGCCGGCTGGTTCCGCGTCAGGTTCAGGACAAAGTAACAATTAATGTTATATTGTTTTCACTTACCAGTGATTCCGCCATGTTACGGTACTTGAATGAACTGCGGACTAGTGTCTTGCACTTGGTCATCTTCTGGGGCTACGCGTGTTTCCAAACCTTGGGGGGGCGTGGCTTAGGAATTCTACCCAACGGGATGGGCTGAGAGTTTTGTGACTTTGTTGACAGTCTAAGCTAGGCAATCTGATATCAGGGATATCAGCTTTAAAGGTGAAACACGTCAGATGTTAACATTTCCACAGAAATCCACTTCAAAAGATCTGAACCATTATAACATGTCCATGTTGGTTCAATGTAAATTGTACCAGTTATAGTAAATGTCTGTGTAAAACTTATAATGTTGTTTTGTTTTGTTTGTTTTTCGAACATACTGTATGTATGTTTATCTGGTGCTGAACTGAGGGCCTCCTCTCTGACTCCGTTCCAGCTCACTACATTTTTTCCTGCAGCGGTACAAGGAGACAGGTTATTATACTGTTGAACTCCATGACAGTGTTACTTAAGACAAGTCGGATCCAGATGAACTGATAACAATCAATAATAGTTCCCACTTCTGAGTTAAGCTAATCAGCAAGTTTATGACTGAAGACTACATTAAGCAATAAATGCTCACACAAAGACACATGGTGTGCTGTATTTGTGTTGTCATGCAGAACCAGTAAGTGTGATATTGTTTTCTCAGTGTGAGAGGTAATTACTCTGTATGACTAATACACAGCCATTTAACAGCATTATCACTGCCATCCTGTAATGGTCTAAACCAAGACCTTGATGTGATGAGCGAGGCAGCAGTGTGTGGGTGTGAGTCATGAACAAGCAAAAGAATCCTGTAAGTACAACACAATAAGACTCGAATTAAGCATTTTAAAAAACTACTAAACAGTTTGGATGTATCCAAGGGACTGCGAGTAGTAGCTCATAAATACCTGGTTTTGTGAGGTTTTATTTTGAAAAGGATTTTTTTAGCTCCTCCTTCCCCTAGGTTGATACATTTACTGAGATAAGCCATATCCTCCACAACTGTAAACAAACTCCTGAAAAGACAACTACCATTCACACTTAACCTCATCAAGCATGTTAAATTATTTAAGTTTTCTATACTGATTAATCCGGAGCAAAACTGCTAAGAAATTACATGCAAAACAATTTACAATAATTACTAATAATTTACAGTGTGAACTTGTTTTACTTGCAAAGAGCAAGTGGATGGAAAACCTTCATCTTGCTCCTCCTTGTGCACGGCTGCAGAGCATTTTTAGACAGTGTCCTACAATTTGAGATGGTGTCCCACATTTTTAATTGCTCCAAGTTTCCAAAGTCGTCAATGCAGTGCAAGCACTTTTCATTTGCCTGTTCTCTATTGGCTGTGTTTAATGCTCATACGCATGAAAATGTCTTTGCATCATACGTAGTAGTATGTAGTGTGAAGGTTAACCTGTCGGATGTCTTTGCTACTTAGCTACATCAGATGGAAAGCATTTTTTAAAAGTCCCTGATTATCAAGTAAACTAGCATTATGAAGAGGAAAAAAAGCTACAACCAGTGTGTTCCAGCTGAAACTGAAAGGTGACTCCCTGACTAAGAAGGTTGCAAACACTGAAATAATCAGCATTTACATTACTGTTCAATGCACATCAATTCAAATTTGAAAATAAAGGATCTGTTTCATGGACTTGCAGGTTAACTGAACAGGCTAAATCTTACGATGTCAAAGAAGAATCTGAATATAATATTTTAGATTGCAGTGACTTTTGAGGTAACTTAAAGTAATTGATATAAATGACAAAGCAAAGGTTCCTTATTGAGATGTATTTCTTGGAAAAGGTAGTTTTTCTATAACTTATGGAACATAACAGAAAAAAAAAGTCTGTGTAAAATGTGCCTGCAGTGCTTTGACACAATTCCACTCCTGTTTTAAAATGTGTATGTTATATTTGATCAGTTTATGCATTCATAATTCATGAGCCAATATCATTAAGTCATATTCCTGCTGTGATTCAAAAGTAACTAAACCTTCTATTACTTGTGCAAACACAGTGTGCCTGTTGTGTAAAGTGTGTATGTGTCACAGCGTGTGTGTGGTTTCACTTATTTCCTCTCTTCCCAGGATGAGGTGCTGACAGTAATCAGGCGAGTGGATGAGAATTGGGCAGAAGGCATGCTGGGAGACAAGATTGGTATCTTCCCCATCCTGTATGTCGAGGTAAACTGACATTCAAACAAAAGAGACATAAAGGCAACAGGAATGCTGCAGGAATACATTTATCATCATTTATCCTGAAGAGCGAATGTCTGCTTATATGAAAACATACATTTTCTACCACAATAACACAAGTGCACTTAATATTCTTAGTGGCTGAACTGAAGAAACTCAGATAAAAAAAAATCACTTATATATGAAAAAATATTATGATATTCCTAAATTTAAGCTGTGGATTTTCACACAGACGGCAGGCATATTGTTTGCACACAAGTAGACTAAATAACAGTGAGATTCGTGTTACATCAAAAACCAAAATGCATCTATATTAAACCAAATACAGTTAGTTTAATAAATACATATAATACTAGCATTGCTGTTTGACATTTAGCTGAAATGAAGCTTCTCCTTAAAGATGTCTCCTCAGTAAATGGATAAAGAACATGTAATGCCCTAAATATTTTACTTTCTCTCATCATGCCACACTTGTCAAGAGTGAAATATAGTTTACTTTAATCCATGTGCAACTGAAGAAATATTATGCACGGTTTAGGCAGGATCACATTTAAAGCTCTTAAACAGTATTAGAAGAGGCCCTAGTGAAAAATGTGTTTCCATCCTTTTTTCTTTTCATGATCACAAATATGTGAACACACTGAATCGCTCAGGATTTTGTCAAAAATAAGAAATTAAACCATCTAAATTCAAAGGAAACTCAGTCAAAGTGAAAAATGTTCATTCTATAAGGTTCCCATGATGCCATTACAGTCTATAGGTGAAATAGTGTTTGAATGGGATTCATGTCTCAATTTGTGTAGGTTGTGCATCTATGAGGTCACAAAAAAGTGTCAAATCAGCTGTTAGGTCCCCAGTCTGGGACACTAACCTAGACTCGGACAACATTTTTTTTTATATACCAAGAAGTAATGCTTCATATATTAATAATAATTACTTTGTTAAACTTTGCAGAGACGACAAATCATTTTATATGGCTTGGAATATTAAATTGTTCATAGGTTTGTGTATGTGTGTGTTTGTGCTTGTTCATCTGACCCTGTGATGGACTGGTGACCCATCAGGGGTGTAATACTGTCTCTTGCCCAGTTACCACTGGAGACAGACACCAGACTCCTCAGACTCTGTACAGGATCAGTCATGTATTACATGTGGATGGATCAATGGGTTTCTGTTAAATAAAGATTCAGAAAAATTACAAATATAAGTTTGGAAATCTTTTAGACTCTGCTTTTTACTGCTTTTCACTATAGTCTCTGTTAACTCCCTAACCTCAAACACGACACTGTGTTTACACTGTGAGAAATGATTACTGTGACGGAGAAAAATCAGGTAGTTGTTAGCAAGAGTGATGTAAAGCCAAGCAAAGAACCGGATCTTTAACGTTATCTGCCAAAACATCCTTCCCCTTCTTAACGTTTAGTCCTGAAACGCAACACTAATGTTTCATTAGACGTCTAGATGAACAGAAATACAGACATTTACACATTTGATTTGACTAATTTAAGATATTAGAAGATATTCTGGTTCTTTTTGTTGTCCATTTGTTTTCCACACCAGCTAATTCTAATTCATGTGATAAAATACATAGCTCATGTCCACATACAGATACTTAGAAAATCCCAATTCAGTTTGTGAGATCCTTTAATCTAATAGTCCTCTTAGCGCACTCATTTTCTCAGCCCACTCAGACTAGGAATCTAGGCCACCCAGTTGTGTATCCCTGACATTAGCTGGTTGACCAAACCACTCTCTTAGTAGGCGTCGTGATTAAGCCGTCGACTTGGCAGGGTTGGGACAGACACACAGGGGATCCCATTAGATGGAGATGCATCAATAATTTAAACCTCTGCATCACTCTGACACAGCAGGGGTGCAGGGGTCCATGTGAGTACACGTATGAGTGCGTGTTAGCAGTAAGAAGCTAATGAGAGAACCTGGCTGGAACCTCTGCTGATCTGCATGATTGTGCATGTGTGTGTCTGTGTGTGGACACAATGTACATTGTTAATACTCCTCTTAATATTTTACAATCTTGGCAAAATGACAAGGGGTGTTAGTGAGGTGACGGCAGTGTGGAGACAGTGTGCTAAACTGTTTCAGTCTGAGAAAAGAACAAGTAGGAAAAAGTCATGGAGGCGTGTTGCAGTTTCTGAAGATGATGAGAAGGTGGCACTGCAGTGCACTTAGAGTTATAATAACGGGGGCACTTAAAGTGGAAAATAACTATGCTTAGATACCGCCGCTGTTTCTTCTTAGGCTGCTTACACAATTTCATGAAATGTGGTTAATTTTTGTACCATTCTGCAAAGTTTAACACCATTTCAGGCACAAAGTGTCTTTGTGTCCAGATATTTACCCACTGAAAATAGAAATGTTTCACTCGCACGTGCAACCAGATTAAAATCACCAATTAACTAATCAAGCAAAAGCACACACGTGTGTTTTTTCATCTATCTAGAGAAAGTTCCAGGGTCAACTTACAGACGTAGTTTACTAAAGCTAGTATCTCACTGGGCTGCAGCTGTTAGTGACAAATTACAAACAGCATTCAAGAGGGATTTTCCAAAATGTCTCAGTTTCCTGACTCGTGTTGCAGGGTTTCACTCGCCTGTCATTGAAAGTTTAAACAAGTTCAAACAATTTGCAGGATTCAATTTGTCTTAAAACGGTCACAGTCCAATCGCTGGCATCTTGAACCTTGCATAAGTTTATTTCCTGGAGTTCGAGTTCATTTCCAGGAGTTCAAATGTACAAGATGTTGTAAATTAAATGAGGATAAATTGCACATAAATTAAGACATAATTTGTGACTCAAATGTGAAAAAAAATACATTTATCCAGAGTTTTGACATGTGCAAAAATGCCATAAATACCAATTTGTTGGGATTCCAATTGAAGATATGAGTTTTTTGTGTTGCAGCCCAGTGTGATAAAAAGCTTAAGGCTCCAGTTTAGACTCAAACTGAGAACTTTCTTGCAGGGAAACAACAGTGTTATTTTAATCTGTGTATTTTATTTTCTAAAACTTTTTACTGTTTTATAGGAACACCTTCTAACATTGCAGATATTGCAATAAAATAAAATACAGTTTTTCTAAACAGCTTAATAGTTACAAAGTTTTGTTTTAAAACATAAGAAGCCTCCAGGAGCTACAACATTGGGTACAGGTCCAACTTTCCCAAAAAGATCCATGCTGCCAAAATGATGTATTATTTGCTGTTAACATGTTGAATCATATTAAAAGCTTTTCGTGGGAGATAGCAACAGTATTCTACTTGTTAATCTAAAACAAAAAAAAGATAAAAGAGGACGAGAATGAGTCCAATTACTTTGCTGCACAGTTGAATTTGGGATTACTTTAATTTAGGACAGTGTGAACTTGGTTTGAGATGGACTTGAGTTGTCCTAGTTTGTTGATACATGTGTACATGTTAATTAGATTCGTGTTGTATAGGTTAAAGAATGCAGGAGGCTTTGTTAGGGTGGGTTTGTGCTCAGTTCCTACCACTTTTAGGTATCCTGAAGATTAGCTGGGAACATTCTTTTTTTACGTAAACTCTGTCATGGCAAAAATAAAACACTATTTTCTGAGAAAAAAAGTATGACTGGGAACACCTAAGTGGTAGTTTACATTTTTATTTGACATGCATGCCCCATCAGGGAGACATTCTATACATTATGCATGTTTTTTCCCTCTTTCCTTCAGTTTGACAGTTTAAACTGTATGTTCATGCAGAGGGAACGTGTTTAAGAACATGCATGTTTATTGCAGGTTTTTCACCTCATCGACTCATGAGATTGTGCACAACCTCAAAAAGAAGAGTTTGCTTGTCACATTTGGTGACAGAGTATCTTGGATAATTTATTCAGCTGGAAGCAACTAATGTAGAACTCTCTCTCTCTCTCTCTCTCTCTCTCTCTCTCTCTCTCTCTCACACACACACACACACACACAGGCACCCTCATGTCTTTTGCAGCATGATTAGGCACACTGAAACTGAAACAGTGATTAGCATGACAGTGTGTTTGTGTTTGTGTGTATTCATGAACCCAGGATGTGTGTAGGTGATTCAGTAGAACAGTGTGTCAGCTCGCTGACCTTTTTTTTTTAACACAATGTGTGTGTGTGTTTGCATTAGTTTGTGTACATCTTCTTGTAATCCTCTTGAGAGCTTTAACAGAGTTATATCAGCAGCATCAATCCATCATTCTCATTAGCATTTAATTTGGTTTTAATTAGCATATATATTAATATGGAAATGCAACATCACCAACGCTGAACTCAGACATGGCAGCTCTATACGCTGTTCCACACACTTACAGAAAGACATTAACAGAAACAGGAAATACATTCTTGACATTCTCTTCACGGATCTTTAAGGGGTTTGAGGTTTTACTAAACAGACATGGTTGCAATTCAAATTTTTTTTAGGTGCTTAAGTTGATGTTGTGCTTAGATTTTCTTATTTTGTTCTTTTTCTTGGTCTCAACTTGACGAAGATAAGAAGAATAAAAAGGTTTTTTCCTTTCATATTTTATCCATTTTGGCAACATGGATTATATTTTAAAAATAATAAAAATAACAACAGTGAGGCAAGAATAATATAAAGTAATATTGTTTAAGTTCTCTTTTCTCAAAAATCCCTGTATTTTGGGGACTTTTTTGTCTGTTTAATTATTTTTTCAGTCATGTTCAGTACATGGAATGACCAGAACATTATTGATCTTATGTTTTCTATCTTAAAAATGAATTATATTATGAAAGATGACATATAGTGAAGGATTAATTCAAGAAATAAAAACTCTACAACTATCTTAAAAGTTCTTTAAAGACGTAGTATTGTAAAATATAAAAAAGTCAGACACTTGGCATCTGTCCCAGTTACAATCAACAACGTGCTCACAGCCACAAAGCAGACATAATGTAACTTTCTGCTTGATAAAATTTGAATGGCATATCCTCCTTTTTTCTGCCACAGTGCAAGTGTTAACTCTAGTAAGCTGACATGATACATGAAATTACAGTGAAATAACAGCCAGTCGTTATTATTGAGGTCTGTCAGACTCCATCAAGAAATCTTTTTGTTACAGATACCGAGGAAAAATTGACTGATCCCCAGAGTCTTGTTGTTGTGAGGTTGTAGTTGTAATGACTGCATCATTACTCTTCCCCACAGAAACATCCAGTAAGTCATCGATGTTTCTTAGTGCTAAGGGATCCGGGCTCACCCAGATTATTAACTTCCTTACCTCCTTTTAAGATTTATTTCTGCTGTTTATAGGCACCTCTCTGCAAAAATGTTTCAAAATTTAATTGGCAATCATCAATAAATCACATTTTTCATTATAACCATGTGTGTTTTGCTGCTTCAATGATTTTCCTCTTTCTTTAAAGTTTCTAGAAAGTAAACTAATTGATAAATCTCCGTCTTCACTGTCAGTTAACTTCCTTGAGCTAATGCAGTTCTGAGACTGTGTAGAGATGAGGAGATCTTTAATATGCTGATGTTTTTAATTTTCTACATTTCAGAACCAGATTGCATAAACGCTTGTTGGTACATCAGTCATCTAACATCATAGCCAGTTTCTCATTCCCTCAATTTTTGGAGAAAAAAACAGCTGAATTAAAGTGAAAAAATTAATTACTTGTAGATTTATTTTTTATTTTCAGAAAGTTTCTTTCAAATAAAATGTTTATTGTTTCATGAGATATTTTGCAAATAAATTTAGCAAAAACACCTTATGGTGGCAACAAAGCAGGAGTCACAAGGTTTTGGAGTCCAGCAAGTTTTATGGGGTGTGTTTTTTCCATATTTTCTTATCTGGTTTCAATTTATTTAGTAAAAGTCATCATGTTTCTAATCATCTAGCTTAATATTATTTTACTCTAATATTGTTTTCCTTCATTATTTCAGATTACTTGAGTATATTCTTTTCTCTTTGCTGCAGTGAAGCAGTTGTTGCCTTGAAGTGAGAAGGTCCTTGTTTTAGAACGAGGCCAGGACCCTCCTGCATGGAGTCTGTATGTTCTCACAGTACATGTGTGGGTTTTTTCCAAGAACTGTGGCTTCCTCCCACAGACCAAAAATATGCACAATAAGTTAGCTTGCTTCTCTAAATTGGTCCACAGTGTTTGTGTGAGAGAGTGTTTGTATGTCTCTGTGTGGCCCTGAGATGGACTGGCGACCTGTCCTGGTTTAACCCCGCCTCTCGCCTAATGACTGCTGGAGATGGACACCAGCTCCTTGCAAACCTGAACAGGAACAATCAGGAAAATGACTGACTGACATTCTTTTCTTTTTAAACACTGTTTCAGAGGAACTTTCCATTAAAAAAAAATCTTTCACAATCATGTATCATACTATGTATAAGGCAACAATCAGCAATATATTTTATTTGACTTGGATTTTTGTCAGTGTAATCAGTTAGACAAGTGGTGTGGATGTTCACCTTTGTGAATTTGAAACAGTATGAAGATTACCTTTAGCTCTCACAGACCAGTTCCTGTAAGTGATGATTGTTATGTTGCAAACTGAAGCAGTTTCCAACTAGAACAAGCCAGAAAATTTCACTTTTATACATGTGTGTATGTTGGAGAAGCACCTGAACCACTGTGACACGTAACATCTGAACTACTTTATCCTTCCTCCCCCCCCTTTCCTTTTCCATTCTCTGCCCTTTCACCCCTCTCAGTTAAATGAAACAGCAAAGCAGCTGATGGAGATTGACAAACCAATGCCAACAAATGCACCTGGTCCCAGCTCTGAGCCCGCCCCATTGGGTCCCTGCACTCCTGGGCCTTCCCCCAGTGCCTCCCCGTCTAATGGAAATGGCTCTGGCCATAGAAGAGGCGAAGGAAAGAAAAACGCCAAGAAGCGGCATTCGTTTTCAGCTCTGTCTGTCAGTCAGAGAGCTGCACAGCTCAACAACAGACACAGCATGGAGATCTCCCACCCAGTCCTCATCAGTTCCTCTGACCCCAGAGCAGCTGCACGCATTCAGGTGCATCCGCACACTCTTATTATTACACAAGGCAAAAAATAACATTATTCTCAGCAGTATTATGATGGAGCGTAACATTTTTATCTGGATTTCTAATATATAGATTTTTTGACATAAATATGTTAAGTATAGCTATTATTAAAAAAAAAAGAATCTTATGTGAAGATGTTTCCAAACTATACTTTTGGAACATTAGTTTTTCTATCCCTCTGCATTTTTGTAAAATTACCCCCCATTTCTGTGAAAGATGGCGCACCAACTCTGGCAGTTTCATGCAAATAACATCGTTTTTCCTTGCGATAGCCAACAGCAGGAAATATGTGTAACAGTTATGATCACTGGTTGCATTCGTTCCTGGTTTGATGTGTTCTGGCTGTTTCTGAGGAAGCTGAAAAGACATGCATGAAAATGTTTAAGGCGATGGTTTATTTTAAAAGCAAACTAATCTAGGTTTTGTGTGTGCTTTATCGCCCTGCATGTTGTTTTAGGATGCATCCCCTCCGGGTCCCTCCCCCTCCTCAGCGGGGGTACCTCTCCCTCCCAAAGTGGCATCTCTAACCTCTGAGCTGCTGGCCCATGCCAAGGTGCAGCTACCACTCAACATGTGAGTACCCTTCAGTGCTGTCAGCTTCTCCAGCTGTGATGATTTTTCTTTTTTCTTTGTGAAGCCCCTCTTTTCACCTGCCCACTCTGTTCACCAGATCCAAGCAAGGTTTCAGACAAACCCCTCTTGACAGCATTAAACGTACTGGCTCTTTCTTTTGTGCCTGGAGTTATTGGCCATGTTTCACCTCCCCCGCAACCACGTTTACTCCTTCACTGATCAAGAATGAAATCCCCTACAGAGAGAAAATATAAAGTTCACAAGAATATATGAAGGTTTGGTTTCAAAGCAACCATCCAACCTTAAATAATTATGACATAAGGAAATGTGGCAGTAAATTGTTTTTATGTGTTATAAACCCATGAAATAAATCAAACACTAGACTCAGTTATGGGAACAGCACAAAGAACCTGGAAATGCTGCAGTTGGAGATAACTGTACATAAGTTGAGTGAAAACATTTTACAAGCATCCACAAAAATCCAAATCAAACTTAAATTATAAACATACAAAACACGCAACCTGTTCACACACTGACCTCGGCTGTTTTACCATATGTTTAACAAAATAACTGCGTTACTAAAGTGGGATTTGAGGTGTAATTTCATCTTTGTGTTCTGAGGTTAATAATCAGGTTTATGGTTCAGACTATACTGAGAAGTCCCCACTAGTTCAGAATCTCAAACGTGTGTGTAAATTCACCATTAATCGCCATCCTTCTGGCAGGATGTGAGTCAAACACAGCAGCACTGTCAGCTCTAATAATATCACCTTCCAAGTAGCTTAACGGATGTACAAACCAACACACACGCACACACACGTCTACAAATACACTCACTTACCAACATGGAATGGCTTTGTCCCGCTGATGAGGGCCAACGTTTTCATCTTGACCTGGCAACTATTCCTGTTGCCATGGGGAGACAAGGAGACAGTCCCCCACATCTGTTACCATGGCAACGAGGAGGTAGCACATATAGGGCTTGTTTACTCTGCGGTCTTATCCAGTCTAGTGCTACATAATATAAATGTCTCCCACTGACAGGACCATGAGCTCATTTAGGTGTTTACACACGCAGAATAATCAGCATACTGTCAGATATGTTGTACAGAACTATGATTCATTCTGTACTCTATTGTAAGCTCATAAACAAAGACTTATTGATTATTGCACTTCATACCAAAGCATTCAGAGAAGAAAATCATTCAGACTGTCTCAGCTGGTCGTACTGCAGAGAGAGAGAGAGAGAGAGTTTTTAAGTGAAGACTGACAGCTCTTCCTTTTAGTCTTACTTCAAGAAAATGACCTTCTCCTGTTGTTCTATAAATACGGCTTTTAGGGTATTTCAACAGAACAAAAACAGATGTAGATTAAAAAGAACATATAGTTGTTACCTATGTTTACAATAATAGTCTCAGCTCTTGAGAAGAGGCTGACATTTGAACATTTAAGCAGCAGACATTTGTGGAAAGTGGTTGATAAATGGTGGGAGAACCAAACAGAAGTGTTTGTCTTTGTTCTCTGAAAGAGATCCTTCTGCGGGTCAGAATGTCTGTGTGAATGGGTTGGTGGAGCAGTATTTGTATCTAGGCTTTTAGTTGCTGACTTTCTGATTCATAAATTTAACATTAGGGAATAAAAGGATGACATAAAAACACTTAATTTTTGGGAAAAAAAACTATATGGAGATTAAAAGCATAATCCTGATTCATTCTTGACTCATGGTCTGCGTATTATATTTGATTCTAATCCCTATTTTTATTGACTCCACTCTTAATTTGATGGACAAACAGGACAGATCGTTGTCAGCTGACTCAGTTAACAGTTTTTGAATATTTTTACACCCAGATATTTGGCCCTATATGCCTACAAGCCCCAGAAAGCCGACGAGCTGGAGCTAAGGAAAGGTGAGATGTACCGGGTGACGGAGAAGTGTCAGGATGGATGGTTCAAAGGCACGTCACTGAGAACTGCTGCTTCTGGTGTCTTCCCAGGAAATTATGTCACTCCTGTGTCCAGGTTAGTGGAGGTTGGAGGATTATCAGACAGATTTCTCTTTAGGAGGAAGTGGAATCTTCTCGCTCCATAAGTTTAAATGTCAAATGCAAGTTCATTTTGGAAAATCTAAATCTTAGAAATCATAAACTAAATATGCACTTAATTTTTTTAAAAAGTCTCCAAACCTAAATTAACCTGTGTATGACTGTTTATATTTAAAAGTTGTTGTTTACAAGTCCTTTTTTATAAGTGTTGGTCTTGTTTTTCTGGAGCACGTTGAAATATTGTGTTCACAGTTTAAACATTTGGGTTTTTTCCACATGAAATAGTCCAGAAAAAGGAATGAGATTGCATCAATATCATATACAAAACTGCATGTGGAAAAAAAAATGCAATACACAAGGTTATCAAGCACGAGAGAGAATGATGGAATTTTAAATGCAACTATCCTGGGTGAGAGGAGGAAAATGAACAAAAAACCTGAAAGAATTGTGACAAGTGATTTATGTAACACATGAATAAAAGAAAGCAACAGAGTGGAGGAGGGTAGAAAAGATGAAAGAGAAAGTAAAAGAATGAGAAAATGATACAATTAGGTAAAACTGCTGCAGAAACAGCAGGTCTCCTTCTCCGGTGGATATGAATGGCTGCCTCACATTCTGCGCTTATGCAATCTCCTGGAGGGCGAGAGAGAGAGAGAGAGAAAGGCAGGATGAGCGTATAATCAAATGAGAGGCAATTTGTTATTTTTACACAAGCATACCCTCTCCTCCCCCCCCACCCCCCCCCCCCTCCTTACAACTCCCCCCTGCTTTGTCTGCAGTGCAGTTCAGAAATTTCTCTATATGATAATGAGAGGCTGCCAAAGACACTCAGACTCAAATTTGTTTTGTAAGACAGTTTGATCAAATTCAATAAAAGGATTCCATTAAAATATTTAGATTATTTTTAACCAGGATTTTATTCTAAAAAAAAAAAAATAATAATCCTTTTACTTTAGAGGTTTTTTTTCTACTGCAGTTTCAGAGCTCATGATGATTCTTAAGATTGTGCAAAATCTTTAGATTCCAAACTGTATCTGATGGGAGATAGATGTCGTCTATATGTGATTTCCGCTGAGAGTCTCCAATCAAAGAACCGGTGAATAACAGTGCTGGTGTCTTTTGGTGGAAACACACATGCCGACACACACTCAGAAAGCCATAACTCTGTATGTGTCTGACGGGAAGTCGATGGGCAGCCATAAGAGTGTGAATACCGCTGCGTCGATAATGTTCAGTTCACTGTTCTGCCATTCAGCACTCTGCAGACAGAAACATGAGCAGCCTGCAGCAACATATATGATGCAGCGAGACACTGTGTCATGCTGATCCACCAGCTAGATAATACTTCTGACATTACTCACTTTGACAGAGCTTAATAGTAATGTTTGTAGCTTCTGCTCTTCTGTCATTGAAATAAAACTGCTTCTACATTAACGTGTTTTTGCTAAACAAGTGGAAGAGCCCCTGCATCTATGCCTGCAGCCCAGTGAGGCTATGCATGCACATACAATTTGGTGCATTGAACTAAATTCTGATACCATGTGGGAATTGCTTTTCTTCAGTGTGGGACTATGCGTATGGTGCTGCTGCCAAATATCAGACACAAAAGCTCTTAATAAACCCACAGGTTGACAATAATTAGTGTGTAGCTATCAAAGCAAAAGTGTTGCGCCTTAAGCTAGCAATGCTTTACAATAACAAGTGATAGTAGACACAATATTAAATGGTATTTAATGTTTCAATTATTGCATGTTTAAGGTGTTTATGCCCTGAAATTATTGAATAAAAAGTGTAAATCAATGTCCTTCGCTGCTTTGCTCTCCAAAGGGCTCCATTTGGACTCAGCGCTACTCGAGGCTCGTGTTTATCCAGTCCAGTTGGAGGAGGAAATGGTAGCACTCAAGTGGCAAGTAAAATCTCAGACCCTTCGTCTCCGGGATCCCCAGGCCCCTCCTCACCCCGACCCTCCACCCCACTCGTGACCTCAGCAAACAGCATCAGCCTCGCCTCCTCACCACAAACTGCCGCCGCCCAGCTGAAGAACTGCCTGCGTTCCAGCCAGCATATGGCTAACCAGGCACGCACCTCAATGCAGCTGGGTAAGCAGAAACCTGCACACAGAAATGCTCATTAACGTTCTTTTAAATTCCATGTCTTCACATTGGATTCGTTAAAGCCTCAGAAGCATCTGTTTTTTGTTTGTTCTGGTTGTAACACTTTATCAATGAATCTGAGTCACTCACTCACTAATTATCATGACCAAGACGTATTGCACTCAAAGCATCTTTTCATTGACACAAGACAAATATAACTGACTTGTTTCTTTCTAAACTTAGATGCACATTAACAACAAAAAATAGAATTATACAGCAGAAACAGCCTCATAAAAGAGCTTCAAATAAAACGGTACTCTTTCATTTTTAAATAAATTTTAGCAATTTAAAAGAGAAAATAGATGTTACTCAGAGCTGCAGCTGGTGTACTGCCTATATCCTTGGTTTTGGCTTTAAGGAGCAGAGTCCAGATCCTCTGGGACCTTGCAGCATTTTAGCCTCTTAGTCCCTGATTACAGAATAATGAAATATTGAACAGTCATCAATTCAGGTACCTACGACAGCGTGCACTGTCCTGCAGGCGGCCCCTTGAACCTCCAGGTTCTTATTTATGTGCATTTGTTTCATGCAGTAGTTGAACAAATTAGCGCTCCTGCCTCAGAAAAGTCCGAGCTAAATTACTAAATATTAAGCTGAGGAAGGTCGAAGATGTGAGAGCAAATCCCTTTTTATTAAATTTGCTTATAATTTAGAACCAAAAAAGAGATATCACTGTTTCTCAGTTTGCTTATAAACTCTAACCTTCCTTTCTTTTATTTGCACCTTCAGATGACATCACAGCAACCTGACAAATCAACATACTGTACATAATAACTAGACAAAGTAACCTAACACGAAAGTTTAACAAGTTATTCTGTTCATGCTAACACACAGAGATGTGACCATGTTCTCTGATCCTTCAGTGTTACTTTTTGTCCTACGAGCAGCTTCATGCACATGCAGAGCGAGACACACTTGTGCTTGTACAAGGTCTAGATCATATCAGCCTCTATTCATCTCCTCCTTTCTTTCCCTCTTTTTGTATCCTTTCTTTCTTCCTCTGAGAAAATAATGGTGAAGGTCTCTTTAGGGAGGCTGGAGAGTACACACTCAGAGAGGACTGCCAAGAATAACACACATACAGACGTGTGTACTCCCACGTTCACACACACACACACACAGTGCGCGTGCAAACACACAAACTGAGAAGCACACAGGCGAATGACATCATTGTGCTTTTTGTTTTATGGAGGCGTAATGACAGAGCTTCTCGTTTCTCTCCCGCTTTTTTTTTTTTTCCTCCTTTTCTCTCTCTGTTCTTTTGTTGCTTCGTGTTTTTCACACAGACACACTCAAAAACACACGCATCTGGTCTCCATTACAAAATAAAGTATGTGCATAGTTCTGGCGTTTAGTGGTTTTATCACATGACCAGCTGACCTCTTTAAGGATTTTGTTTGAAAGCTGCAATGTAACAGAGCAGGTGGGTTGATTTCACAAGTGTGTGAATCATTTTTTTTTTGTGCCTGTGTGCATGTGGGTGCGTGCACATGTTTTTACATCTGTATGTTTATGACAGTGTTTATTTTTGTGTGTGTGTGTGGGGGGGGGGGCGATACAGATGTTTCATCCTGCAGTTAATTTGGAGGGTATTTAGTTTGATGTTTTTGTTCATTAATGCCAACATGCTGAAGTTTAAACTCACTTTAGGAAAAAATTGTTTTGATTTGTTTTTAAAAAATAAAAAAAAAAGTTACAACTTTCTATTTGATGCAAATTTTTTATCATCTGTCAACATCTTAAATAAGCCAAACAAAATCTGTTTTTTTTTTTTCACTTCAAAGCCAGCAGATCGATCTATTATTTCAGACACTGATCAAAACATTTCCCCTGCACACTGAGAGAGTTCTCCGATTTAGTAATCAACACACTTTTGTTTGTGTTTTAGTCCACAGTCCCCCTGCAGGAAGCCCAGAACGCCCCACTGTAGCCATCTCCCCGCTGCGTCCTCAGAGCTCTTCTCCTTCACGCTGCCCTGGTCAGTCAGGTCGTCCTCTCTCCATGGTGTCTCCCGGACCCAGCTTAGGCCCCTCCCCCCTCTCCTCTCCGGCTTCACGTCCCATCCTCCCCCTCTCGTCTCCCCTCTCCTGTCTCACACCTCCGAATGTGTCAGCCATATTCCTGAATGGTGATCCCGCCAGCCCACTGCAGCCGCCATCATCACCTGGACCCTCACACTCTGCCAACCAGGGGGTCCTCGCACCCAAAGCAGAGAAGGTGAGAAGCACCCTCACTATTATTACAAGATAGAAAGTCTAAATAGAACTCATTGATGTTTATATTTTATCAAGAACCAACAGAAAATGTATATTATCTTTAGAACAGATTTTTTTTTATATATATATATGAAGAAAAAATACAGATGATTCATCAGCTTATTAGACGATCGTGTGTTTGAGCTGTAACTTCGTCTGCCAGTGCTGATGAAAAATATACCAGAATAATACATTTTTTTTCAGCCGGGAGTTGAAAATGTCAAAACAGGTTTTTAATGAATAGTTCAGTTCGCTCTTCAAATCAGCATAAAATCCTTCTTTTTAGACTTTCACACTAATGAGCGCTGGTAATAAGGTAAAGAAAAAAGGCCCTTCTTTGTGCTGCTTTGACCGTTCTTGACTCCAGATATTTTCCTTCTGCTGTAAAAATCCTTTTATGATTTAATTAACATCATACCAGATGAGGGAGGAGTATTTTTCTGTGTAATGTGTGTAGACTTCATGTACCTTAGCAAGTGTCAGTCACCCAGGGGTCTGGCACAACTGCTCGGTGAACCATCTTGCACCAGCAGTGATAGATGGCACAGAGAGCTTGCATTTATCTCGGCTCCATTTGTTTCCCTGTTGGCTTCACTGTCTGGAACAGTTAATCTAACTACATGGGTGGCTGACAAACAGCTCAGTGACTATGGAACAGCATGCAGAAGCTTTGTTTACATCATAGATGACTGGAACTCATTTTTAAAGGCCAGATTCTGAGTTATATTTCACATTGTTATCATATTGGATGATTTTGCAAAAAAACCAAAAAGTTTTAAAATGTGTTTTATTGCCACATCCATCATTGTTTTCATGCAACTCTCCAGCCTTATTGTCAGTGTTTGTTGCTTTTAGCTCAATGCAGAAGAAACATTGGCTCTGAAGTCGAGGGACATACTTTGCTACAGAGGAAATGACAAGCCAGCTATGCTGACACATTTAAGGGTAATCTGTGTTCGACATAGTGTCTGGAGCGCTGTTGGCATTACAGATCATTTTGGTCTGGACATTGAAGTTATGCTGCACACAAGTTTCCAAAAAAAAGTCTGTGTAAGCTGCCAAGAAAAAACTGTCAGGAGTTTTTAAAGGATGTCAGCACATCCTGGAAGCTTTAAAAAGGAACTCATTGGAGAATTAGCGCTAAAGATATAATAAGACTCTCAGATTACATCGGTTTAAACATCGGTTGTAGACAAGTAGATTTTTTTCTTTGACTAACTGGACAGCCATTAAATTAGCCCAATTTCTAAGTGAATTTTTAAATTAGTCAAAATTCATTTTGGAATCTTACTTGAGTTTTGTGTCTATAAATGCGCTCTAACTGTAAATCCCTATCCTGTTTAATGGAAATCTTTAACACAGAATCCTTCTACAACACTGTTGGTTTTTAAATGGTATTTATTACATTTTGGAGAAAAGAAAACAACAAACAGATGATGCAAAATGAGATTTAACTTGCATGTGGGAGTCAGATGTTGAAATGCGAGTTCCTGCTGCCCCCTGGTGGTTAATTAAGGATCTACACCAGCAGTCTGACAGAAAAGACACACAAACAAGCTCACAGACTCACAGGAAGAAGATTAAGCCTTTAAGCCTTCAGATGAAAGAAGGGAGGCTGTGATTATTCACTTTTTATTTCTTACTGCCCACATCTCTTGGCTCTCTCTGTCTCCCGCTTTCTTTCCACTCAATCTTTTCCTTTTTTCGTTCCTCTTGTTGGTCGTTTTCTTCTCAAAATAAATCATGTTTCCCCCTTCTTACACCATTCCTTTATTTGGCATCCCTCCATTTTTCTCTTCCTTTCATCTGTTAATCATTTCTGTCTCACTGTCTTCTCATTCGTCTCCGGAATTAGAATTTAAACAATCTGTGTTTGCAGTACAGGGAAAAAAATCTGTGCTGCCAAAAGCCTTTGAGTCTTTTCTGACTGCATCTTTCTGCACTGTGCTTAGTGCATTTAAACCAGCGGTGTATTATCTAAACAGTGAGAAATACGAGCTTTATATCTGATAAAGAGGAAACAGGTAGTAAATCTCTATTTGAGAGGAATAGCGTGTATGTTTGGAGTGTGAAAACTGTGAATTTTCTGCTGTGTGTCTGTTTGTACACCGTCTCTTTGTGATGCTCTCATTTCTGTCACATCCCTCCTCTCTACTAAACCTGCTCTCAGGGCATTTGCATTGTTCTGTTCTACTTTTTCCTAGTTTTTTTTTTTTGTCAGTTATGTTGTGATGGGTGTTTAAGAAGAATTTTGAAAAATGTTGGGGCTGTAACTGACATTTATTTTTCTGACAGATTCATTTGCTTATTATTATCAATCAACTGACCTGTAAAATGTGTTTTAGTGGATCATTTAGGGGGAATTTTTGAACAAAATGCACATTGAAAACTCAGTCCAGACAACAGCTGTACATTTTCTTCTGTTCTACTTTAATAGATGATGATGGAATGAGTCACAGTTTCATTTTCATTCTAGTGGAATAAATTTGGACAGTTGTCAGAAAAATCAGAGAAAGTTTCATGAAAGTGGCAAATGGCTGCATCACTGTTTTGGCACAAAAACAGCTGATCGGGGAAAAAAAATGTTGTGTTGTATAAAAGCTACAGTTTACAAGATGATCTAATCTAATCCCTTTACGAAATTATAGATAATTTCTAAATCATAATGCAACACGGGCAGCATGTGTATCAGTGTGTATCATTTAGTTATCATAATAATCCACATCAGAAGGTTGAAATACACATAGTTACCAAGTGATTTCAGCTGGAATAAAATAAATAAATAAAAATGACTCAAATTAATCATGATGATTAGATTAGACTGGATTAGAAAATTGGCAAACTGTTAATCTCTGATGACACGTCACTCTTTCCGCAGTTTAAAGGTGCACAAAGAAGGTGTTTGTGTGAATCCGTGAAAGAGAAGACGTGATGTTTACAGTAAAAAATACCAGAGAAGGAGCCATGAAACTGTCAAAACAAACTTTGTTCTTGTGGCTTCGGGTGTTGAACAGTTCCAAAAGGTGTCGCACACTTAATTACATGAGCTGCATGAACAGATGTTGTACATTTTTAGAGTGTAACATTGACATCTGCTGATGTGCAACACATCTGTCACCCAGATAAAGTGTTAGAAAACACTGTAACTTTTTCTATGTGCTGCTAAATCCAGCAGGTTGTATGTTAAAGGGAAAAAAATGGCTGAGACTGAAAAAGCTGTGTGTGTCGTCTCACCTTCGCTTCTGCTCGGTATTGATCCAAAAATCACATGGAGCTGTGGGAGTTTGACTGAATGGGTGGTATTGGACTGCCCCTTTCATAAGCGCACTCATAAAAAAACATGTCTGAATTGAAAAGAATCAATCTGCTTCCACAAGTGCTTTAAAGTCGATGTGGATCAGCTGCATGTAGTTAGCTAGAGAAATGGTTCTATCTCTACACCTCTGTTTTATACACGCTGGATGATTATTTACACTTTTTTTTATCCCTCCAGCCTCAGAAGGAGAGAAAAGCTGCAGGTTTGTTGAAGCTTTTATCAGGAGCCGCAGCCAAAAAGAAACCTCGCTCTCCTCCGTCCTCTCCACCCACCCACGACCCCTCAATGGTTTGTCAAGGGGCCGGACCTACCGACCCAACTCACCATTCTCACCACCATCACCACCACGCCCGCTCAGGCTCCTGTCCGTTGGTGTCACAGGGCCGAGCCGGCTCCTGTCCAATCGAAAGCGAGATGCCGGGGGCGATAGGGCTGGAGCCTCTGCACAGGAAGTCCGGATCACTGGATACCAACTTCCCCATGTCGCCCCCAGCAACACGAGCTGGCAGCGCTCTCATGGTCCTTCGGCCTGAACCCAAACCCTTATCAAGAGAAAGGTGGGTTCACAGCAAGACCACAGACCTTAACACAACACTGAAAACACACCAGCACTTTAACAGCTTGCACATGAGCTCACGCCTGATTAACAGGAAATATTTTAGGACAACTTTGCAGAAATTTAGGTTGGAGATTTTGGCTACAGGATTTAAATCAGACCTGAGAGACTCAGTAAAAACGAGTGTTAAACAGAGTCGGATCATTTATCGCACCTTAATGAACACTAAAATAAGATCTTTCTACAAGCGATAGCATTTATGTCCTTGTTGCTGCATAAAATCTGACCTTAAAATTCTTCAAATGACATTTAATACTAATGTGAAACATCATGGATTGTTTTTTTTTCTCTCAAGCACAAGCACATGCTTCATCTCCTCTAGAGAAAAACAATAAAAGTCAGACGCACAATTAGCATTCAGCATTTAATGGGAGTTATTTTGCTGGTTATCCCAGAAGAAGATGTGTACCGTTTCATCTGTTTTGTGGGTCTGAGAGGCACAAATTATTTTGTAAATTTCAGACCCTGTGGAGGAGTGGTAAAAAATCATTCTCGGTTGAAGATGAAAAGGCTGATGTGAGTAGTTGCTTTCAGGGATTATATGGAACATAACATGAGATTATTGCCACACATAAAACAACTTAATTGTGGATCAAAGGCTGAAATCTGACTGCATATTTCAGCTAAGAAGAACGTGATGTTAAAAATGTCACTGACAAGCGTGTCTCTGTTTGGCAGGTTTCGCGTGGTGGTTCCTTACCCTCCTCAGAGCGAGGCAGAGATCGAACTGAGGGAAGGGGACGTGGTTTTTGTTCATAAGAAAAGGGAGGACGGTTGGTACAAGGGCACCCTGCAGAGGACGGGACAGACGGGCTTGTTTCCCGGCAGCTTCGTTGAGAGCTTCTGAGTCTGGGCTAAAAAAAAAATGTTTTTTCCTGTTTCTCACACAAACACAAGCTACAACAACGTTGGGCTGATACTGATTTCCAAGATGTCTTCTTTCTTTTTTTTTTTCCTGGATTAAACTCAGTCAAATTATGGATCAAACCTGCCTTAAAAAGCTGCTTCAAAAATTGGATTTTACTTAATTTTTTTTTTTTTTTTCACTAGAATTTAGTTTCAATCTGTCAAGCAATACTGACGTTTTAAACTAATGTGTTTTTGATGCAGCAACAAAACAACATTTCTGGTAACAGTCTTCAGAAATCTGTATCAGTCCAACTTGTTCACATACATTTTTTTTTTTTTTTACTGTATTGAAAGCTGTTTCCAGCTTCAGCGAGCGGGGTGAGGTTTACCACCCGCTCACGTTCTAGACGTTGACTACTGAAGGCACAGACTCAGAACCATGAACCTAGTTCTCCTCTTCAGCGTTATCCACCAGCAAACACTAGCACAAACACAATGAGCTCTGTTTTTATCCACTGAGACCTCAGAACTTGAATCCAGGTGCTTTCTTTGTTCCAGAAGTGAACATTTGAAGCTATGGGACGGGGAAAGTTGGGTGAACCTCCGGTCCTGGATCTCTGGAAGCACATCCTTCTCGTCTACAATGTGACAACGAGCACACGTTTCGTCCCCCCCCCCCTCTCCGTATATGTTAGCAATGCATGTAGCATTATTCTGTTCTTTTCTATATGTTGTAGTAGGTGTTTGTGTTGTCCTGCTGTGATGATCTGTCACAAAAAAATTTATTTAAAAAAAGTTAAGTCTGAATTAGGTCATCCATTTTTCTATTTATATGTCTTACATGTCGAGCATATTTAATTCCTTTTTAGGAAATTTGGCTTTCACACAAACCCTGATTAAATTAACTAAACTGGCTTGTTGAATGTAAAAAGTAACAAAGTCACACCAAAACTCATTTACAGATTTTATTTCTATTTAAAGTTGTTTTTTTATTTTTATTTTGATATAAGATTAGGCACAAAAAATATGCTTCAGTTGTGATGAACTCTTTGTAAATCTACAGTTGCAATGGATTTACTTTTCACTGTTACTGGTTTCATTTTTCTTTAAGCGGGTACAAACTAGTGCTTGAAATCTTTTAAAATTAGGAATCTAAAAATATCCAACAGAAGGAAGATTTTTTCTTGGATTATCCAAATAATCCAACTACTATAATTTATTTCCAAATTTAATTTAAGTTTTTTTAAACTTTTCTTGAGATTTAATCAACAGGTATTTGTTTGACTATGTCAAAGGACAAAAGTTTAACATCTTGGGTGGGATAAAACATTTAATCAGTCCTTGTTTTAATGTTGGAGCATTGATCCAGTTTGGTTTCATTCTGTCACATCTACTTATTTCTCCATTTGTAAAGACAAGCACAGCAACACTCCGAGCCTGAGCGAAAGATCTTTTTTAAATGATTTTACCTGAAGCACAAATGGTCAATGGCAGCGTGCACACAGAAACTCAAAGATAAGTTAAGCACACATGTATCAACTGAACAGGCTGCATTTAACAGATTAAGCACTGCTGAGCCACTTTTATTAATTGCATTCATTTCATATACGGAAAGAAGTTAAAAAATCAGATAATCATCTGCATTTTTGACTAAAGTCTAGATAATTAAATCAACAGGGAGATTTTTTCTTATGAAAGAATAAACTCAAACATACTGACCAGCAAGATCCTTCACCACAAAACAGGAAAAATAATTTAAAAAACAGCATAAATTAAAAACTGTATTATTTCATGAAAAAGATGGAAAAGTGAACTAAATGGAATTAGTTGATTAGATCATCTACTAAGACTGTGAAGTGGAGATGAACTGTGATGTTACTGTGGCCACTTACTGACAGAAGAAACTAGGGCTGTACTGATACATTACCCCACGATACGATACGTATATCGATACACTGCTCATGATTTTAATAGTTGCTCATCACAGTAATATATAGCAGATACAAAGTCACTGATTAACTTTCACATCAGTTTAGAGTCTTTTTTTCCAGCAAAAAAACATTTTTATACAATGTTAGAGCACACGCTGTTCTGCCTTGTGGTAATCAATACAACACATTTACTGTATCGATATTGGGTCTCACGATATGATATTGCTCCTTGTATCGCGATACATCGGTGTATCGTTACAGCCCTGGAAGAAACCAAAAACCTTCTGTGATTTTATGATTATGTTCCTGCTGTTGGTCAGTCATCTCAAAATATTGGCTATGGTTACTCCTTTTTTTTCTCCCCTAGATTTAATCATGTTGAGGTTTTAAACTTTTTTTTAATCAGTTTGTTTAATTAGTGCTCTAAATCTTGATGTTTGTAGGAACTTTTTGACTCTATATCAGCTGAGAGTGCACGTTTATTTCCTTGAAATTAGAAAAATTGAAATTCAATATGAAATTTGGATATTTTATTTATTGGAGGTTTGAGTCTAAACAAGTCCTTTAAGACCTGTCATTTAAAACCTTAGTGCCTACAGACATCAACACACACACACACAAACACTGCTTACTCCAGGCAAACCAGTGCCCTCGTTTCCCAAAATCTCAGTATGTGAAGCCTGCTGATTGTTTCTTAGTCCACTCTGTCCTGTGAAGCCCGATGACAAAAACCAGCAGATCCCAGAACAGCAGACTCCACACCAAGCTGAGTGGAATGCTCAACTCAAATTCATACCGTCTCAACCGTTTCTCATGTGGAAGATCAGCAGATCTCAAAACTGTTTTTTTCTTTTCATTTAACGGGTCAATGTTCTCAGAAACAAACAAATAAAAGCCTAATGAGAGTTTACAACAGACAAACATCAGGAATAAAACCACTGCACAGTGGTCACTTTAGCTCAAATAACTTGAAGCGCCAGTTTTTCAAATATTTTTTCAAGTGTTTTAATTGTGTGACATGAGTTTGTTGTTCACCTCAGTTTACTGATGGGAGTGAATTACCACTAACTATCCTCTACTATCACCTCAGAAAATGGAAACGCAAAGGAGATGCAGTTGATCCGTTTGAACTAAACGTAGATCAAACTATAAAGCTGCTGATCGAATGAGGCTCACTCACCTATAAGGAGTCAGTTCTGGTCCCAGAAAGTCCGATCTCTGACCTGAATCGCCTTTTTCTAGGCCAAAAATCCCCTTCCAGGAAGATTGAGTCCTCAGTTTGCCATTTTGCATTAAATGTCAGCCATATTTTTTCTTTTGGAAAGCTGGGTGAGTTTATTTTAGTGTGAATGTGTGTGCGTGAGGAATATAAGAGGAGGTGGCATTCGTTTGTAGCTCTTTAAACAAAAACGACATTTTATGAACAGCTTGGTGCAGCATGGGTGCTTATGCCTCATCGGGACAGAGTTTGTGAGTGAAACAGAGAGAAAATAAAAAAGAATATACTATATAGACATATAATTCTATATTGTGCAGAATATTTATAGGCCTTTTGTGCCATTGAAGTCATGCTCTGGGCTGGCCGTGTCCAGCGATCTCTACCATGTGATCATTATACATTGTCTTGTACTGATGACCCGTGGTTGATATGATTGTTTTTTCATGTCAAGTGCATTTTTCGCAATAAATGCCTTTGTTTTAAAATAGATTTCCTTCATGTGTTTTTCATCTGCCAGCAGTAAAACTTCAAACGATGGGAAGCGGAACAGATTTATGCGCTCCAATACAAAACAAACACATTACCTGTACAACCCATTTGGATTTGGCCCTTAGAGGATTCACGGTGAGAGTCATATCCTCCTCTAATTATAATTATCTCTGCTCACGATGTGCTCATTTTGAGCTTATGAAGCCTTACGAGCTGCGCTCCAGGTATAGTTGTTTCGATTGTTTTTATTACTGCAGACACGTCGGTGATGGATGTCTGTTTTCATTCCTGTTGGCATCTTCTTCTCCTCTCGTCTTTATCGTCCTCCTTTTCTTATCGTCCTCTTAGCTCCCAAACCAAACACTGACATGGATGAGGTGTGTAATTGGTAATTTCTGAGCATCGCCCGCACTCCGCTTTAAATGACAACCTCATCTCTTCAGAAGTCGGGCCTGTCGACAGTGATCACCTCCATTTGCATTTAGAGTGACTGGTAAAAGGTGATGTGGTGTATGGTAATGTGTGTGCATCTTAGATTTACACCTCATTCAGAAAAATGTGACTTCTATCATAAAAACATGCATATTTGAGACAAGCAGGGAGATTACTTAGTTTTTTTTTAAATATCACTGTAGGGCTGAGATAGTTTTCACTTTTTATAAATAGATTTTATCCAGATGTGCACACTCACACACAACGTGATGTTTTATCCTTGTTTTGCTTTCGAGAAATGACTCTCCTCTGGGTGTCCTCGTCTCTGGTGAGGCACCGCAGGCTTCCGCAGGGAATCAATCAGCGTTTCTCAGCTTTAACCCAGATCCGTCTGTCCACCTGTCTGCGTGCCAGCGTTTAAATCGCTTGAAGGGCAATAGAGCAGGAGGATGAGACACCGCAGGACACAAGACCTACCAGGTTGTACATTATAGTCTCTTTGAGCCTTTGTATTCTCAAAAAAAGCAAGTGGTGGGAGGGAAATGTGTTGAGCTAAAAAAGAATTAAACCCAATTCTGAAATAAAGTTTTAACTAACCTCACAGAAAATGTTTTTTTCATTGATTTGAAGTGAACAAAACTTCAACAGATTCACAAAATCTGGGTAAAAGGATCAAAATCCATTAAGAAGATAAACTGCTTCACTTTATTCATGCATAAGCTGGTTAAGTGTTTTAATGAAAACTGAAAGCCTGACCTAAAAGCTAAAAAACCCAGACAATTATAAAAGTTATATTTTACAGCGAGTATGTGAAACTCTCGCCTTGTTGGGACTCGGGCTGAATTCAGTTCAGGTTAAATATTTTTATATGATTGATGTGATGATTCTTGTGAAAACTGCCTGTTTTTTCCCACCATTTTCATTTTTATACCATTTTGAGATAAAAACATGCTAGCTACATCTGTAGCTCTATAACTTAAAGAGATGAAAATTGTGTTTTCTTTAGAAACTTCTTGAGCCGTTGTGTTATTGGCTGAAAATCTTCAGTAACGGTGAAATACAGCCTTCAAAATTTGAGTAAACAAGAAGTTGACGTCATAAAAAGTGATGCTGAGAACCCTAAAATGATTTTACCTGTAAACACAATAATTCTGTTACAGTCTAAGTTATGCTCCAAATAAACAGACACATACAGCGAATCATGACAAAAATACAAAGATTTATTTAAAACGATAAACACAAAGCTCCCAAGTAATACTGTTTATTCCTTAAAAACAAGTAGTAAAAATGTGTCTCCGGCCCCTTTAGGTGTCATGAGGATAATGTATCTCTAACACATAAGGCACCAACATCTTTAATCACTAGTATCAGAACAAACGATCAGTAAAAGAGTCATTACTGGCTTTGAAAACACCCCTATTGGAAACCAGCATCACAAGGTTCTGATTAACACCTCGTAGTTTTACAGTAGAGAGAAAAGTGAATAGAAAAATTCAAAAATCGTAATTAACACAGAAATCTTTCTGTTCATTTGATCCCTAGATACAAACATTCACTGTCAGGGTCAAAAGGAAAAATAAAGGAATGGGTTAACAAGTATATAAATATGTAAAAAGCTCATAACTGTAAGTTAAGCCCAACATGACGCAACTAACAAAAACTAGCATATTATAAAATTCAGAGGTGAAACAAAAGGTCCAGAAACACGTGGTTCCCTTTAATTGGCTGCATAATGCCCTCGCAATATGATTTTAAAGAATTCTTAGTGATGAAAACGTGATCAGAATCTAAATAAATGAACATTCAACCCTTTTCAAATTAACATTTTAAAGATGTTCCACTACAAATTATTTTAACTGTTCCGAAGCCAACTTCCAGACACATTTTTATTGGTATATTCTTCCATATAAAAGCAGAGACATCAGAGGTTTGATGTGTTGTGGCTTCACAATGAGTCAGTTGTGTGTTTAGTGCCCAAAAATATCCTCCAAATACTGAATGAAATCTTTAAATGATTATTTGACATTATGTAACTTGGTTAAAATCAGATTATGAGACTTATCTGTAAGTGGTGACGTGTGTATATAATATAATCTGAAGTGTCTCAAAAGTTGAAACAGGAATCAAAAATAAACTGAAGGTTTTATATAAAAAGGAAAGGATAAATACAAATACATAAACAGCTGAAAAAAGGTTTAAAACACCATAAATGAAGATGTACACGGGATTTTTGGAAAGTCTTTAAACTTTGGCAATTCTCACTCACATGCTGCAGTTTTATGTGTCTTCTATGTTAGAGTTAGAGACCAGCTGAAGAAGAGGAGGACAAAATCCCGACAGAAGAGTTCTTCAGATCCAAAAGTTCTCACATGAAGCCAGAACTAAAAACAAATAAACATATTTATATCTAAACAGCATGTATGTATGACATCATATAGAAACCCCCACAGTTAATATTTCTGCAGCACATTGAGCCTCTTACTTCTTGCGGTCCTTGTCTTTCTTGCCGTTGACGGTGAGGCTCTGAGCCTGCAGGAGTTGAGCCGCAGTCTGTCTCTTACTGAAAGAACTCTGGTCTTCTTCCAGAAGCCGCTTCTTTTCCTCCAGAGCTGCTTTCTGGTCGGCGTGCAGGCGCTTCAATTGCTCGAAACGACCCTGCAGCTAAAACAAGAGCCAACAACACCAATATTTTAGACAATATTTTCAGATAAAGCTAGATTAAATTTAATCCAAAAGAATTATTATTAATTAGCTGACTTAAAAAAGTGAACAATTTCTAAAAGATTGAGAAATTGTGCTCAAAACGCAAAAAAAGTGTCTTTCTGAAAGAAGCGGTTCAAAACTTTTGCCCAGTGTTTTACATGTTTACATACCTCCCTCTCTGCTTCCTTCAGCTCAGATTCCTTCTCCTTCACCCTCTGAACAAATATTTGCCTCATCTCATCCTCTCTCTTCTGTAGCTCTGCCAGGAACTCCTGACGCTTCGCCTCATACGTCTCCTGTAAACTGGACACACACATTCAGCGTAAGTCAGTGAGGTGTGCAGGTGAGAAGGATGCAGGTGCTGGTGTGTTATAGCTCACCTGACAGGTTTGCACTCGGGATCCGTGTCCTTGAATCCCATTTCCTCCAGTTTGCAGCGTCTATAAAGCTCATAGTGCCTGGAGTGTGTTTGCTCTCTCAAGTCCTCCATGTTGACACAAATGAGCATCTCCCTCAGCTTCACAAAGTCACAGTGGTGCTCGTTTTCCACTGATAAGACAAAAACCAAATTCAAATGTTTATCATTTGATTTAGATGCTTGTTACCAGGCAGGTTTTGTTATATACGATACCTTGAACGACGCCCCACGGATACTGGCGAGCTTTCACCATCTTATTACCAACAGAAACTTCCTCTGTGCTGCCGACTACAGCAAAAGGTAGATGACCCTAAAAATGAAGTTAAACAAGGTAAATTTAAGAAAACTAAACCTACAAGATGTAAATAACTCAACTATGAGTCAAAAGCTGTCTCAAAAGTTTAAGTTTTATATTCAATAATAAGCGTTTGTTAAATACAAATACTTAATTAGTCAATTATCAATTATAAAAGACAGACAAACACCATTACTGTGTGTCTAACAACTAAACCCCTGGAAAGCTGGTAGGTAAACCCCAGAACCTGATGCGTTTCCTTACATTCATGGTAGTGTTGACTTTAGCCACGGTCTCGTCATCCAGAGGGAACTGGTAGATCTGCACGCCATTGCTGACCAGCTCACTCATGATTTTGATCTTGAACTTGTGCAGCTCACTCTTACTGATGGTGTCGGCTTTAGCGATCACTGGGATGATGTTCACCTACGGAGAGATGGGATCGTTATCAATGGCTCCGTGCTTCCCTGTGCTCATTATTTCTAATAAACTTCTGCAGGATTCAGAGTTACTTATTTCACTCTGACAGTGGAAGAATCTACCAGCAGAAAAATCCTTCTTTATAATCAGAAAATACAGAAACTGAATCAGAGTGACGCCTTCGTTCTGACAGAAGTGACATTCTTTGTTTGTTTTCTTCTACTACAGACCTCAATTTCTAAAAAAAAAAAAACAAATGCACAAAAAGAAACAGCTAATAATGATGATACACAGAACTACGATGTTCCATCTCTGGTTCTGTAGCAGTAGAAAAAATAATCGTCTCTTCCTTTGAAATGTTATGTGCAAACAGGATTTTTACAGATTTTTTTTTACATTTTCATTTGCTGTCAGGCTGCCATGTGCTTCAATGTTTAAACATCACCACTTTCTGAATATCATTCTAATAAAATCACTCAGGTGTGAGTTCATTTCAGTTAGTGTGGATGCAATTCAGGGTTCTTTTCTTATTCTGTAACCTTTGAGCTGATGTCACCTCTTCAGTCAAAGATCACACGATGATGATGCCAAAGAATGAAATACAAGCAAATTGGAAACTTTGAATATTTAAAATTATTATTAACATGTAACTTTAATGGGAAGGAATGTGTCACATGAAAAACATCTAATCACACAGACTTGAACATGTCTGTAGCATGTCATCTCTGTGAAGGATCACAGCAAAAAGCCAACTGAAACACAACTATACTGTGAAAAAGTTTTAAACCACCCGTTTTTCTTTCTGATAAGGTTTTAAAATGGTCCTGACTCAGAGCTCTCCAGGCCTTTTCACTTTTGTGCAGTTCTATATGAACAAAAATACAATTGCATTTGTTTTCCTTTCTACGTCTAAAATTACTTTCCAAACTGTTTTTAGATAATGTTTGATGTTTGTTACGGCCTGAGTCCTAGTCGGGCTGTTTGTATGTACATCCGTTTTTCTGCTCTCTTTCTCTTTCTTTTCCTCTCTTTGTTTTTGTCACTTTCTTTTTCTATAGGGCGCAGTCTTCCACCTTGATGGGCTGACGAGTGACAGCCGGTGGGGATCAGCTGATTGGGGCCAGCTGAGTTGGGCAGCTGGCGACATTAAAAGTCCGTGGAGCGGTGACACGGGAGGCGACAAGGCGAGAGAGGCAAACAATCAAGCAGATTCGAGCTACTTTAAAGATCCAGTTTTTTCTCCTATCAGAAGACTGAAGAAGCTAATTAATTGAGTTTGCAAAATAAACCCACTTGTTGATTTTATACAGGCCTCCTAAGTTCGTTTCCGTTTAGATTTCTGGACCCCTACACTCCTACTTTATTTTATTATTTTCTAGTTTTTTTTTTTCCTTTTTCTTGTTACCGCCCAAACGAGCCTGGGTCGTAACACTGTTATATAAACTATGCTTCAGATGTTATTCCTGGCTCAGCAGTTCAATCTGATGCCATTCCACATTCCTTTCTGTCATCATGCCGCAACACAGAGGGGCTTGGAATGAGTTGCTGCCATTGAGCAAGCTTCAGGGCCAGACCACACACACACACAAACACACACACATATACACACACACAGAATACACACTAAACCCTGCAGAGAAAACAAAACGATGGTGGGAGATCTGTGCAAACAGCTGTCGGAGTGTCGGCCACTGCTGCAGATTCAACAATCGGATCTTTCTGAGTGTATCTGCACAGCGGCACAAAAGGACATCTCGAGTGTGTGTGCGTGAGATGATTACAGAAATCCTCTGCTCTTTCTGTTCCTTTCACAGTGTTACTGCCACTCAAGAGCAGTGGCACCACACAGAGAGCATGGGAAAGTTTTTGACCAGTTTAAGAGGGGTGGAGGGGGTGAACTTCTCCCAATATATAAAAACCACTACAGCATAGTTTCTGATGCACAGACTCACAGCTTCTCACTCACACAGTTTCACGAGTTAATACTACACTTACACTGATTCTATTTATGGATCCAGTTTTCTGACTGTTCTTTTTTAGCGTATCCATTGTGCTAAAGTGATAAACCTTCTTCTCGCTTCTCTGTTTATTCAGAACAAAAAGCTCTTGACTGCTTAAACTATCAGAAAATACTAATGCCAAGTTAAAAATAAAGGATTTTCCTGATTCAATATCAATTATATTTCCTGCTCTGAGTTTTCTGCAGCAGCAACCACGGGTTTCTGGATGACAGGTGAAATGATGACCTCATATCAGCTTGAATTTATGGATGTACCCATAGCTAAATAATCAGTAGCTGGTTTTTCAGTCAATGGCCCGTGTTCATGTAATTTAATTAACTGTTTGTGGACTTCAGGTGCGCCTGTGGCAACAGAAGACCAAGTATGAGTGGGTACAAGGTACACAGGATTTTTTGCACTGTTATGCTCATAAACAAAAAACCCAGAGAAAACTGTTTATATCAACTCTATCAAAATGTAAACAATTTTTAACAATAATGTAAACAAAAGATATACTAAGAAATGTACTAAAAGGTAAATTAATCATATCAGAGTTTTTGTTTCTTGCCACTGATCAAAAATATATTTTTACTACTGTTGCAATTACTATTTTAATAAACTAACATTATTGCATTAAAATGAACTCATTATTCAGACTTCCTGAAACTCTGTCGCCTACCTTGCTGTCAAGTTTCTTCATTGTAACTAAATCCAGGGATTTGAGTGAGTGACCTGACGGGGAGATGAAGTAAAGGCAGGCGTGGACTCGTGAATCATGGTAGTTGTGCAGAGAACGCTTGATTTTTAGCTCCTCCTGAAGATAACTCTCAAACTGCTTGTCAATGTAGTCCACCACTGGCTGATAGCTGCAAAACATAAATATGATACGGATCAGTAATTTGAGAACCAACCATCACAACACTGACTCACACACACATCTTGTTAGCACCTTTCTTGTTTGTTCATTTGATCTCCAAAGCCGACAGTGTTAACCACAGTGAGGCGTAGCCTCACATTGCTCTCCTGCAGGTCATAGGTTTGAGCCCGCAACTTCACCTGAGGTTCAAAGTGAGAAGACTCAAAATTCTCAAAGTTTGTGTTAAATAGGGTGTCCATGAGAGTAGATTTCCCAATACCAGTCTCACCTAGAGCAAGAAAAGAAACAAAAACTCAAAGGCTGAACAGATTTTACTAGTAAACTCAAGATTTTCTTAATGTGCCAGTAAAAAAGTGTAGAATTTGGTTTTACTTATAGTGATTGAACTTCCAAGAACATTTTAAAAGTCAACATGAGCTTTTCCCATTCTGACATTCAACTTTACATTCTTATGTTTCATGTTTATGTAAAATTAGTAAATTAATCATACAAGACGGAGCCATTGGAAAAGACCTCATAATAAAAGTGAATCGTGCCACAATAATTGTATTTCAGGGAGATAATGAGCCAGAGTGCAGTAACATACCGATGCATAAAATATTGAAGCAGAAGCCCTGGCTGATGGACTTGTTGACAAGTTGATCCGGCAGGCTGTCAAAGCCCACATGACCAGCTAGAGACAAGGGCCGAACACCTTTATCCTGTTAAATAAAACAATAAATAATTTAAACTACTACTTCTTGCAACATAATGTCTATTACCACAATTAAACATGTTCGTTTTCTTATAACCCATATTTATTAAGATAAAACCTAGAAAATTGATAATTTTGGTTGACAACCAAAAAGGCAGATTTGGCTAGAGCGAAACAGATACTTAAAAAGCTAATTGCCAATATACACAAATAAGATGTGCTGAACACTAACATAGTAAATAAAAGAATAGTCACTATTTCTGAAAATGCTAATTTAAAACAATACGCTCCGACATTACATTGTAAATCAACATTGGCCAAACTTTTGTTAATTGTACAGAAATCTTTAAATACAACACACCACAATAAATACAGCCATTCTTTGTTTTGCAATGTCTGTATTTAAAGTAATATTTAGTAACTGTTTATCTTTCGAGACTAAACTCATAATGACGTGTGCTAACGAGCTAGCACTCTATCCCGTAGTTGGGTAAAAAAAGTATCAAAAAATATATTTGGGTGCAAACATACATATACATACAAATATAATCTATTTTCACGTAACTTCCAACAACTGTGTGGACTTATATTGCATTTCTCAAACATTTGAAGAACTTGTGGAACTCGCGTTAGCTAAGTTTGATGGCCACAGTGACACTCCCTGTTCAACTATTAAAAACACTCATTTGCAAACACAAGATATAGAAAAATACTTACCAGGTGCCGGGCAACATCTGAAGAGGCCATGTTTTTTTAAAAAAAGAACAATAGTATTAATAAAATGCGGGATAAATGAACAAAAGTTAAAAAGACGGACTTTTTTTCATAGATCCTCTAGGACCGCCTATGCCACTACCGTCGACAACTGGACAGACGAGACCACTAAAAATGTGGAATTTGAGGAATTCTGCGGTTTTTGCATTTCCTTTAACACGTAGCTCTGATAAACTGTGTTTGAAATTCTATTATATTATTGTTTTATTTAAATCTACATTAAAACGAAATTAAACGGGAGTCTTCTTTGTCGAAAAAAGTCAGAGCCCCCCCCTTTGAACAGTTGGTATAGCCCAACTCAATTTTCCCAGGCGCTCCCAGTTTTTGGTTTACATAGAGTGACGTCCGAAAAATAAGTTTCTGATTTTAACGCAACTTTCCAGCGACTTCACAGGTCACTGTATTTTCGTAAGTGATTTATTTGGCTTGTTTGATTCAAAACTCATACAAAAATTAAATAATATAAATAAAATACTTTGCAGCAATGGGTCATTTTTCAGTCAAGAAAAGTTGATCAAATCACACGTTTTCACATTTTTTGTTTAGAAACCCTCATCATCAATATAACTGGTATAAACTAGTTACTTAGAATTTTAGCTATTCTGGCCATCAGTTAAACAGGCCTCGTTATCTTATCATTTATTACACTAATCAAATCAATGTTTTTTCTTCTATTCATTGGAAGTCCGAGTTTTTACGATGCACATGAATGCAACATGACTCTTTCATGTTCGCGGGCGCCGTCTATCGGCCATAACTCGACAAGGATTTTCAAATGGAGGAGTGTATGAGAGGAGGTGGAGGAGGACGCTGGAGAAGATGCTGTCATCCGCTGCCACCGACTTGAGTAAATGAGGATGGCCGTGGGTTCATTTTGAAAACCTGATTTGTAACTTACACCTAGGTATAATTTTGAGTTATTCGTAATAACGATGGCCTCCCAGTGCACAGAGGAAGCCGTACAGGAGTTCCTTTTAGAAAAAGGAGGGAGGGTCCAACAGATGGAGCTGATCGATCATTTCACGTCACAGTGTTGTTTTAATGACCAGTCAAACGGAGGGGTGGATCCCGAGGTTCTGAAGTGCATTGTTAACAGCGTGTGCTTCGTAAAGGTTGAGAACGGTGTTAAATTCGTGTGTTTGAACAGCGAAGACAGCGTGGAGTCGGTGATGCGTACTGACGCAGACGGCCACGTTCACGCGGAGTGCAACGGTAACATCCAGGAGACGCTCGACAACAAACATGTGAATGGAAACCCCGAGAATAGCGAGCAAACAGGTGAGGCGGACGCTCTAATTGGGATAATTTCAATTAATCGGATGTTTCTTTATTTTTATGCCACATTTAACACGTGCGTGTGTGTTTATTCTATTGGTGCTTTTTGTGTTCAGTGTAGTTATGATACAGAGAGCTGCAACAAACCCATCTTTATGACAACAACAATAAATCTGCAATATATGAGAATAATCTCGCAAATTCATTTTTGCAAATAGAAGCCTGTGAAATATTATTGTTTAATTTTTGCAGCAGACGGCATGTTTGAAAATAAAAAGGGAGATATTTTTTTATATTTGTACAGGAGCATCAAATCTGCTGTCAACCAGCTTGGACAATGACAAACATTCAAATGGTAATGAGCATCCTGGAACCCCGTCGCAGACCAAGAGCAGAACGGGGACTCCTATGACTTCTGGAGGAGGGGAGGTGAGGATGAGGGACAGGAGGAGGCGAGAGTCCGCTCCAATTATTGGGGTGCAAGATCTGGATACGCCTGCTGGGTCCCACAACAACTCTGCTAGAGGAGCACGCAGGGTGTCTAAAGGTTCCCAAAGGGCCATCCTGACCAGCTGCCTATCTGAAGACAGTGCGCTGGAGGGACTGGAGTCTATTGGAGAAATAAACACACCGAAAGGAAGTCGCAGGACTTTCTTAGAACTGATGATGAGTAGTTCTCCTCAGGTGGGAATTGTTGCATTTAGTTAAACTTATTAAAATAATTAATTTAAATATATTTAAGTTCAACATTTCTTGTATGTTTCACCTCTCGCAGGTTCGGAGGTCTCTGATCAACCGAGGCTCACGTGTCCGGGACTCGGTCAGAAGTGACGGTGACTCATCATCCCTCGTCTCCTCAGCTACGGATGAAGACTGCGCCTCGGTAACACTAGACCCACTTGAGCATGAGTGGATGCTTTGTGCATCAGACGGCCTGTGGGAGAGTCTCCAGCCCCTGCTCGCTGTGGAACCGAGCCTCGTAGCCAAAAAGGACTTTGTGACGGGTTTCACCTGCCTCCACTGGGCTGCAAAGCAGGGCAAAGCTGAGCTAGTCTCCCAGCTGCTGACTTTTGCCAAGGAGAACACAATACCTGTGAATGTAAACGTGAGATCAAGTGCTGGATATACACCACTACACCTGGCTGCCATGCATGGACACACACAGGTGGGTTTACAGGGGTGTCATGTGTTACACCTGAACATGATTACCAACACTCCATCTGCTCAGTTAGAATGAACTTTTAGTGCCTTTTTAAAAAGAAAATTAGAGATGGTGATTAAATAAGAAAAATAAATTGATGTATATAATAATATTGACATATTTCTAGAGAACAATAGTCGGAAAAGTGTTGCTTGAATAGTTTAAGACTAGAGTGTCTGATGGGGACGCGTGTTGATTGGCAGGTGGTTCGAGTGCTGCTGTCTGACTGGGAAGCGGACCCTGATGCTCGAGATTACAGCGGCAGGCGAGCCATCCAGTACCTGTCTCCACCGTTAGCTGCTGACCTCGAGAAAGAGGGAGTGGTCACCTCGCCCGGACCAGAGTCAGACACTGAGAATGTCAACAACAACGGCGGCAGTAGTGGAGGGCGTGGCTGGAAGCTGGCCAGGGTCCTCCAGGGTAACCTGAACCGGCTGCGGCTTCTCAACCCACCAGCGGAGACATCAGAGGAGTCAGCGGGGACAGAAAAGACCAAAGGGGGCTTACAGAGGAAGTCTTCCCTGAGCCGGCTGAACGCTCGGCTGCATCGCGGGCGCCACCGGGCTCAGATCATCCACAGCGCGTCCTTCAGGGACTCAGCAGAGGTGGGAAGTTCAGAACTACCCAGAACTCCCCTTCGAACCCGGCCGCTGTCCAACCTGTTTGGTTGATGTTAAACGGGTTTGGCATGATTTAATAAGTTGATTGACAGGAAAGATATATACCATGAAGGAATCTATCTATTCAGATAAAACAACTATTTTAGACTTTTTTTTTTTGCTAAATTATCCATGAATAACTATAAATTAGTTTTTGGGTTTTTTTTACTCATCATGTTCCTAATGTAGTAAGTTTGTTCGATCACAGAGAGTTCGACACGGTTCACGTAGCTTTTTTTTTTTTTTCACTTTTTAGGAGCAGCTAACAAACAGTTTATCAGATATTTTACGTAAAAAAGACATTCGCAGAAATGCAAAAGCACCAACACGAGTGTTTTCACAGTAGCATGGTATTAAATTTTAAAAGCACTTTGGACTGATTTCTACTCACCTGAACAGTTTGTTTACAAAGTAATTATATTTATAGAGTTTGGTTTCTACATTCCAAGTTCCTGCGACTGGATGGTGCTGATTTTTATTATTATTTTTTTTGTACATTCATGTAACGTGAACAAACATCTGTTAGTAGCAGATGTTCAGATTCCAGCTGGATTCCTGTATCGATCAACCCCGTACAGTCAGTTCTTTGCACTCGTCACTTTAAAGTTAGCAGGTGGTTTTTGGGTTAGAACTGTAGAAATTAAAACATAAACACCATTTATTTTGGTCCCACATTTTAATTTTAATTTAGATTTGTAATCTAAAGAAATGTGATATTTCATGTATTCACTTAAAGCGCTGCTCAGTTTCAACCCAGTCTGTTGTACAAGCTGGAATCACAGAGTTTATTTGATTTATTTACATATTTACTGACTTTGATGCAACTCAGATTTTTCTAAAATTGAGCCACTTGTTTTTTGTTTTTTTTATTTTGTTTGCATCTCCACTTTTTTCCTATATATGTTTCAATTTGGAATGTTTTACATATTAAATTATTTCAAACACTGTTTTTGTTCAAAACACATTAGCTGATGTTTGCAGTGATTTTGGTATATATGTGCAGAGTCATGCAGAAATAATATAAACTAGAATCCACTGAGTTTGGATTTCTGTCTTTACGATCATAGATATTCAGATCACAGATTCATTCTAGAACTTCAGCTTGTTTTGTCCACATTCACAATCATTTAGGTCATGTATCCGGTTTAGTATTTGTCACCTGCACAGAATTTGCTGCGTCTTTCTGAGCAGCACCAACCTCCTGATATATGAACCTGAAAACCACCTTTCATTTCTGAAATATCTAATTTTGTATTCTGTAGCATTTTTTGTTTTATTTTTCAAAAGACTTTGTGTAATTGTACAGTTGAAACGCTTCATGTGGAAATGTATGAAACAGTTATACAGGAAAGATAAATTACATACGCAAGTATTTTTATTTTTGTTTTTGGCTGTAAATTTGTGTCTCATTGTGAAATACTGTCTGTGGTGTGCAGTCATTGTCTTTGTAATCATCAGTAAATGTGAAATAAAGCAATAACTGGTTGCACAAAAGCAAACATCAGTCATTCAGAAGTTTTACTGTATTGTTGCATTTCAAAAGAAAATTAAAATCAATGAAAAAATAGTTTTTAGATCTGCGGGGAAGAAAAAAACTGTAGCTGAAAGGTTTTTATTTCAGATGAAGTGACCTGTTTCCTGTTGACTTTCTGTGATTGTCCTTATCTGGTGGTGCTGAATAATCGATGATCTAATGACCCCGTCCGCCCGCTTTGTTGCAACATTTTCCAGTAAATCCCAAACTTCCTGTTCACAAAATGTTCACACACGTTTTTCACTACAGTTAACATCTGTTTGAGTATAAACCATCCTGTGAAGCTAAATAGAACCTGAAGTAAATAAATTCTATACCTCACTAGTAAACCACAAATATAATTTTCAACTCTTTGAAAGTGAAGTTTGTTTGTTTTTTGTGAAGGGTTTTCCTCTCACCATGGTTGCCTTCGATAACTGCTGATCGGGACAGAACAGAGAGGCTGTCTGACTGCAGCCGCTGACCTACATACACACTGCAGAGAGAAATGCCTGTTATGTAAATTCCTTTGCCATCTTTTTAGGGAAACTGTGCCAGCTTTATTGCCTGGGGTCTTGTGTGACTAATCCATGTCCAGTCCATCCTCCTCTTTCATGTTCAGGCGAAATATTCACCACAGTGACAAATAAGATTCATGCAAAGCCCAATGTGTGATCAGCTAACAGACATCAAGCAATGGTGACAAATATCCACATTGTTGTGATAATGAGAACAATAAAAAGGACATGTTTCTAATGTTCTCTCTGAGATATTACACATATATTATAAATCTCAGAACATGGAGTGCAAAAACAAGTAGATGGTTCAGTTTCACAAATCCTTGATGTATTATGTTTATTATGGTGTTTTGACACAACTGAGATAAAATCTAGAGTCTTGCTAACACAGAATGACAGACTGTGTTGAAATGAAGAATAATCACAATCTGCTAGTTTCTTTATAAAATAAACTTTTTATTAATTGGTATTTTTTACTTCACTGAATCTAATTCAATTGAACTGAACAGTTTTTGTGGAACTTTTCTGAATCTGAACATGTTAATTGGAGTAATTGTTTTAATATAGTGCCCTTGAGAAGATTTATGTTATGAATTTGGCCTTTATAAATAAACTGAATTGAAATGAGCAGAAATTGTAATTTCTGATTCAGAAACACACATTACATAATATGTTATCGTGTTTAGAGACAAAGACTGGACAGAAAATTAGTGAGAAAGCAGCCAGATTTTCAAAAAAGACATCAAAATAACCACAAAAACTCTGGAAAGCTGTTGATCAATAACAATTTAAAATATTACAATATAATTTTTGATCCTTGGAAGAAAAGGATTTAGACTTTATGTCCCACATTGATAATACAATGTCAGTTAGTTAATACCTGTCTCTACAGCAATTCCAAAACACTTTGTCATTATTTTATTTTTTGTATGGTTATTTAATATATTTTAGCATACATGACTGCAGAAATAATCTGGACTTTCCCCTTCAAAATCTACAATATGTGTTATGTTTAGATAGATGTAGATTTTTAATCTGAGGTATATAACCGGTAGTTACTTGGAGCACCAGGTGGGGGCGCTGTTTATTAATTCCACCATTATTCCACCGTTGTGAGGTTAGAGTTCAGATGCAGTTAGCATTCGATAGCATTTTGTTGTTTGCGCTTGTATGGATAGTTGTTGCAGTAATTAGTACTATTAAAAATAGTTTAAAACATCCTGTTTTCAGCAGGTTTCTAACACATGTTTGGTGAGTTGTCGTTAAATCCGTTATAACCGAACTTTAGCAAGGACTTTGTTTTTTATTCATTGAGTTATAAAAAACATTGTAAGCTAACTAAGCAGATATTCTCCAGTTATATTACAACTTTCTCATTTCTTATGACTCTTTAAACATATTTGCTCGTTATAACCGACATTGTTATTGTTCACAATTGCAACCTGGTTATTACGAGTTTTTCGGCCTTCATGCTAAATGTTCGTTGTTTTGCGAGTAACCTTGATGTTGGTGTTCACGTAAAGATTATTTTATTAGATATCTATATTGTGTTGTGAGCTCGTGATTTATCTGTATAATATTTATGCGTATTAGTTTAAAAAAGCGTTGGCAAGTCAAGCTAATCATTGCAGGTGAGTTGCGGCAGGATTTCCATTGAAGTGTTTAAGTCACAGATGAAAACAAATAGATTTTTGTAACTTTTGCAATTCGAACAGTTGCAACCATGGTAACGTTGAAAACTAAACATTTGTTCTGCAGCTTCTCTGTCTGTCTGTCTGCAGCAATGACCACCATCGTTCATGACACTACGGAGGCCGTGTGCCTGTCTGCAGAGCACAACCTGTACCTCAAGCCTATTGCCAAAATGACCATCAGCGTGGCTTTACCTCAGCTCAAGCTGCCGGGCAAGAGCATCTCTAACTGGGAGGTGATGGAGAGGGTGAAGGCCATGGTGGCTCCGGAGCAGTTTTCAGCCCTGCGAATCTCCAAGAGCACTTTGGATTTCATCCGCTTTGAAGGCGAAGTGGAAAACAAGACTGTGGTCAAGAGCTTGTTGGCTCGCCTGGACGGGAAAACCATCAAACTCAGTGGATTTACTGATGTGCTGAAGGTAACAAGTGATCTGATGTACACGTATAAGAAGAGATGTTTCATATTAACAAAAAACAACAAAATTACACAGATCTAACATTTCTGTGTGTGGTAATTGTCTGCATTTGTTACTCCTCCAGGTTCGGGCTGTTGAAAATAAGGTTGATTTCCCGACCCGGCATGACTGGGACTCTTTTTTCCGTGACGCAAAGGACATGAACGAGACCCTGCCAGGAGAGAGGCCTGACACCATCCACCTGGAGGGGCTTCCGTGTCGATGGTTCAGCCAGAAAGAGGGCCAATACCCCGACCGGCCCTCAGAAGAAGTCCTTGTATCTGTGTTTCAGACGTTTGGCAAGGTACTTCTTGCTTTGTTTTAGTACATAGACGTTAAGCACCTTAACGCTTTCCACAGTTCCATAAGAACAAAGCTCATGTCCTCAGCTGTAGTTTATAATATTCCTTATTAAGACATTGACAAGAGCATAAAGTTTCAAAAGAGAAATAAAATATAGTTTAAAGATCTACAAACAGAAAATATCCAAGTACTCAAATACTGTTTTCTATTGTTTAATATTCATTTTTAGGTACGAAATGTTGACATCCCCATGCTGGACCCATACAGGGAGGAGATGCTGGATAAAAACTTCAATACATTCAGCTTTGGTGGTCATTTAAACTTTGAGGCGTATGTCCAGTATCAGGAATACTGTGGCTTCACAAAAGCCTTGGACTCTCTGCGCGGCATGAAACTGATGCTGAAAGGAGATGATGAGAAGGCGGTGGCATGCAACATCAAGGTACACATCATTTCTAAAGCTTCACTTGCAACCTGTTGTTCATTTAGATAAGTTTGGTGTTTCTGGTCACCACTTAAAGAGGCCTTTCCGTTAAAAACGGTTTTTCTGAGGTTTCTGTTGAATATTTTAGCTCCACAGGTGTTCTTACCTTCATAGTGAAAACAGGTCAACAACTTCTCTTTCAGTTTTTATCTCTCAAACTACGCAGGTGGCGATAACACCCAAGTTCTCCCGAGTTCGAACGGCCTGTATCTGTTTCATCACAACTCCTTTGTTCGTTAGTATTCATCAGCTCCTGCAGTTGAAACCACGCCTAGCATGCTGCTGCTAAAAGCTGTAGCATAAGACATAGCAGACAGAAAGACACGACATCTGACGTTGCCATGCGCAGCGGGGCAGGAAACAGTATACCTTGCTCTCATAGGCTAGTTTGTTAGCCAATCTGAGTCCAGCAAATTCGAATAATGAATATGAACGAGCTGCTTCTCGAGGCCTGACGAAGCAGCCTAACACGGAATGAGCCGGAACCACCCGAATTTTATTGCAAACAGATTAAAAGGTCTGTTAATAAGTGTTTCCTGACGTTTTTTAGATATAAAATGTTTCATATTACTGGTTAATACTTAAGAAATAATCACAGTCATGAAATTTGTATAAAATTACCTCTTTCAACCTGTAGACTCTAGAGAGCTGGGAATTGAACCAGCCTCTTCTGAGCAGTAGTTCACACATCATGGGGGTTTATAACAGAGGTTTTGAATCAGCTGAAAACATTCAGTGTTGTTGAATATTGCATAGTGTGTGTGTGTTTGCTTCATAACAGAAGTCACCATCATCTAAATCTACTGTGGGCATCTGAGGTTCATCTGATTAGCCGAATATTTTGCCGAGATGCAGTTTGAGTTTGACATTTATTGCAGTAATTAATGATGTACACACTGAAGTTACTATGAGGATATAGCTGTTGATTTTTTGTATTTTTTAGGTAAATATTAGCAATAAAATCAATTTTTTTTTCCATTACTGGAAATCTGCACATCCTGGTTTATGTGGACAAGTGTCCACAGGACACAAATGTAATATTGATGGATTATAAGTATTAAAATAACATTAAAAATTAATGTCAGAGACACTTTAAGGACAACTCAGCAACCTCTTTTCCTCTCTGCTTTTTCAGAGCTGGGATTGTGTTAGTCAGTCTCAAAGTAGCTGTAAGAGCTTTTAAACCAGAACTGAAGAACTGAAGCTGTATCAGTTTAAGGTAACAGACAATGGAAGAGTCAAGTCTAGCGGGTCACAAAAAAATCTGTGTAATCCAAATATAAGAAGTCAGAAAAAAGCATCTGTTGCTAAAAACAAACAGTTGTTCTTCAGGTTGTTTACAGGAAGTTAATTGAGTGAAAGATGTTTGAAAAGTACAAAAGAAGAATCAGAGTAATCCACTACCGTTATTTTAATCAGGTGACCTTTGACACCAGCAAACATCTCAGTGATGCAGCCATAAAGAGGCGGAGCCTGGAGAGGCAGAAGCTACAGGAGCTGGAAAGGCAAAGGGAGGAGCAGAAACGTAGAGAAAAAGAAGAAGAGGAGCGACGAAAGGAGGAAGAAAGGTAAACTTGATCCTTGATCTTTGAGTTAGGGTGTTGAAGAATTGCACCCACAACATTTTGTATCAGTATCCAGGCAGAGAAATGCTCTCAAACACAACATTTAACATCTGGATCAGAGGAATTATATTTTACGAAAAAAAACCTGGAAATGTAGATTTTTCTACCTCTTGAGCCTTTAAGCCAGCAACCAGCATGTTTATCACTGAGGTGCATCACTACTTTGGATAATAAATAAATAGTACATTAAATAATATTTCAGAAATGGTGAAGTCCTTTTCTGTAGTTTAGTAAAAACGAAATGCGCTGATGTGTGTTTCTGTTTATCTGTTCAGAAAACAGAAGGAGCTGGAGGAGGAGGAGAAAGAGAGAAGGAAGGAGGAGCGATCACGTAAACGAGAGCAGAAGCTGCGTGAGAAGGAGGAGAGGAAGAATCTAAAGAAGGTGAAGAGGCAGCAGGAGCAGGAACAGAAGAAGCTACAGGTGAAGATCGCTATGGAGGAGAGGAGGCTGCTGCTGGCTCAACGTAACCTGGAATCAATACGACTCATCGCCGAGCTGCTCACGAGGGCGAAGGTACAAAACCCACAAGTCAGTTTCATTTCAACTTAATACTTAAAGAAGGTTTGTATCAGAGTTAGTGTAGATAAAATATTAAATGTAGCAGGATACTAAAGGAGGAGTCGACTGAAGGGTTGCTGGTTTGGTTTCAGAGCCCACCACAGGACTCACCTTTCCGGTAAAACAGATTAAAAAATGAATAAAAACAAATAAATCTGGGCCCGAGGGGTACGAGAAAAAAAATCTTTACTGAGATTCTTAATTCAAAATTAGCAATAAAAAGACAAAATGTATCTGAAATGTTGTTAAATCACAACAAACACGTCCAGATTTCCTAAATAACATTTCTCTCTCCTGTCAGTTTTGCTTTGTTAATTTCTGGATTTTTCTTGTAAATGTGCTAATCACGCCTTAGAGAACAACCAAAGGTCATTTTTATACATTTACAATGCTAATCTTAACATTTTATATTTAACTATTTAATGATCTCAAAAACGTTTATTTTCTGATAAATTTTGAGACTTTGTGCCTGAAAGTTTTGATTTCACTAGAAAATAATAAACATTTTAATTCTTGTAAATTTCTGACATTTAGTCCTGGTAAATGCTGCATTTTGCTCTCAAGTTTAAGACTTTTTAACATCAGAGAATATCAGAGTTTCTTCACATGAATACATGATGTTTTTTTTTCTTTCTTTTAGTACTTTTTATGTAAGAATGGACATTTGTGTCCTGGTACTATGTTGTATTGTCTCTTAGTAGTTTGGAGACATGTTGTTTAAGCTAACCTGGGTTTAGGTTTGCCTTCACAGAGTTTTCATCTGAGACATTTGTCTTTAACACTCTTTAGTTAGTCATGCTTGTGTTTGATCATCGTTCCTATGTGATCACTTTCCTCAGACACTGAAGCAGCAGCAGCAGGAGAAGGAGAAAGCTGAACGCAAGGAGCAGGAAAAGCAGGAGCAAGCGCGACAAAAGGAGGAGCTGGCCCGTCTTCAGCAGCTGGAGGCCTGCCGCCGCAGGCAGGAGGAGGAGCTGCGCAGGGTGGAAGTGGAGAAGCAGCGAGCGCTGGAGCTCCAACACAGAGAGAAGGAGCTGAGGGAGAGACTTTTGTGTAACCTCATTCAGAAGAGCAGCGAGAAGACGACGGGAGCGATAGACACGCAGGACCGAGTCGGTCCATTAACAGAAGGAGGGACTTCTGATCTCGGTGATGTGATGAAGGGGGTCCTGAGTCAGGTGAATGGTGTGAAGACAGGTGATGGAAAGGAGAAGAACGTTTCTAAAACTAATGTGACCGTTGAAGTTTTAGGGAAAAAGAAATCGAAAGACAAAGGAGGAGGAGGAGTTAGTAGGAGAGAAGATTTGGTTCAGAGCAGGCGCAGCAGAGAGCAAGCGAGGGACAACAGAGAGAGGAGCTCGTGTGTTAGAAAGAAACCATCGCAGAATTACAGCAGAAGAAGAAGGAGCTCGAGTCGCCGCAGGAGAAGCTACAGTCGTCACAGGAGGAGCGACAGTCAGCAGAGAAGCAGGAGGCACTTCAGCAGCAGCTCGAGCTCCAGCAGAGACAGGAGCCGGAGCAGCAGTGGGAGGAGCTACAGCAGGGGGAGGAGCCATAGACGTAGCCACCGCAGATACAGCAGCAGACGTAGATCCAGGAGCAGTAATAAAAGTAGAGACCGCAGAAGTCACAGTCGAAGGTACCGCCGACGCAGCATCAGCAGGGATCGGAGCCACTCCAGACGGCGCTGAACGCATCGAAGCGCTCGTCTCTACTCACATCCTAAAGGTCAACAAGTTGAAGTGAAGGTTCGATTGTTTTGTTTTCATGTAGGTTTTTAATCTAATTATATGGAATGACTTGAATCTGCATGCAGACATGCAAGTTTAACGTGTACACAGGTTGATCTACAAATTTTTGTTTTTTATACTGTTGGAAAAAATTTGTATTTTTAATTTCCCAAATTTTAGATGTTTACCCACAACAACTAAAGAAAATATCTGTATGTTTCAGAAGAACACGAATACCTTCCTGTTAAAAACCCAAACTAACAGTGTTATAAAATCTGTATTAATTGGCGATGAATAAAACAAATATAAGATTGTGAAGATCAGACTGAAGTTTGATGAAGATCCAAAGTCTTGAAGACATTTTTGTTTTTGTTGGTTTATAAAAAACACAACTCTGAGACTCGGCACGAAGATTTAAACACAAAATCTGCTTTTTAGTTAAAGTAGCACGTTTGATTTGTTGAGGATAAAAACTTAGAAAGGGATTAAAAACCCGACTTTAAAAAAGGGACCTGAAAGCAACACGGAAACAGAATCGTATTTTGTGTTGTTAAAAGACTTGGTGCCTGAGAGTTTAATGTCTAAGCAACTCGTTTTTACTTGATTACACATCGATACACGTGACTGGCTTCAAGTAATAAAATAAAAAGATAGAAAATAAACACTTGGATTATTTTTTTGTTTCTTGTTTTTACACACATTGAAACATTTGTACTGTTAATGCTTCTTATTGTAACTGTTCAGCTACTCATGTTGTTTTGCCTCTACCTTCATTTTATCGGCCAGAAATCTTTTTCTCTGCAGACGCTTGTGATCAGCTGTCACATGTCTTACACTGGAAGTGTGAAAAATAAAAACTTTCAGCAGGCAAACGGATAACGTGTTTGTTTGGAAATGAAGAACACCATTTAGTTTTTAAAGGATTGTATCGAAACAATAAAAACATTTATCTTTATTTTTATTAAACCTTTATTTTCTTTGTAAATGTGACAGAAAATGAATCAAATCTTGGTGAACTGGATTAATAAACACTTTCATCTGAGAGTGACGGCTGCAAATTGAATTTATTGATTTGTGCATTCTTGCAGGATTAATATGAAGTGCCGGTTATATTTAGGGGTCACTTTGTAAAAGTGGGTCAGGTATGTGAACGAAGTAGGTGAGTGATAATGAACAAAGCAGCAGTGTTTCCACAGACTTGTTTCTTTGTCCGTCAGACTCTAATCTGGGTTATCTGGCTGTAATCAGCTTAGCCCACTGCGACTCTCACTGCTGCTAGGTGGGCACTGGCTTTATTCTGGTTCTCTCATCACTGCTGTGCACACAAATATCAGCTGAAGTCTGCAGAAAGTCACTTGTAGGAAAGTACAGGTCACTGGGATAAGATCTGAGTCTGAGCTATGGCTGCACATCAAGATCTGGGTACCACTGAGGGGGAACCTGCAGATATTTACCCTCGAAAAATCCTGGAGTATATGGAGGGCTTCTTTGTCTCCAAGGTAATATATTCATCTTCTAACATACTGACTGAAGAGTTTTATACCTCTGATTTATAATATTTGAATATCATAGTGAAATAAAACATTAAAGTTGCAGTAATATCAGAATATTGGGAAATATTTCGTTTTTGGAACTTGTCACCACCTGTTTTAAGTTACTAAACCTTGTCCTGACTCAAAAGGGTGATCAAACTCCCAACAATTAACAGTATAAATGCAAGAAAAACTGTGTTGGTTTAAAGATGATATAAAGTACCGTGCAAAAGTTTTAGGCAGAGGACAAAAAATCTGAACTCAAATTTTGTTGTGAGCAGCTGTAACTTTAAAACAGCAATAATTCATCACGTGCAGCCAGTTTGTGAAAGAACTCAGTCGCTACTTGGAGATAGCTCAACAAATCTTGTGTTCTCCACAATATAATCAAGGATTTTGGGGTCTGCATGAAGGATACATGTAAATGCGGCATGTCTCTTATTTACAGTAAGTAAAACAAGGTGAAGAAACTGAGACCATCTCTGCTGCTTCTGTCTCCTACTGATCATTCAAGGATCTCTTTTTTTTAGGATTCGACACTCATTCAGAAGCTTCATCACCGACTCTACAGGTTTCATTTAGTATCTTAAAGGTCAGATTTCATGACATAGGAGTTAAAATAAGACTGTTACACTCAGGTGTTTGTGATCAGTGAGCTGCTCTCCTTTGATAACATGTCAGAACAGATTGACGGTGACATCACAGAAGGGCTTTGATTTGCTTACTTGGAGATTTTCTTACTGACTTATACAGTTTATTACTAAAGTCCAGTCTGACCAGTTTTGATTAAATGTACAAATTTTACAGCCGTATTTTCTCCTTTTTGGTCTTTGTTTCCACGCTTGTGACCCAGACGGTGTTCACCTCCTGTGAACTGGGTGTGTTTGATGTGCTGTTGCGTTCAGAGCGTCCTCTGTTGGCTGAGGAGATCAGTCAGGCTGTAGGAGCCAGTCTGGACGGCACACAGCGGCTGCTGGCGGCCTGCGCTGGCCTGCAGCTGCTCAACACACACTGTGACAACGGACAAGGTCAGGACACACCCACACATAGAGAACTTGTTAATGTGTTCTTGTTTTCTATTAGGAATCTGAATTAAACAGCACATATTTGTGTAAAAGCTGGAAAAATTATATAGAAAACCTCCAGATTTCGGTTTCTTCTTACTGCTTTTACATGTCTCAGTGTGTTTGACATTTTATTCTTGTCAACTGTGTCACTTACATAAAAACTACCACTTCATGTTGTTTTTATCTGTCAATCACACATACAAAAAGGTCAAATTCATGCTCAATCTGCCCATCTTCCTCCTACTGCTTCAGTTTTTTACAGTAACACAGAACAGGCTCGAGTCTTCCTCACCAGTTCCAGTCCTTTGTCCCTCAACCAGTCCATTCAGTACAGCTCCAGAACCATCTACCTCTGCTGGCACTATCTCACCGATGCTGTCAGGTCAGTACACTGAGCACAGACATCTCAGCAGTTCAAACTCTCTCATATTAACATTTATATTCTATTGTGAACAAATAATAATAAAAAAACTAAAATATTGGGCTTTAAGAGTTTAAGTATCTTTAAAAACTTAAAGCGATGGAATTAAAAACAGTTTTTTTTTAAACCCTTCAAAATAAGTTCCTGTTGATTGTGATTTATCCAGTTCTTTAGATCTTTGGGTCTGAGAGGTTTTCATCTCAACTTGGAGTTTATTTGCTGAAATGATATAAATTGTTCTTGAAAAGCAGAACGCCTTAAAGAAAGGAGGATTTTATTATAGTGTACTGAGTGAGGTCAACCACAAGGGGGCAGTGATGAGCTGTGAAATACCAGCTCAGTTTCCAGCCTCATAATAAACGTGGACTTCATTCTTCCTTCTGTTTAAATACTGATTAATAGTATGACTCCATTTAATGTGGCAGAGCTGTGAAGTAGCTCCATTTATATGTAAAACTAAGAAAAAACATGACCATGATGATATATGAGGTTTAATTGAAGCATGTGAAACAAAAAGCTCCAATATGTTCCTTTCTGTCGTTTATCTAACGGCTTTATGATGTGATTTTCTTCTCAGAGAAGGAAGGAATCAATATGAAAAAGCTTTTGGAGTCAGCTCTAAAGATCTGTTTCAAGCTCTCTACAGGTAGGAAACTGTTTTAATGTTGAACACTCACAGGCACCAACACATGTGTTCCTCCTCATTTACATTCTGTCCCTGTCTTAAACCTGTCTTTTGTTATTTTCCCCTAAAAATGGCATGTTGGAGTCATCAGAAAGTGTGAGATCAAGAGAAACAGAGAGAGTGAAAAGCAGGAAGGGAAAGGAAGCCTGAGCCAGAGAGAAAACACACGTTGTCCCGCAGGTCTGGTGTGTTTATAGCATCCAGTGCTCACAGTTTTAATGCTTCACCGATCTGCTGGTCAGCAATTTTCAGGGATCACCTCATGCTCTAAAGAGTCACACGTGCTTTTCTGAAAGATTGTGATCAGCCTGCATGAATGCCCGTTTTTTACAACTTAGAAGACAAAAAATCCATCCAGAGTGAACAATAGTCACACAAATATTAACCTAAATGTGCAGAAATCTGATGCATATGTTAACCTGTACATTTATTATTATTTACCAGTCACTGGAAAGTAAAAATATATTTATATGATGTGCAATCTCGTGTTTCTCGTTGTTTGAATTCTTTATTTACAGTTTAAAAATCTTAGTTTTTCTTACAACCTTTGCAGAATGCATATGACGAATGAATTCATTAGGTTTCATTGTGTAAGGTGAATACAAACCCTGAATGTTTCACCCATACAAACCATGTAAACACATTGTAACACACTACTCTGCATGTGAATTTACAATTCTGCATTTATTTGTCTTTAAAATTGAAACGCCATACTAGAATGATTGCAGCACCTGTGCACAGCAGAGTTAATATGGAGATTGCTCCCTGCTGATTTCCCCCATGAATATTTTGGGGAAAATTAGCAAAGGAAAACAACCAGTGAAGTCAATCACTGCGTTCTTGGAGCTCTGCAGCAGGAGCAGGATGATTCAAAAAAAGCTAGCTGGATGAGTCAGACTCGCCATTTAACCATTCGTGTACTGCATCTAAATAATTTACAGACAGGTTTCCTTTACAGCTCCAAGTCTGAAAGTTAGGAAAGCAGTTGGAAGAGAAAAAATGGGTTTTAAAACAAATTATTGACATTTTGATATAGAGATTGAGGTTTTTGTTTTTGCTTTGTATGTATTTTTTACCTAATTAGAATAAGTGTTCAATGTAAAAGGTGAATTAAAAATATTAAATTAAAATTTGTTCTTGTAAGCTTTAAACGTTTATTATTATATTCAACTGTAGAACATGTATATTACATTTTTCTTTTCAATATTAATCTTTTGAGCAACTTTTGTAGTTGTTTTTAATGATAAAATCCACTTTTAAAATGTGCAATTTCAGGCTTTCTGATTCCTTTTAAAAAAACAAAAAACAAAAATACAGCTCAATTATTTCTGATAAAGAAAGCAGCACATCTACTGAACGCGCCACTTTTAAATTATTACATTCTTTTAATACACAGAGATTAAATTTAAAGTTTTATTACCAGAATACTGAATCTCCTGCAGCTACAAATGACACACTTCCTGTTTGTGTTGTGCACAACGACCATCAGCTGCATCACTCGGCTCACATGTTTGTCATCAACTATTAATCAACATAGTAAATTGCTAAAGATCTGATGCAACTTGAAACTACACAACATCATAACAAACATGTTTTAAAAGCAGAATGGTTGACACCATTTGGGGATTATTTTATTTTGATATGTTTTGTTTAATTCAGAGCTGTTGATGGTATTTAAAGGTAAATCCTATATATATATTAATAAAATTTAATTAGTAATTAATGATTTCTTGAATTAATTATTTAATTGTTCATAAAAATTGCCAAAAAACTAAAATTTCAAGTGAAAAATAAACATTTTCTGTGAAATTATTGCAGATTTTTTTTACATTTTAAGTATCGGTTCATGATATAGGTTAACTAACTGATACGAGTACATTAGAATGATATCGGCCCCGATAATTCATTTTGTACAGGTATGTTGGAAGACTGTGGAGAAAACAAAACACCTGTACAGTAAGAATTATTAACCACAGGTTACATAGTATCTGAAACAATATCACAAACTTTATTATGATATGAGATATATGATATTATATCATTTATGTTGAACTCACCGCTACTCTAGTAGCTGTCCTAAAAAACAGACAACCAGAATTATTTCCAAATAAACACAATGTGGGAGTATATGCGAAGAAAAAAACTCTTTTATCATGACTAGAGATAAAACATGAGAGTCATTAAATGTACTTTAATAGCAAACAAACTAAAGAATGTGTCATTTCAGGGTTTTTATTATCCAAAAAAACTTTCAGATTGAAGCTGACAGTCGGCCGTTTGGCCTCAGAGTCATTTTTGTCTTTTCACATCTGATGCAGTCAGAGTCTGAGGCCAAGCATGAGTCACTCTGAAAGTTCCTCTAGATGTCATAGTGTCGTATGAAGTTGGTTTGAGTATCAGATGGCGGAGCACTTTGCTACAGTGAAGTTTACAAATAGAAGTAGTGCTTCAGAAGGTGGAGGAAGTGTGTGTGTGTGTGTTTGTAGCCTTCATGGTGGTTCTGCTTGATGAGGTGGAGATTCCTCAGAGTAGCAGCACTCACCACAGGCTCTTCTGTTCTGCCGCACCCTGTCTGTCAAACACACACGCACACGCACACACACACACACACACACACACACACACTCACCACGGTGGGGCCACGGGCAGAAACTTTCTATATGAGGAGTGTGTTTTTTAGCATTTCACCCCTCAGGTGACATGTTTCAGATAAATGATAAAATGAGTCCTTTCCTTCAGTGAAGTGAGATGTAAGTGGAAGTAGCAGAAATAAAACAAACTTTTAATTACCGGTAGTTTGATTGTCTGTGTAGGTCTGATGAGGAAATGGTGAAATTCATGCAGTTAATGAATTCCATCTGGAACATCTGCGGTAAAGACGTGGTCAAGGCCTTCGATCTTTCATCTTTTAAGGTCATATGTGACCTCGGAGGTAAGCTTTATTTTGAAAACTTGACTGTTTTTGAATATTTTACGTTTGGAATGTGTTTGTTTAGAAACTCATATAATTTTTTCCAGCTCCCTCCCTTTCTGTAGTGACTATGACTCGAAATTCTGGTTGAACTAAACTTTTTTGTAAAATTTGTGGGATTTGTACTTAAATTTGATCCTAAAAGTAAAATTTACATGTGATTTATTGCATATTGTTTGCAGTCATTTCAAGTCATATTCAGTTGGCAGCTTTGAAGGGTTGATTCCTCACAAGGTGTTTTGCACATTGAGCAAATCAGGAAAAGATTAAAAATCTGATAAGAAAGAAATCATTTATAGAAACTATTCAAAAGCAATCAAGAAGTTAAAGCCAAGACTACCGAAGCTCCCCCTAGTGGCTGGTTCCAGTACAAGTTTGAGTCCCGCCCACTCCACTTTACAATAAAATTATTGCATCATATTGACTAATAAACCAGATAATATGTGAAAAATCACACATTTTATTTCTTATACTTGCTTCCTCAGTTAATTTCATACATGAAACGCTATTGGCAGATAGTTGAGAAGCACGCGGTTATGTATCCTGAGTGCTGATTGGCTCAGATCAGCACATGGTTATGTATCCGAGGCTTTTAGTTTGATATAAAATGAATAATGAGTTAAACAAATTGGACATAAAGAAGTCAAAAAAACATGTAGATATGGAAGATATTTTTGACAGTAACTGCAAAGTCAGTTACAATTACAGAAATGTGATTTGGTCAGAAAAACGCATCGTTTCAAGAATTTGCCATTTTAGATAAATCATTCAAATCAATTGAAAACTGATCATCTGTATCTACCTGGTATCACTTCAGTCAGAAGCTGCACAGCGACAGACCTCATGAGGTGTGTACTGCATCAGATGACCACATAGAGGCGCTGTGGAGCCACTAAATGCATATAATCCATCTATTTGAGTCTTTTCCTGCTCCTTTGTGACTTTCTCAGCATGGGGTTGTCTGTTCATGCTTATGCATGAAGCCGCATGTCCAAAGAGTGTGAGCACATGAACATCAGGAGCCTCAAGGACGTGACTGCTGTGTCCCACCTCGTCTCGCGCAGCATCTGTTATGTCTGTGCTCACCTGCTGCTCAAGATGACTCTGACAACTAGTTGATCTGATCTCCACTGCAAATATGTTCCGAGCCACTCTCTGTCAATCTGTCCCAGTATTTATGTGTTCATCTTGATCGTGACTGGCAGGATTTTATTTGAATAGGAACATCTATTTCTGCCTCTTCCTAAAGACAAAAACAACACAGGTTAGATATTTTTTGACGTTTAGAATAAACCTCCATCAGAATAAATTATATTTATACTGGATACTTGGAGGTCAGATTGTGAGATTATTAATCTGTAAAACTATTATAGATGTTACTAAGCCAGATACATTTTATCTAAAGTTAAAACCAAATATAACACTATTAACTGCATTTATTCCCACTGCATGTGTGTGCTGATATAAAACAAAGTTTTATATTCTTGTGCTGTTCTGCTTGTTTGTTCCCTTGAACTTGTCGATAGAGCAGGTCAATGGTACAGCTGCACACCAAATATTCTACCTTACATTCATTCCACGACCTCTGTGTTTTATTTTGGCATCACTCTGCAGCATTTTAAGACGGAAGAGTGTTTCTGCTGCAGTTGAACTTCAGCTGACAAGTGTGTGCGAGCAGCAACTGAAGAAGTGCGGAACAAATTCTCCGAAAATGTTCATTCTGATTAAGTGTATGTTGAAAATGCCATGAATAAGCACAGAAACAAACAACCAACAGCTTTTGCTCTGTAATAGTCAGGTTAGCGTCGTGTTTTGAACGGCGTGTTGCACGTTTGCTTTTGCTCCTCCTCGTTGCTCTTTGATTTCTCTCCTCCGCTGACCTCCGTTTGATGTGCAGCATCCTGTTGGTGTGTGTGTGTAAAAGAGCTTTGTCAGAATACAAACTCATGCAGCAGCAGCAGCAGTTCATGTTGAAGAAAAAGAAAAGAAAAGCACGTATGCACACTCATAAACAAACACACCCTGCATCAACTAACTGGCCTTATCAAAGTAAGATCCCATGATGCTCCATTCGGCCTCATTCCAACACTTGAGCTCTGTCTTCTTTCCAATCCTCTTTTTTTTTGTCTCAGTTATCATTTCCTAATTCCTTTTCATGCACAAAAACGATTAAAGAACTGCTAAATTTCAGGTTTTACCATTAAGCCAACGAGCACGATTCACCCATGATTCCTTGAAATGAATCTACAGTATATGTCAATCTATCACCGCATATGAAGCACAAAAACAATCCCTCTGCACAATCTAAGGCTTTGAGCTGTAGATGACGGGAATATTTCTCTTAGAGTTCAGTTGGATTAGGAAGTCAGTGAAACGTCAGATTGTAAAGCTCCAAGTAGGAAAAGCAAGCAAGAAACACGTCTGTCAACACCCGGACAACTTTGACAAGATGACTGGATGATGAAAAGGTATTTATGTGCTGCCGTTAAGCAGTGGTTAGTGTCTAAGTGGTTCAGGGAATGACAACTGGTGAATTAGTGTTAGAGTGATGGACACCAAAGACTTGGTAATGCAGCTGGAGGGTGAAAAGTGTCTCATGTAGAATCAGTTGTATGACTAATAGCTGATAATCTTAGAGCTGGGTATGATAGAAAGGTGTCAAACATCAAAGTGAATGAAGTTGTGGGAGACTTCTCAGTTGTTGTTGTTTCTGGTTTTCATTTTCTAAAGCAGTAAAAAAAAACACCTAAAAACTAATTATAATTACACAGAAAGAAGTTGGACATTAAAAGTCAGCCATGTCTTCAATACCATATGTAATGCATGTACTGTATGTATATTTACATACAGTATATTCTTTCATATTTTCCAACACAACTTATATACCTTTCTACATATTGACATAACTTATTATTTGCACCTGAGCTGTATGGCAAAACACGTTCGAGCCATTTCAAATTCCAACAAGGTGTTTCATGTCCGAACCCAACCAGGTATTTTATTTTCTCATTTTTCAAAGTATTTTATTGTCTTATCTTAAATGTAAAGTATATAGAGACAACTGGTGGAAATAAGTTGGTGATAAATGGCGCATAAACCTTCAAAAAGACAATGAACAGGAGCCATTATAATGATAAAAAATCATTTAAAAAAACTTTAGATACTTGGTTGCAAAAAAAACAGAATTATACTGATGGTAGCTTGTTAAGATTAGTGCATATTTTGACAGATAACAGTAAAAACTAAAATTTTCTTCTACCCAAACTCATTTTATATAAAGTTCCTGTATCTTTTCATTTCCTTCAATTATCTCTGCTTTATTAGTACTAATGTGCGGTGCATCAACTGAACACGCGCGTCATCATAAAATTGAGGGTTTCTACTTGAAAGCATCCGTTCTGCTCATGTGTCTGTGTGTTTGTGTACAGAATGTGTGTGAGATGCATTAACTTGTCACTAAAAGTAATGGCGCATAACTAAAAGCAATTCTCCCCCTCTCTCCAGGATGCAGTGGCGCATTAGCCAAGCAATTTACGTCAGCCTACCCAGAATGCACTGTGATGATCTTTGACCTCCCCAAGGTGGTGCACATGTCACGGGAACACTTTGTCAACAAAGCTGACCAAAGGATAAGCTTCCACGAGGGTAACAAATGTGTCAGATCACCTGTTTTATTTATTTTAAAGCCATTAGAGTGCAGAAGTTTCTAAACACAAGACATGAAACGGAAAATATCAAAACAACACGGTTACATTTTTCTGGTTTTTAAGCATTTCAAGTCACTTTAAATTAATATAGACACTTGTCACATACCAGGTCAAGGAAAAAAAAACACTGGGTAGCACTTTAAAGGTCCTGTATCATGCAAAATCAACTTTTTGGATTTTTTAACAATTTTGTGATGTTATTTCCTTATTAAAAGAATCCAGAGTGCTTTTGGGCTTCATACACGCATTTCTCATTAATCCTCCTGCATCCTGCACTCTCAACAGCTGCTCCACTCTCTCCTGGAAAATGACTGTAACATAGTGATGTAACAATGTTATGCCAGGACCTGCCCGGTGTGTCCTCGCTGCTCGTGCAGGTTAAATACACATGGCCCGAGCTGCGAGAGTCCGAAGCAAGACACTAAATGCCACCGTTTTGTAGTATTTTACTTTCTAAAAATGTCTCTGTGAAAATGTGCATTTGGTTGTGAGAGTTACAGGAATTATTCACCATTTTATTCAGGCAGCTCGAGGGGCAGCACTTACAAGGAGGGAGCCTGGGGCAGAGATGGGATTTTAGGTAAACCGAGTGTTTTACTTCCTGGTCGGAGAATAACTCGAGAATATAAGTTATATTTCACCAAAGGTAAGATTTTATCATATATATACCTATCCCAGATGTTTAAACCTGTAAAATAGCAGGATACAGGACCTTTAACGTATTCCCTCTCATGTTTTTCCTTGATTGTTTAGCTGCTTTTTGACTGCTAGCATCTGTTAATGGTTTAAAAAAGTATAAAAAAGTCACAGTATTTATCCCAGTTGTTTGTCCACCAAAAAAAAAAGAAATTATTATTTTGTCGTTTAAAATTGGATTTTATGCAATCATCATTCCACTTGAAAACATATTTATCTTTTATGCTTATTTTGAAATTATCAACTGAACCAAAATTCCAATTTACGCACCAGAATTTCAAAGATGTTGAGTAACTAAAAAGAAGGAGAACAAAGTTGGTAAATTGTATAAATGATATAAATGTGATTATAAAATGATTTACATTTTTACAACATTTTGATCTCAACTAAATAAAACAAATAGCCTTCCATTAGTCATACTAGTGAGGACAGAAATTAAGAAACAAAATAGTTTTTATTCTACTTAATGAAAGATTCTCTGAAATTAAGCCTATTTTTATTTAACAGACAAAAAGCTTTTTAGACATCAGCCAAAAATTGGCATGGGGCCTTGCATTTCATATTTTTGATGTCAAATTTAATTTAGCAATGTACTGTCATGTAGAATTCACTTTTCCTACTATTAGCCATTAACCTCCATGTTCCACTGAGAGACTTCTACTGAACTGAAATCGTTGCGTTTAAACTGTCGGTTTGTGCTCAACACTTCCTTCACTGTGTTGCTTCTGCACCACAGCAGCCGATGTGAGAAAAAACCTCACAGCTGCAGGTAATCCTAAAAACCTGCAGAGAAAGTCAATTCCTGCCTCTCCTGCTGTTTACATGCAACTGCTGCTGCAATGTGGCATTTCTGTGTTATTTTAGTTCCACTTCACTGAAGTTGGAACAAAATATGGACATAAAATTAAATGGACAGTGAGCGACTGATTGACTGGCTAATAAATGCATTTTGTCCGATAACTGAATCAACACTAAATGTTTGTTAGAGGCTGGAAATACGCTGCGATCAATGTGGGTCACATCGTGCATTTAGAATAATTTGATTACAACAGGCATCATCCATTTGTGGTAATTATGTTTAAGCTTGTAAACCATTAATTGAGTTGTGTCATTAGTTGGAGGCTCGTCAAAAGAACGAATAATAACATGAAATAATTAAATCAGGTAAAGAAGAGCCATGAACCAGTTAAGGCAGTTAAAACAGAGTCCTCTGTCTCACACTCTTTAAATCATGGTGTTTCATTTAACTCATTGAAGTTGTACGACTGCTTCTTCTGAACATTTCAGCTGCATTTCATGATCCATCTGCAGGAATCTGGAATGAATTAAGAGCATTGATCTGCTGGGATTTTTTAAAAAATGACGTTAATATAGTAATTTCCATGAAATTCTGTGTATTTGTTGTGTTTTTTAAGGGGACTTCTTCAAAGACTCTCTGCCGGGGGCCGACCTCTATATTCTTGCCAGAATCCTCCATGACTGGACAGATGAACGCTGCATACAGCTGCTCTGCAGAATCTTTAAAGCCTGCAAACCAGGTGTGTGTGTGTGTGAAAAGGTTGGAGATTCTTTCTTTTGCTCTGCTAGAAATCAGATGGCAGAATGTATTCCACAGTGCATCTGATCCCTGAGACTCTGTCCTTCTGGCTTTGATCAAAGGCAGACTGACAGACAGAGAGCAGAAGGAGAACAATGCGTCAGCAGAGAAACAGATGAAGAGAAATGAGAAGCATAGTTTTACATGACGGCCTGTTGCAAAAAAAAGCAAAACTAATAACATTTAAATGAGTCGAACCTCTTTTATTAATGGATTTTATGAGTAAATTGTGTTAAATTATGCAAGAGTTGATGATTTCTACTAAGTATTAAATAACCAAATTATTTTAGTTTGTACTTCAGACTCCCCACTGTACACATACAGTATACATATGTATGTATACATATGTTAAATACAATATAATATTTACTTTAAAAGTACTTCTAAAACAACAAAGACTACACCAAAGTACTGAACAGAAACACAATTCATGAAGCTGATGACAGAAATACATTTTAATGTAAAATAAAGGGTGACGTCAGAAACAATAAGCAGAAAAGACTAAAAAAAATCTATAAACTACAACAGAAACATAAAAACGCAATAAATCAAATGTAATTGTTTAACATCTATTCATTATTTCCCAGATCTTATTGGATGATGATTCTACGGTTTAGGGACGGCAAGCGAAACACATAATCACCATTAGTTTATTTATTTATTTAGATCTCGATACCTTTAAGAACATCTGCTTATTTGACCTCAGTGTTCTAGATGAGGTGTAATGATGTATAAGATCCTGGTAGGTTTTATCAAAAAAATTGAAAGGGGGAAATTCATCTTCAGTCGTAACTGGAAGGAGTTTGTTTGGGATGTGATAAAAGGCCATAGAATGTGATCCGAATATTCTGCAAACTCATTTGACTTTTTTTTTAATGGCATCATGTTAAATAAGAACTGGACAGAGCCTAGAATAAAACCTCCAGACTGATTGTACAAATCTGCTCAGGATTAATCTTGCTAATATCCCTGACACAAGTCAGATTAATAATTCATAATGTATCTGCCGAATGACATAAAACCAACTGTTAGGTTTGAAAAACTCTCGCTAGGTAAGATTAATTGGTGAAGAATGTTTTTTAAAAAAAGGATGAAAACAAACGGAGGATTTTCTGCAGGAGGAGGTGTGCTTCTGGTGGAGGCTCTGCTGAATGAGGATGGATCGGGCCCGCTGACGGTACAGCTCTACTCCCTGAACATGCTGGTGCAGACGGAGGGCAGAGAGAGGACAGGCGCTCAGTATGCTGCCCTGCTAGCAGCAGCTGGCTTTACCAACATCCAGCAATGCCTCACTGGAAAGATCTATGATGCTGTTCTGGGTCACAAAGAGATGAGCGATGAAGAAAAATAGATGATGCTAACATGTATACGAGATCTAAAGACTCACATTTATCAAGAAAAATATATGTTTTTTCTTTTTTATCTACATGTTTCAGTATAGACGATCATCGTTCCTTAAAAATGTATCTGTGAAGCTTAAATGTTGCTGCTCTGTACTGTCTGAGTTTGGCTTCTTCTTTGTGCTCGTGCTTTTGTACAGCAAACCCTGCAGCTTGTTGGAACACCAAATGATCCACTTTTTCTGCTCTTGTCTAAGTAGTTGTTTACAATTTATCAAAAAAAAAATCTTCCCAGTACTTACGCAGTAAGAAGTGCCTCCGAATGTCCATCTAATAAATAAAACTGCATTTATTTGACATCTTTTTATGTTTAATACTATTTGGTTAATTACAAAGTGAAAATAGCGGCTTTTGGGGGGTCTCCCCTATGTTCAGACACCCCAGTATAGTTGTTTTCATCTTTTTATTAACACTTTGTAATCCAAAGGAATGTCTGGTCTAATCACACGTTTGGGTTGTAAAGCATTTGGACGTAGCACCACAGATGTTTGTATTGCTATGCAAATGTATTTCGGTGTGATGTCAAAGGTTTTAATACAAAGTTGTTGCTTCAAATGTTCTACACATGTATAAAGAAGAAATTAGTTATTTGTTTGTATAATATAACCAGATTTAAGTCATTCATTTGGGCAAAGTATTGTTTTGCATTATATCAAAGTCTATTATGTAGCCAATTTGTCCCTTGATCACTGTCAGTTTTCTAATTCTTTAATTGTCTGAAAGTCATAAAAGGAGACTGAGAAATATAACAGTGAAACAAATATTTATATTTATTGCTACAGATTTATATGTTTTTCCAAAAATCCACAAAGATAAATTATACATAGAATTTATATGAAGACATCTGTTAAAAAGTTTTCAAAATTGAAAACATTTTGGTTACGTCTTTAAAGGCAAGACTAAGAAATGTAAAAAATACTTCATGTTCTACATCCAAGATGCAATACAGCAATTATCTATCATCTTGTGCAATTAAAGTATAAAATATTCTGGAAGCAGCAGCAGTAAAAACGTTACCTCTGCCAAAGAGATTGAGGGTGTCTTGATCAAACTAGCGTTTGTGTCAAATTTACACCCTGATCACCTTTTCTGTACGCCCATTATTCTGTCATTCTCCATTAACAGTATCTGCTGGAGGAGCTCTCAAGGTTGGAGTTTATCCCAGCAGACAATGGGTGAGAGGTGAGGCACACATGGGCTAACACAAAGAAAAAGACAACGTGCACGTGCACACCAACAGCCAGTTTGTAATAACTCACCACCCAGTGAGAATTTTAACTCAAAGACGCAGAAAGAACATGCAAACACAAATAACCTGCAGGTTCAAACCTACTTCCTGTTTAGGAAACAAAACACTTCATGTTAACAACTGTAAGATGCACAAATTAGCATTATTTTTGCACTCCAACTTGTTGACTATAGGGTAATAAATTAAATGTAGGAGATAAGATGCAGTGCAAAGATCAGCTTCTGTTAGATACTGTAGAACAAATCTGTCAGTTCCATTTTATCTATTCTTATCGCTGATTATTTCCATGTTCCAGGCAGCTTTTGCAAATCTGTCTTTGTAAAGATGTACATGACTGAAATCCTCCCCACAATAGTATGGATCCATCTTTCATTCCGCTGTCGTCTTCTTTTTGTATTTTATCTGTTGCACTCAAAACACATCATCCTTTTCTGGGTTTTTAACGAGCGCCAGACTGTCATTGTGCTCCGACTGTGACGCGACGCAGCCGGAAAAATTCATTGAATCATCGTCAATGAAAATAAATTTGACATATAAATCAGATTCCACACAATCAGTTAATAACATTGTGTCTTTTCAGTTGCATTGACATCAAACGATCATTCACTTTTGCATAAAAGGACCAGTTTCACACCGTATTAGTTGCTGCCTTTTGTACTTGAAGACGATCTTTGTCACCTGTTTAAATTGTTCGAAGCCTTCGTTTCATGACTGCTTTTGTGGAACTCTTCTATGGACTCTATCGTCCCCCTTTTTAATGTATTCTTTTCTTTTTTCCTCACAGTAATTGTGAATTAATCAGACTTCAGAGTGACACAAATTAGAAGTGATGTCAAATCCATGTGGACACACACAGAGACTCTCTAATTAATGGAAATGAATGACAGTGGAGGCGCCATGATAGCTGCATTAATACACGGTGCTTAACTTGTACCTTGTGGTTCTTGGAGTGAAATATTAAAATAAGACATATTGCACATTTTTTTTTTCACAAGGCGGGACAGTTTCCTGAGGTGTTGTTACAATGTCTCACGTTGAACGGTCATAATACAACAACGTCTCTGTCCTTTAATGCAGTTTTACCTTTTCCTCTGAGGGGTGGGTCTCTTTGGAGATTAATGATACAGCTACTTTGTAAAATATTAATTATATCTAATAACCCTTGAAGGACATTGTTCCTGAACAAGTTAGCATACCTGTATATTACCTAGTACGAGAGCTAATACCATCAAACTGAAAGCGATACTTGACGAGCACTTTTATTCTCACATTTCCCTCTTTTTATTTCTGCAACAGACAGTTAACAATGATAGAAATACATATCAAATTCCTTTAAGGCATGTAGATTTGAGACATCCAGGGTTCACAGTAAGAGCTGTTGCCTGTGTAAAAAGCATGTTCTTATCATTTTGTTTTATTTATTTTATCATTTAAGTTCCCTTCGGGGATTAATAAAGTATTTTCGATTTGATTTTAGTGCTTGTTTTTACTGGTGAGGGTTTTAACTTTTTGATGCAATAACAAAGAGAAACTCTTGAGTTTAAAATCAAAGAAACATTCACACACAACAGAAACTATATTTCTCAGTTATTGTGCACTTTTTGATTTTACTCTGCACAGTGCTCTGGTGGGCTGCACGGTGGTGCAGTGGGTGGTACTGGTGCCTTTCAACAAGAAGGTCCTGGGTTTTCGGGTTTTAAACCAGGTATTGTGCATGTAGTTTGATTAATATTAAAGATTGATGAGAAATATATACAACCTATAAGAGGTATATACTTGAACTTTTCTGTTAGGACACTGGATTTATTTTTAGAAATGAGGCACCAGATATATTGAAATACCATAAAATGTATTGAAGTTCATGTAAAATGATTCAATCAGTCTGTTTCTGTTTTTTACCAACGTCATCTTCCTTGAAGTATTTTCAAAGAGCAAAATACTGTGATAAAGTGATTTTAATCTAACACTGATTAGATTTCAAACCTCCAAAAAAACAAACATCTTAACTTTACTCAGAAACCAACTTTTCACTGTTTGGTTGAACTAAACAGCTTCAGGTAAAACCAACTTTTAGACCATTGTTTGGAAAACTCAATGAAAAATTGATGTTTTCATCAAACAAAATATTTTAGAGAAAGGGAGTAAACAAAACACTCAGAGTCATTGTTAGAAACAATATTGAGCTTGTTCTAAAAATTCTCAGCTAACGATCGATTGAATCTAACGTGACAAAGATGAAGAAAAAACAAAATTGTACCTGGAGGTGACTCTGTGGGAAGAATGGGTTAAGTGGTGTAATAATTCACTGAAGTTGAATTTTAATTGAATAATCCTTTGGGTGACTAATTTACCGTCTTTGTCTGATGTTTGATTACACTCCTTCCCTCATTACAACCAGATCAACAACATGATAAGAGCGTCATAACCTTTTTATTTTTTTCTGAACTCACTGTCTTGCGTTTTAAGCTGCGTGGGCGGCGGAGAAGAAGCTTCGGAGCGCCTGCTGGATTATACTTGACGCTTTTGTGTTTCCTCGGACTCTCCCAATCTCTGTGAAACCCGGAGTCATCCGAACCTGTCTCTCTGCGTGCTCATTGCCCTGCCTTTGATCATTGTTGAAAATAAAGTCAGTTTTAACAACTTTGAAATCTGAGTCCAGCCTGAGTTCTGCATGTAAATGGTAAATGTCCTGTATTTGTATAGCGCTCTTCTAGTCATTCAGACCACTCAAAGCGCTTTCACACTACAAGTTTTACATTCACCCATTCACACAACCCGATACGCAGATCCGGGGGCTACATGGGGTTCAATTGCCCAAGGACTTAGACATGTGGCGGTGGAAGCCGGGATCGATCCACCAACCTTCAAGTTGGAGGACGACCACTCTAACCACTGAGCCACAGTCGCCCCGTGTGAGTCCAATGCTTATCTGAGTCCATGAAAAGTTGCTTGATGCTTCCTGGAGTTTACATATATTTCCTGTAGTAGGAACATTTTTAAGCTGTCTGACGTGTTCACAGCTGATTTGGTTTAAATATCATACATCACGTTTATTATCTCAGTCAAAGTCATGCTGGCAAATCTGTAAATTGTCGAATACAGGACTGACTCAACTGCGAGTGCACGTACAGCACACGCGCCTCATGCACGAGTTTACAGTCAAGGCTGCTGTTACACGTTTGGCTTGACGGGGCTATCGCGAGCCCAAAAATTTCAAACTCCTTCTAGTCCCTTTAAAGAGACCATTTCATATAAATTTCAGGACTTTGTGGTTATTTCTTAAGTATTAACCAGTAATATGAAACATTTTATATCTAGAAAAACATCAGGAAACACTGATTAACAGACCTTTCAATCTGTCTGCATTAAAATTTGGGTGGTTCCGGCTCCTTCCGTCAGGCCTCGAGCAGCAGCTCGTTCATATTCATTATTCAGATTTGCTGGACTCTGATTGGCTAACAAACTAGCCTATCAGAGCAAGGTATGATAGGCTAGTACGTTTTGTCCTCATGTTTGCTACGTTATGCTACAGCTTTTAGCCAGCAGCATGCTAGGTGTGGTTTCAACTGCGGGAGCTGCCGAATACTAACGAACAAAGGAGTTGTGACGAAACAGATACAGGCCGTTCAGACTCGGGTTTTATTACCACCTGCGCAGTTTGAGAGATTAAAACTGAATGAGTAGTTGTTGACCTGTTTTCACACCCACTATGAAGGTAAGAACACCTGTGGAGCTAAAATATTCAACAGATACCTCAGAAAAAAACGTTTTTAATGGAAGGACCTCTTTAAGGAAAAATCATTGGATTTAAATACAATTGGATTTAACGCAGAAGAATAGCATCCCTGTTTTCTTTAGATACGTAACCAATAAAAACAGTGTATAAGGATCACAAAAAAATAATTCTGCAATGTTTGTGTAAAAGAAAAAAATAAATCAGATATGAAGCTCTGCATGCAGGCACCACATTGTTTAGACTGCTTTGGAAAATCAGGATGAATTCCGGCAGAATAGCTCTTCAAGGTTTTTCCTCCACTTTTCTTCAATGATTTAGACCCGAGTCAGTGTTTTCCACTTTGAGTAGAGAAAGGTGCAGACGTTTCTCCTCTCTACTTTCAGTTCTATTTACTGCTTCATCTCATGAGGCTATTATTGTCCCAGCCTCAGGTTCAACCTGAGTGGGTTTTATAGATGCTTCTAGGAAGCTTGTGAGCTATGAAGAGGAAAGTGAGCAGGGGGCATTCAAGTTTATTCTTTTACTCCTCCTATCCTGGAGTCTGACCGCTCAGGAAATCTGACCAGAGTAAACTCAGCATCCTAAAAAAACAAGGAGAAATTGCAGCATATATATCTTTGTAATTACAGATTCAAATGATTTATACAAGACAGGATTTTATTCCTTTGCAACTACACATTAAAAATAATAAAAAGAGGCATGAATAATAACAATCAGAGACGACATTTGTGTGTTTTTCTGATTTAAATCTGACTTGCTTGTTATTGCCTGGATTTTCCTTTGGGAAAATACACAAAGTAAAAAATGTAAAAACAAGAACTCTCTTGAGATTCTCTTAATTATGGCACATTAATTAAAATGTATGATTTGTGACCTTGTGTGTTCGTGTAGCGTTGATGCTTTTTGTGTGTGTGTGAGTCACCATCTTTTTAAATTTACCTGCGTGTTTGTATTCACTTTGTGTGTGTGCAAGTATCACAATATTTGTTGATGCTGGAAATCTGTTACTCAAGTCATGCAGCCTCCCACCCTCAAGCTCCAGGATGTCACTTTAAGATAACAACTTCAGGGCATTCCAGGGAACACGCTCAGTTTATCCCTCACACTGTGTGTGCACGGTTTGTGTGTGTGATGCACTTTACGTTTTCTACTTGAAGTTAGGAAATGAAAAAGCTCAAACTTTACCTTCGTTTTTCTTTATAAAACGTAAAGTTTTGGGGTTTTTTGTAAATTCTCCAAGTAAATCTCAATGTGATCAGAAAATATTCACATTTAACATAAAAATACAAGAGATTTGATTTAATTGGAACGTAGATTTTAAGATCGTATACAGCTTATCCTAAACATTCTCATTTCTGTCCGAGACAAAACAAAATATTAATGACAAAAATTGTATATATATATACTGTATATATATATATATATATATGTAAAAATATATGTATTGCAGTATTTAAGAGGTCCTACTTATGATTTTAACAACCTGTGTTGCCATGGTAACCCAAAGTTGCTCAGTTTTGCTGTAAAAAATGATGAAAACAGCATCTAAAAATGACATCTAGCTCATCTTATGTGACATGACCTATTTATTTAACATTTTTGTCACGAGGTCTTGAGTCAGAAATGGAACTCGAATATGTTTCACTTTCTTCGTAAGCAAAAGTAGCGACGTCACTGTGAAAATGAAAATATTAGAAAATGTTTATTTTAAATATTCTTGATGTGATTGGATGCAGTTTTACCAGGATGAGTGTGTAAACTCACTGCTTCAGTGAGAAAATCTCAAACCGTCAGACTCTCAGTCCTCGGTTTGTTTTGTTGTGGCAGCTGCATGTTGGAAAATGATAGAAACAAGTGAAGATGTGATGAAAGCGATGCCTCAACAGAGGCTCGGAGGAAGAATGGAGATGAGGAAAGAGATCTGTGTCTTTTCATCAGAGCCGTGGTGAAGCGGGTTCACCCACACAGAGTTACAAACACACACACACTCACGCACGCACACACATCCGTCACATCTCACAACTCAATAAAAGTGTCTCCAGCCTTTAAGCTGTACTTTGTCACCTCAAAACACTTCCATAATTCATGGGCTGGTGACAGCACTATTGAACTGAGGACAAAGATGTCTGCCCTGTAGGGTCCACACACACACACACACACACACATGCAAAAGCACAAAAAAATGAACCAAGTTGGGCAAATATTTTCACAGGCCACATATACTGAAAAACACAGAAAATGTACAGAGACATTCAAATGCATGTGCTTTTATTGTAGAGATACAAATACACACTAATCAGCCATGATATTATGATATTTGATACCAAACACGCCCATAATGACGATGACTTCCCAGTTATGAGTGTTTAACATTTGTTTTTCAGTTAGAAATAAGAGAAATACCCACAAACCCCAACCTGACACATATAGTGTGTTTCACCACGTATTAGTCCATGTCATCAATTAGGTCAGGTTTTACAATCTTTTGTAGGTCACATGATCTGAGCAGTTACATCAGCAGACATTAAACGTCTCTACTGGAGTAACTGGTCAAATGCTCATGTTAGATAAGTGTCTCATCCTCTGAAGGGAGATGTTCTATATGAACCCAAACATAATTAGCTCTGGAGTTGGTCTTTAAATTTTGTGTGACAATGCAGACAGAGACAGGATTATTATTGTATGTAGTTTGTAATTTGCCAATTTTTTTTATTACATGTAATCTAAAACAATGATGATAGTATGTTCTGTACACGGGAAGAAACAAACAAACAGCAGGAATGTTTTGAACAGTCACCGAGTTGTTGTTTGTCTACACAGAAGCTAAAGATTTAGCTGCAGGTCTCAAAAATACACTCCAACTTTAATATTCATGGTGTAGAAATGTACACATTTTATCACTGTGGATGCTCCTCTCCTCTTTTCTTTTTGTCACTGTGTAAAATAGTAACTCTTCAGATGTGATACTGATGTGTTTGCTTATAAGAAAACTGTAATTACAGACACTGAATGACTGTTTTAATCCAGCTACTCTGGTTTTAATGCTGAACCATTCACCTGCTGAGATAAATGCAGCAGAAGTTCTCCCAAATATGTTTTATTTGATCAAAATGTTGATTGATGAAATGGAAAAAGCTTGAAAAAGAGAAGTGGGCAGAGCAGCACAGGGGAAAATGATACTCATGGTGTGATAGTAAAACAGGAAGGAAAAAAGATTTATCCAAATTATATCAGAAACTCAATCGGTTTGAGAAACTAAAGAACAACATTTCAAATAATCAAGTAATCTCCAGGAAATGAAGGAGTCTGATGACCTTCTAAATAATGAAATGAAGGTGGTGTTTGTGTGTTTGAGTGTGAGACACACCTCACCACTTGATAATGACTAATTGTATTAGTCCTCCCTGCTCTCTGTCACTTACTGTTGCTTCTTCTTTTTTTTTTAGCAACCTTGTTCTGCCCCGCAGCATGACTAAATACAATCTGTCTCACACATGTGCACATGCATGTTCTCGCACACATGCATCAGGAGGCTGCAGCTGCATTTCAGACATATTTCAGACACAAAGTTGTCACTTCTGCTCCGGGCAAGATGTCACACTCCCTCCATACACCCCCCCTTCCCAAAAAAAAAAAAAAAAAGATTTTAGGACAAAGAGGCTATATTCTTGTCCTCGTTTGGACTTCACATGCTCTCTTAAAAACAGTGAGACACAAAGAAAACAATTCACAATTTAGTCTCATTAAATGCAATTTTCACAGCCAATGATTATCCTGCCAAAGTGGAAAGTAATGACAGCAGATGCCAGTGTTGCATTGCACTGATGATTATTATGATGTTTAGATTTTTATTTATATAAATTGTCAGGGAAATTGTTCCTAGACACCAAACACAGTTAAACCCTCAGACAGCAGAAGAACCACAGAAACAGAGTATAAAGTTTAAAAGCCATAAGGAGTGAGTACAGTACAGCAGTTTACAGCATCCCCACACTCACTGAATAAGATATTAAAAATTAGATATTTTATCGAGGAGGTTCATGAAGTGTGTCCCTCTTTAACAGATAACAAACTCACATGTTGCTTTCCCCACCAAGGTGACCTTGGTCCTGAAACAGCACACATGCAGATCAAAATATTATGTCTTATCTTAAAGCAGGACTCCCTAATAGAGGCCTACTCACATACTTTTCTACTTCTAACATGGGAGAGAATTACTTGTTCATGGCTCTCTTGCACTAAAACACTTAGATGAAATATTCTTAAACACGTTAGAGTAAATAATAAAATCATGATGAGAATAAACAGATTTTTCAAACATAAATGTCTTCAAAAAGCATTACAGTGACTTATAAAATAAATAAAAAGAAAAGGCTGAAACTTAGTTGGTTAAATTTCTTCAAATAAAGAAATAAGGTGTAAGGCATAAATAGGCTAAAAACAATGTTAGAATTGACTTTTTTATGTTCATATAAATGTTAAAAGCAGTTGACTTTATTCTAATACACAGAGTTCTCAAAAACTGAGAACACAGCCATGATGTTTAGAACTAAATGGTGTTTATTGCCACAGGTGATTACTCACTTGAGCATTTGGCCTTTAAAAAGAGCACAGCCAGCCTCAGCTGAGCAGATAAACATTTTCCCTATGAATGTTTTCATTAGCATGTAAATGTAAGGGTCACCCGGCCTCCGTCTCATAGGAAATCCCAGCGAGTGAAGCTGGTTGTTCAATTCGCTGATACAAGAGTGGAGAGCTGCTAACTAATTTTTATTTATATAAAAGTAAATTAAACCACACATGCAAAACGGCTGAGTGCCAGAAGTCTGTATCAAACTGCCAAGTTATATCCACAAGGGCACGTGACTCGTAGTCATTTAATTCCTGAGATTATCAGCCGTCTCCACTCTTGTTGATTTAGTGCATCAGTCTGAGCAGAAGGAGAAGAGGGAAGGCTCAGCTCAGCTGCAGCATTCGCTCACAGAAATTTTATCTGAAAGCAAGAAGAAAAAAAAAAAACCTTTTTCAAAAACCAAGACCAGTTTAAACTCACATCAAGCCTTTACAGTGAGTAAAAGGCAATAAATAGAGTTTGTGTCAATGACACAGCTGGAGAACTGACATTTTTTGGCAAATCCACATACACTTTTTCCTTTTTCCTTTAGCCTTCTTTTTCCTTTTCAGCTGTGTGAGTGTGTCTTTTCAGAGCTTACAGAACAAACCAGACATCTTTGTCCTTGGTTCAATACTTCCTGTGCATGGAGTCCCAAAAGCGCCTGTCAAACATGCCAAAATAGAAATTTATTCATAGTGCTGACTGTGATGTGGGCTAAATGAAACATAGAGTGTAACTTCATATTTCATATTCAAATTAAATGCGAAACTCTATGATACTGTAAATTATCACCATCCAGTAACATCCTGGTTTATCCATAACATTGGTCAGAATAAAAAAAAATAAACTATTGTGACATTAATTTGCTCTGACATGTTGTAAAGAGCAAAAGGTAAAGCAGGTTTTATTTGTTCTGACAAAGGACGAATTGCATAATGTTCTAGCTATCCTTCTGCTATCAGGTTCTTCAATCTGATGTTTCTATTTCTAATCCAAGCAGATTAACCTTTAAAAAAAATATGTAGTATTTCTGTCGGGTCTGTCATTTCAAATAAAGAGAAGGGGAAAAGAGACCAGGAGCTTCCCATGAGAGGAAAACAGAACGTTCTACCTTCTGTGCTACTTTCTGAGACTCTGTAGGAACCAATATACAACTGTGAGGTGACTAAATGTGTAATTACATACAATAACTGAGAATTTTTGCAAGAAATATTTGAAATAAATTGACACGAGTTGACGTTTGACATAAACCCCGACAGGAATTTGGGACTTACTTTCATAAAAGGCTAAAATTTTTTACCAAATGCCTCTTTTTGTTCTATAAATAGTAAAAGAAGCACAACAAAAACCAGAAGAAGCTGTGGGCAGTGGCTTTTAAGGTTTACTATGGTAACCGAACACCTGTGACTCTCACTTCCTGACTGCTTGTCTCATTAAGACGAGCAAACAGAAACATGGAATCCAAATTAAGCCTCAAACAAACAGCCACTGTTCAAAAACTGCAGTTTGTATTGAATTCATTCCTGAAGTTTAAGTGGCAGAGACGTCGGTTTCTATGGAGAATTATTCTTTTTTGTGAATTTCATCTCAAATAAATTGCCAGTAAATTTCATAGTACACAATTTGCAACGGAGCCCCACTTTTTTATGTATTTCAATATGGGTTTCGCAAACACCACAGGAATAAATATGAACTGTAAAAATCAGGAAGAAAACAGAAGAATAATAGGCCAATAGTAATCAGGGTGCTTCGGTACTAATACTCTGACACCCTTAATTACATCTCAAACATGTCAGCATAAAAAGTAATTAGTGATCTCTTTAGAAGACATGGAATTAAACAGAGTAGATTTAGCTTTTTAATCACCACATACTCATTTTCCAAAGAAGGTGCAACATAAGACACACTGATGCTCCTTTGAGCTTTAGTAGAGGCACATCTTGGTCTCTCTGCAGGGGAAATAAAAAAAACATCTACAGTCCAGATTGGTGCTTTTGCTCAAGTAATGCAACTAAACATTATAGTCTGCTTGCGGTAGTGGATCTGACAAGAACACTACTCAGTTACCACGGGCCAGCCTGGCACGTCAGCACTGGTTAGATTTGCAGCTGGTACAATAATTCAGACAAAGTACAAAGTGTAATCCATTCCTTATGCTTGTCTGCTGTGTTTGAAAACTGCAAAGCTGTGGTTTGTCTTCAACTGAGAGTTCAGCAGGCAACATCTCTATGCAAAGGCAGCAAAATAATTCTGTCTGATGTAGTTTCCATCGTATCAGATCACTTATCCATCCATTAATCCATCCATCAGTTTGACCTCTGCAGCTGTTCGAAAACAGTAGTTGCATACAGCGTCATCAACCTTCCCACCCTCCTCTCGAACAACAAAATGACCTTCACTGGCTCAACGTGCCGGAAGAAGGGAAAGACAGACACAGAGTGGTATGGACAGATAAGACACGGGGAGGGAAATGAGGTAAATGAATAGCGGGAGGAGAGCTGAGAGAGATGAGATGGACAATAGATGGTGTGGTGAGAAAAAAAGAAATGGGAGCAGGGTACTCAAATGAAGAAACCGAGTGAAATTAGGAGTGGAGAAAAATATGCCTCCCATTGTGTGATGAATAACAACCTTCTAATATTACTTTACTCATGCACTGATGGGTTTAGTGGTCCTGTTGATCTGTCATGAGTCAAACAGATTTACTTACATAGCAGGCGACACTACCAAGGATGCTTCAATGTATTCTGCAAACAAATCTAAGTGAGTGTTTCCTGGAGGATCAGCATCTCATGCAGCTGGAATCAAACAAATTAGATTAACAGCCTCCATGTGCATTTGACCTTCTCTTTAACCTGCTTTAACCCGATTCACTGCATCCGAGATGAATAAATACACAATGAGGGGAGAGACTGAAAAAAGTAAGGAGAGTGTCTCCCGCAGTGCTGCAGGCTTCGCTGCCTAAATGCTCTTTCCTGCTCTGACTCATCGCAGAGTCATGAAACACTAAAGCCGGTAAAAGCAGATTAATTAAAACCTCGCCAATACATGGAGTAAAAATTCATGATGGTGAGCTCAACACCCACCAAGATATGGAAAATCTCCCTCTCTCTTTTTTTTGTTTCCTTACAGTTTCTATCTCCGTCTTTTATTCTTTATCTTAGTCTTCCACTCTGTATAATCTTCACCTCATTAGCATTTCAAAAATCATATCCTCATGAGTCATGCATCGCAGGCGCTCTGGTGGGTTTGTCATTAGTTATGAAACCGAGGCAACTCAGCCTTCCGATGCCAGACCGACTACAGGGTCGCTGGAAGACGCATTGCACGCCACGGAATCACAAAACACACTGACACAGACGTGCAGGGGGCGAGCGTCACATGATGGAGGGAAATAAGTGACTGAATGAAAATGTACAAATCTGCAGGGAGAAACTGGGTCATTGCAGCAGGATTCAACAAGAAATAAATGTGGTAGAAATAAAACAGTGGATATATTTTTAAGAGTAAAGTAGTTGTGTCAAGACGTCTAACACGAGAAGACGATGAAACACGTGGCAGGACACAAAGTTCAATTAAATCCAAATTATTTGGATTTGTTATGATTGTCAACATGAACAATAATAACATGCACATTTTTCAGTTAGCGAGGCATTTTTAAGAAAAAATGATGAAAATAAAAAGTAAACAAAGCTGTACTGTCAAACATGGTAATGGTTGATGCTAAAACAAAATGAAAGCAAAGCTCTGTGAGTTTAGTTTCTTTTGTTATGCACAGAAGTAGTTTGCAGTGGAATATTTTGGAGATTTTTAAAACTTAATTTATATAAACTGATGTCCTTTTTCTGCACAGTAATGTTAAATAACCTCCATGCAGCCTTTGTTTGAGGAGCCTGTGTGTGTGAATGTGTTTTCTGTGATGCATTCATAGTATTAAAACGTTAATCTGTGATTCTGTTGGGAGGAGATTGCCTGTGGCTCTGTTTCATGTGGCGATGGACTGATGGACCTGTCCAGTCTCACACAGCACTGAGCAGGTTAAAACCAGCTCAAGAGAATGAATGGATTGATGGCTAATTGTCAATTTATGACTCAGCAGACCAACATCCTCTCTGTTTTCTGGGCTTTATGACAAACAGATTGAACATTTAACACAAACATAAAAAAAAAAAAAAACAGAATGATGCGCTGCTTTCTGAAAAAATGTAAAACTAAAATACAATTCAAGAGCGTCACTAGAAGAGAGAAGCTCTCAGTTTTCACTAAAATCTTTGGTAAAAGGAGCTTTTTGTCCACCAATAAATAAATAAACAATGTATCATATTTACTATTATTGTATGTATTTTTTTTTCTTTCTCACACTGACCTGTTTAAATATTTGATAAATTAAAATACATATTGAATTTATATATGCAGGATATTTGTCCCATACTGAGTTGAAGCACATTGTAGACTGCATGACAGATGTACATGCATTTATGAAGCAAAGTGTCAGAATCTGACTTTTTTTTTGTGCACATCCATCACTGTTCATCCCAGCAGATGATAATAATTAGAGCAACATTAAAGCAGCTCTGTCAGGAAGACAAGAGCTGTCATTCGTGTTAATAAGATGGTTTTCAAACTGCACATTCAGATATCTGGTTTGTCTTAGAAATATTTTTCTTATTATTAATACAGTGATCGACGGTTATATGCACGACCTCGGTGCCCAGCAGTTTTGTGCATATAAGTGTTGTGCAATAAACCGTCGACCACTGTATATTTGAAACCACTTTAAAAATCCAAGATTTTATTGAATTTTCCAGATTTTGAGGTAAATGAAAAAACTGTGGTGAATTCTCCTGGTGCCCCTGATTAACTTAACTAAAATATAATGAATTTAAAGTGAACTAATAGTTTGTTGTAGCTTCTGCTGTACCTATCTGTGTTTTTTCCTCGCAGCATCTCAAGGTTTTCCCAGAACAAAAACACAAGGTAACATAATGGTGCAACAAATCACTGTCATTACTGCAAACAACACAGTTCCTTTGAGGTTTTAGTGGAGATGATGGAAAAGAAGGAACTGGCTTTGAAGTCAAATCCTGAACCTGTAGAATCACATGCTGATGGTGCAAATTGACTTGAAAAATCTCTCCAGTGATGATGTCTTTGGAGACATTTTCCTTGTCATGGAACATGTTCTTGATGTTTGGAAACCCAAGATTTGTAGTTTGATCAGCTTGAAACAAAAACAAGCTAAGAAACAATTTTTCTTCATGTAACAGGAAGCTGCTGATGGAGAGTGTTCTTGTGAACTGAATAGTAGATTGAGTGAGTATGTTCTCTCTGAAAATTTCTATATAATGATACTCAAAAATGGGTGCAGCATGTTGCGCAAACTTAAACAACCAGGTATGTTTTTGTGTGTGTCATCATTACGGTGAGTTGTCAGCATCAAGCAATGATTCCAGTTTGATTCTTGTACGTTGAAGTTTGTAACGCCTGCCACTTCTGAGCCAAACAGAGCGCGTAGGCGGGGCTTCCTCTCTTGTCGGATGAACTATGGTGGATCATATAGAGAGAGTGGCTTGGCTTTATTTACTTATTAACCCTGTAAGACCCAATTTAATAAAAAAATACCCAGAAAATTCTGATTATTTGGAACTGGGATGTTTACGAAGCCTTAGAACAAAATTCACAACCGTTTTTTGCTGTATCATGTTATTTATAATAGATTTTTTGTATCAAATTTATTACATTGGCAGTCTTTACGGTTTAATTGTAATATAAAAAATGAGTTAATAATAATGCATTCATCCATATAATAATGATGATTAAAAAAAAAAATGATGATTGGAAAAAAAAAGGCAAGTGCATCATTTACTGGGGGCAACCATGTTAAAAATGATAAAAACTATGTAGCAAATATGATACACCGGGCATTGTAGGGTTAAAGCTAGACAACGTTAACGTCGGGCACGTCAGCAATAAGCTTATCTTCCATTGCTGAAATTATGTTTTTCTTGCTCCCGCTTCATTCAAGTTATGTGAAGTGACATCACTACAATGAGATGCTCTGATTGGTTGACGAGCCACTTCAAGAGTTCTGCTAGCTAAACTTCTGCGTTGCTCGTGTTTCAAGCTTTTCCTTGAAAAATTGGTACAGCAAATACACACAAAGCGCCGCAGAGACTCTGAATTCCCTCTGACGGACTCAACCATAGACTTTACATGTAATCTTGATGCTCCTAACCAGGGGTCTCAAACTCCAGGCCTCGAGGGCCACTATCCTGCATGTTTTAGATGTTTCCCTGTTTCAACACATCTGATTCAAATCCTCTGTATTTCAACAAATCCTGCAGAAGCCTGTTAACGACTTGTTCATTTGAATCAGGTGTGTTGAAGCAGGGAAACATCAAAAACATGCAGGATAGTGGCCCTCGAGGCCTGGAGTTTGAGACCCCTGCTCCTGACGCTGACGCCTGGGCCGGTGTGAACGCACCTTTAATCACGTTGAGAATCACCTGAAAAAAAGATGCACTGAGTTTTCAGACAATTATTTGTTTCTTTTAAACTTCAACTCAGCTGGACACCTAAAGGACACTCTGTTGAGTGGGAACTGGGGGAAAAAAAAAAAACAACTTTTTAATGTTTTGTTTATCTGGTACCTACACTGACGCTTCTTCTCAGGCAGTTTCACAACTATCCGAACTGTGAAACATGTGAATGCAACATCTCACATAAACAAGTCACAACAATGACTCGATGACTCTCAGGAGGGACGCGGGTGTCAGTCACCCTTGTGATTTTAATGAGCCACTGTGGTCATTGCTGGTGATCCCTTTTTAATCCCTTGTAGGTCCAAGTTTTAGTGTTTTTTTTGTTTTTTTTTTCGGGGTGGGGAGCAACACACAATTATTTCTGATGGTAAAACATGGTTGATTAGATAATCTACCTCTTGTTTGATTTTGGTTTTGCCATTAAAATTGACCATTATTCAGTGATTCTGCCCTTAGAGGATGTGCAGAGCGCTACCTCTCTGAAACACCCCCATCACTGAGCAGTGCCAACACATTTGATGAAACGCATTAGATCAATCTATGAAGATCACAGTGAGCCATTTGCCAGAGTGGCTGGAGAGATGAAACACGTGAGAGATGAGATATTGACCTTGTAAAAGTCATTATCATCACATCTCTCTCTTCTGTCCCGTTTCTGTCGCAATATTTCACATAACATTCCGGAATTTGTGTCCAAAACGTTCAAAGGATTCTGTGTTTGATGAGAGGAGCTGAGCGGTTTGCTCTAAATTTCCTTCATAAAGGTTTGATTCAGCCAGGTAAGGTGAGAAAACTCATTCTTCACACACTGAGAGAGACTCACCCTGCTGCTTTCTGCTGCTGTCTCCCACTTTCTGGCAACACGTGTAGATACATGCACATAAAAGCACACACACATAATGATGAGTGTGCAATGTGGAAAGGTTATTCCTGGGAAACCCATCTGATATCTGTTTCAGTCATTATCATAATAATTGGTGCTTCAGCACACGGAGTAACCCTGGACAGAATAATAACTGGTATAACACAGAACAATATCATGTTGAGATGTCCTATTTTTTTTTTTTTTGCTTCATCTTCATTTAAAGATCCAAAAGTGACTGTTTAGTAAATATTGACTGCAATTCCATTAGACAAAAATAGAATTAGCTCTGATGTAAATCTTAATTCTAGCCTTAAAGCCAATGAAATATCAACCTATTAAGAGACACAAATCCCCTCGGAGATTTTTCACACCCTAGCGAAAGTTTTCATTATCTGAGTGAGAGTGCAGGCATGTGGAAACACACAGGAGACTTGTGTGATTATGCCCCAATCTGAGACTAATTAACAGCTGACGAAGACAGCAGATATCTGCTTTCCTCAGGTGGCAAGATGCCGACAGAGGTGAGAGGACTTCAGAGATTTCTTTCAAGTGATCAAAAGGAAAACACACAAGTTCATAAGTGCAATGTGTAACAATTTCAGGCGTAAGTGCACAGAGACCGAAACAGTAAATCACTATAAAGAAAGCTTTTTTTGTTTCCGAAAAAAAAAGTGCAAAACAATTACCAAATACTTTCTTTTACACATAAAGTGTAAATGCATGTGTAGGAGTGTATTTTTATTTCTTATGTCCTACCCGATCACCTCCCCAGCTGGCTTTGAGATGAACACAAGATTATAGCAGGACTTTGGAAGAGAAGAAAAAACATGTTTGTGTTATGGGAGGAGATCATAATTGGAGGGAAAGAAGGAGAAGGGAGACAGCTGGAAACGAGTTGCAGGAAAGACGGAGAGCTTTGAAATCCTTCAGCATCAGGTCAATAAAGCCATGAGGTCACAGTCACGTAAATACACAAAAACACTGGAGAAGCTGCCAAGAGATTCAAGTGTTCGTGAGTGTGTGTGTGTGTGTGTGTGTGTGTGTGTGTAGGAGGGAGGGAGTGTGGAGCAATGTACTGGAGAACAAATGAGCGACACTGCATGAACACAGTATGCAGGAGAGTCAATTTGTAAACACGAGTTCTACAGCAACCCTAAAAACTGTTGTTCCAAACACGTCCAAAAACATGTTGACGACATGTTACATTTTTGACTCTTGCAGTTCCGTTTCCTGACTGTCCCAAAACGAATGATTTCCTTGTCGTTTTATTATTGTCATTTGTTAAATATCAGACACTGGATGAGAATTGAGCTTCATGCTTTTGGGAGAAAAGACCCAACCGGAACCTAACAACAAAACCCTCATAATAAACCCATGATTGTTTATTTTTGCTGTATAATGTCCTGTGGTGACTTTTAATACAAATTAACCCCTCCCCTTTTTATTTGCAAACTAAAAAACTTGGCTGTCATCACAACCCTAAGCTGACTACATTGTGAGAATACAAATATTTGCATTAGAAATACAAAACTTTTTTTTTTTTTTTTTTTTGCGATGGCGTTTATCCTCCCAGCTCCCTGGTGCAAAGTGCAGATAATCTCTGAAGGCGCGTATATGTGAGTAGAGCAACTAAGTGTCAAGAAAATTCACCCTGAGCTAGTGCGCATACTGATGAGGGATGTTGCAACATACTTTTTTATGACTGTCTGCTCATGCTTTGCTCTCCTTCTTACATTTTTCAGAGTCGAAGGTTTGCTTTCAGATCAGTTTGCTTTGCTCGGAAACAGGATACATTTATTGTTCACTGCACGAAGAACACAGACACAAACCTACAAGTTTGTGCAGCATTGTTTGTTTATCTATATTTACTGTTTACCAGTGAGACCTTGTGAGTAGTTTGTCTCTGGACTGAAGAGAATCTTGCATGTTAGGACTTTGTATTTTGAATAAAATGGATAAAAATTAATTTTCTTTGATAAAAAGTGAAATGTGAGTATTTTTAATTCTTATAAAAAATCAGTCATGCAGCTTTATAAATACTGAATAAACGTGAACTACTGTAAGTAGAAGGAAGAAGAGCAACTGTTAAAACTTTCAGACCATCCAAAAACACCCGATTCTCAAAGCTAAGCGAAGCGCCACCGTTTTCTGTTTATTGAGCTTTTCCACAGGTTTTTTTGTGTCCTGTGTGTGTTTGTGTTGATGCTCAAGTGTGTGTCTGCATAATTCTGTAAACTCTTCACGCTGTCTCACTTTTTAGACCTTTTTTTTTTCCTCCTCTCTGGAGTTTACCTGTCAGTCACTGATCTTCTGCAGGTAGTGTTTGTGTGTTCATGTGCATATGATAACAAACCACAGCTACTGTATGTGTGTTGAGATTTCATCCACTTCATTTGCTTGCTTGTCTTCTTTTCCTAACTATCCGTGATTTGTGTGTGTTTATCTTTCTCTGTCTGGAAGCAGCATGTTTGTGTATGTCTCCGCCCCCCCATAGCGCATTAATGAGATGTTCGGGCTAGACTGAGCTTTGGGAAGGCCGTGATTAATTGGGGCAATAGGAAAGAAGGAATTGTGTGACTTGTGCCACTTTAAGCAATTTAACACAAACCTGATAAAAATGATCTGAAAAAGGCCTGAAGAAGAAAAGCACGAGTGAAAGATAATAAAATTCAATCTGTCATCTCTCGGCCATCAACACTGTGTTAATGTCTGAGACTGAGAAGGTGGGTGATTCATGAAAGTAGCAACATTATTCGCAATTTATTAAAGAATGTACAGAAGCCGAGAATGGCCATATCTGTTGATAACGTTTTTCCAAAAAAACTAAGGTTGTTTTCTCGAGAAAACAATGCAGGGAGAAAAGTACCGTAGATTTGTTAAAATGTAGCGTTTTTCAAGATAACGACTTATTTATCCCCTGATCTCGTTATAACGGATCTTGTTTTCGTGAGATAACAAGTTATTTAGATAACGGGATAAATAACTTGTTATCTTAGGAAAACAAGATCCGTTATAACGAGATAATGGGATAAATAAGTCATTATCTCAGGAAAAGAAGGTTGTTATAACACGATAACGGTATAAATAACTCATTATCTTGAGAAAACAAGATCCGTTATAACGAGATAATGGGATAAATAAGTCATTATCTCAGGAAAAGAAGGTTGTTATAACACGATAATGGTATAAATAACTCATTATCTTGAGAAAACAAGATCCGTTATAACGAGATAATGGGATAAATAAGTCATTATCTCAGGAAAAGAAGGTTGTTATAACACGATAATGGTATAAATAACTCATTATCTTGAGAAAACAAGATCCGTTATAACGAGATAATGGGATAAATAAGTCATTATCTCAGGAAAAGAAGGTTGTTATAACACGATAATGGTATAAATAACTCATTATCTTGAGAAAACAAGATCCGTTATAACGAGATAATGGGATAAATAAGTCATTATCTCAGGAAAAGAAGGTTGTTATAACACGATAATGGTATAAATAACTCATTATCTTGAGAAAACAAGATCCGTTATAACGAGATAATGGGATAAATAAGTCATTATCTCAGGAAAAGAAGGTTGTTATAACACGATAATGGTATAAATAACTCATTATCTTGAGAAAACAAGATCCGTTATAACGAGATAATGGGATAAATAAGTCATTATCTCAGGAAAAGAAGGTTGTTATAACACGATAATGGTATAAATAACTCATTATCTTGAGAAAACAAGATCCGTTATAACGAGATAATGAGACAAATAAGTCATTATCTCAGGAAATAGATGCTTTTTTTCTCAAGGACGTCAAGCATGTTCTCTCGTATAAGCATTCGTCTTATAAGACTCATAAGGCAGTATTTTTAATAGATGCACAGATGTTTCATTATTGCACACTTAAAAAATGTTGAACAGTTGCACGATTCCCCGTATTTTGAAGTTAAAACAGAAGCTCGTTAATGTTTAATTTTGCCCCGTTGAGTTAAGTAATAGCCTTTGCACAGAAATGGTCTTTCAGTCTGGAGGCGTGTGCGTTCAGACTGCTCGATCACACTAAAATCTGAAAAAAAAAACATACCTGAGCAGTTTGGCTGGATGAGATTTCCTGCTGAGAAGCGCCATGAGTGTCAGACCAGATGTGCCTGGTCAAAAAAAAAATGTTTTAAGAAAAAAACTCACAAGTTGAGTTTTATTTCATTGCAGACAGTAAGATCCCAAATGCTTCATCAACTTTATTTTATTTAAATCACCCATATCCTCTGATCCCTCAGGCAGCACTGCATAGCTGTCATAACTCTGAGATGAATTATAGAGACACTCTATAAAGCTGTTGCTGTGGGCAGAATATCTTTTATCAGGAGATGAAGAGACATCTGACTAAAGATGCACTGCTATAGATCCATTTTTGGAGCAGTTTGTGCAACATTTAGAGACGTTCAAAACACCTGTAAACTCCTTATTTCCTTTCTATCATGTCATTAACCTCCACTATTTCTCACAATTTGGACAACCGCCAATCTACAATCATCATATGTGTGTTGTTCAAATAAAACTAGCCTGCATCTCATGGGCTGTGAGGTAATGTGAAAACAGCTCATATCAGGGAGTTTCTGAAACATCTTAATATGTTAACAATGGTTTTTAGTCTCCTCGTGTGAGCTGAAGGGTCTTGCTATTAATTTGCTGAGTTTTTTTTTAATTTGAAGAATTTGTGATATGATTTTTATCAGAATACTGATAATCATTAGAATCTGGAATCCATCTGAATGCTTTTTTCAGTTTTTGGGTTCTTAGTCAGAAAGTTAAAAAAAGTGAATCTGACAATCTGAAGGCGAAAAAGGTATGAGAATAAACTGCAAACAAGTTAAAACAGAGTTAAGATACTTTGGGACTAATTTGCAACAGCAAAATTGACTAAACAACCTTTTGTGTCTATAAAACTTTTTACAATGAAACCATTTGGAGGAAACGTGCCAAATTGATACACTTGATGTATCAGCGTCGGAATTAAACTGGACTCCAAACAGTCCGCCTCCTTCTCTTGTTTCCTTCTCTTTGATTTCTTGCTTGTATGTTCTCTCAATGTAAGTCGCTTTGGATAAAAGCGTCTGCTAAATGACAGTAGTAGTAGTAGTAGTAGTAGTAGTAGTAGTAGTAAATTGCCTAAATAAATAAACACTACTTAAAGCATCCTCCATATAAATTCATCATTATTTTATGTGAAATAAGTTGGGTCACAACTATTACAGCAGCTGGATTTGAAGTAATTTTACTCTCAAGCTGAAAAATCAACTGAAAGAGATTATTTAATAAATTATATTGGTTTGCTTACATTTATTGTAGCCTGCAAATAAAACATAATAAAAAAAAAATTCTGGGATGGAGTATTAAAACATGTAGAAAAAAGCAAAACAATAACAGAATTAGAAAAACAATTATCAGACAAGTTAAAAAAAGAAACACAGTCATGTTTATACTGAAGGTATTTTATTGGAACCTCAACAGCTGGTGACAAAAAATTGTTAGAAAGTACATTAGTATCAAATAATTAGTATTTATAACACTTGTTGAAACTGCAGTGTTCATTTCCTTGTTACAAATTCAGTTACAAAATGTCTTACTTGTGTTTTCATTTGTTCACAATTAATTAATTAATTGGCTTTTTTTTCAGTCACAATTTGTGTCACATTTCTGACTCACTGAGAACATTTCCAGATGTGCATCATGATCCTGGATCAATTTTCTCTCACAAATTATTTGAACATTTTGAATCTTCCAGTGTCACGATGGGGATTCTTTGGGATTTGCACAAATGTTTTTCACACATTCTGGTAAATCCCTTTGCTAATGAAGTTAACAAGTTTATGTGAACAGTCACAGCCAAGTGAGCCACAGGTTTTAGGAATGGGCAGCTGATGCATTACAGGTGTGTGACAATTAGCAAATTAAAGCTGATATTAGAAAAGCTGGAAATAATTCAGACAGGATACGAAACATAGAAATGCTAAAGTAAAATTCTGTCCTTTATAGAGTGATATGTGTTATTAACACACATATCCAACAAGGTTTTTATAGATTTTTTTCTTTCTTTTCTTCTTTGTTTTTTTTTTACTTTTGACCCAAGCGTACTTTAACAAAGGTAGATCAAAGGTAGTTGTTACAATCAGCGGCCACAGCCTGAGTGACATTACATTGAGATATCACTATGAAACTACAAAAGAGAGTGACTCACAAAGAAGTACAATCAGTTCTGTGATGTAACAGATGAGCCATTGTGTCTTTGAAGAAGCAACAGGAGCAGCTTAGGCTTCACCCTGACCCCGACCAACCAGCACGAGAACAAAGCAGTAATATTCAGACATATACTCAGCAGGGATACACCTATGTGTCATTATATATTCATGCATTCTGGGAGCTGCATTCAGCAGTAATACAAAACAATACAAAGTTTTGAAAACCATGTTTGACATTGGAAATAGGTGAAATTTAAGTGCTTCTCTGGTTCTTTTTCAGTTTAGTGTTCTGATTTGATTTCATTCACTTCAGTTTATTTCTATGGTACCAATTCATAACCAAGGAGATCTCACAGCAGTTTGCAGAAGCAACAAACCCAATTCACATCAACAGGTCAAGATTCAAAGCCAGTTACATAAAAACATTTGAGTTTAGTTATGTATATGACCAATTTCAGTGTCTTGTCTAATGCAAACAGCAGATTGCGTTGAATTTCAACACAATCCTTCATCCTGACAAAGCACAAACTAGCAACAGTAGAAAAGAAGAAGTCATTTTTAACAGGAAGAAACATCCAGCAGAACCAGAACCAGGAGGAGCTTATGCTTCGACCCACTGGGGTCTGAGAAGACAAGAAAGAGATGAAGACAAGTAGAAATGTGTCCACAATCTAAGGCTGTAGCAGCATAACTGAAGGGAAATCTCAGGATAATCCAAGTTAACCCCAATTACATGACTGATCAAAAGGAACGTTTTAAGTATCCAGTGTTTGCCCTAGAATTTTTTCTAGCTCTGGTGCTCAGGTGTTGGGTTGTCTCTTGTTGTGAGGCTTTTGCACCCCCATTGCTTTGCATAGACTAACGTCCGTGTTCACTGTCTGGAAATTGGTTATAAAAAACAATAAAATCTGTATTTTCGATCACAATACATTTAAATAAAGAAAATATAAACTTGCCGCAAAAGATTTACTGGCTACATGTTTAAACTGTTTAAATATGGACATTACATACATTATATACAGACCTATTCTATCCCCAATGGATATATTACTGATTTGATCAGTAATAACTTATCAATTGTAGAAGTACAGATTTATTCTGACTGGACTGAGTAAACAGTCTGATCTGGACCAAGAACACTGTTAATTACTACCAACAGTCCCAGTATAAAACATGCCAGTGTTTCATGCAAATGGTGATTTTTAAACCTTTTACGCTGTCAGTTTGGCATTTTATTTCACAGACACACACGGACAACACACGCACACACACACGCACACACACGCGCATACATTTTACCTGTTAAAGCGCTAACTGCAGGGATGCAGAAGGCAGGGAGGAGGAGGAGGAGGAGGGATGTTACACTGTGGGTTCAGTATTTCTCTGCTTTTCTACACTGACTGCTGCATCATGTTGTCAGATATGAGTACTACACATGTTGTGCATTTGCCACAGAACTCACATGTCCGCAGCTTTGCGTAGTTTAGAGCGGCGAGTCGTACCAGCGCTGCTCTAACTTCACCTTACCTTTAGGCTAAAAACTAAACAGGAGTAATGTCCTTATGCCCCGCCTCATTGCTGCCTGCATGCTGTGGTCATGTAAAACAACAGAGACGCTAACGGAAAAATAAATAAATAGATAAATCTCGGCATTTTGCAGCCGTGGTGCAGCGCCACGATAAAAACAACGTAGGGGAAAGGCTGGTATAATCTAAACTGGGCATCTGACTCTTGAATGAAAACTGGGAGCTCCACAAGAGAGGAGCCTGGTGACTGAAAGCTCTATCTCTGCTATTAGAAACTCTTGGGACCACAAGCAAACCTGCAGTCTGAGAGCAAAGTGCTTTATAAACTCTTTAAAGATGGATGTTGGTTGTTTAGAGCTTTATATAGTATAAACTTTATTCCAGATTTCACAGGGAGCCAATGAATTGATGCTAAAACAGGAGAAATATGATCTCTCCTTCTAACTCTCATCAGAACTCTGGCAGCAGCATTTTGGACCAGCTGGAGGCTTCTTAAAGATTTTTTTTTTCTGAAAATGCTGATAACAAAAAATGACAATATTCAAGCCTAGAAGTCATGAATACATACACTAATTTTTCTGCATCAATTTGGGTCAAAATGCTCTCAATTTTGGAAATGTTATGCTGGTAGAGAAGGACTGTTCAGGTAAAATGTTTTATGTTAGAATTAAAGGACACGTCTTGGTCAAAATGACACTTAGGTTGTTTAGATTGTTGTTGAAGGTCAAATTAAAACCATCCAAAACGAGTGAGTGACACTGATTATTCCTCAAGCCAAACTTCTGTTATGTATGTATATAAAATCAGAAAATTAATTGTCATCCAAATTTTTTTATGTCTTCAATGCTTGTAACCTACAGTAAGTATATCTGGATTCATTCAGGTTTGTTGATAAGTATAACTGCATTTCATCAGTATAAAACTTAAAATATATCCCTTGCTGTTAAATTATTTTACAGAGTTGTAGCATACAGAATATATCTGAGAATAGGATTTAAACATGTTTGATTTAGTTCCCTGAATCCTGATATCATGTTCAAGCCTCTGCATTAGAATCAAATCATTGAGCTCTAACAGGACGAGCCCAGACACACGTCCTCTGTCAGTACATCACACACTGCTGTCTCTGTGCTATGATGAGCTCTAAATCCTGCCGTAACTCCTCAAACAGATTATCACTGTGTAACTGCTCTCTAAATAGTTTTGCAACATTCTTTAAACATTATTTTTTTTATTGAAGAGCAGATTGGAAAAAGGTCCAAACTTTGAAAACCTCCTTAAACTGTTTGGATGGAAAAAAAATCTGATAAGATCTGATATACATGTTGATGGTTTAGTTGAAGTTATTATTTTTATTATGAACTCAGCATGAACAAGCCAGTTGAAGGGACAGATTGGTATCACATTATTTTTCTCTAATTAAAACAATTTAGTTGATGAAAACATGCAACACGTCTGCACATTATATGACCATATTGGTCGATTTTTGAAAGCTCCAAAAATACGACCTGTGAGAGCGTTTTGGCTCTTTTCATAAAAAAAAAACAAAAATTCTGCAGCAATATGTCTCATTTTAATACAACGGTTAGCTTTAAAATGTAACAATACATATAGACACACTGTAAAGCCGAAAATTTCATGTTAAAAAGCAGATTGGTTAAGGTTAACCGATAGGGGGCGCATATGTAACATAGTGTCGTTTTCAAAAACGACCAGTGCGTATTTGACGTGAGGTCAGGCTGAAATATGAAAAGTGTCTTTTTGATGTGGGTGGGTTTTAATTCTCATCTGACTTTGACCTTGAGCCAGTAACATCCAAGGTTAAAAGTAAATACATAGAGTATTTCTTCATCCTGTATTGATAGAGACATTTAGTAGCAGTTGATATATTAACAATTTGGTAAAATGTAATAATTCTCCATTTTAAGCGTTTGAATTCACTGGTCTCTGCAAGTTTGTTCGTACCTGTTCATTCAAAGGTTTTTCTTTAATTAATTAAACAAGTCAATTTTACTAATGCAGCCGGAACAGCTGACTCCCTCGGGAGAACCTTGACCACTTGTAACAGCTTATCAACCATGTTAACCTGCTGTTGGTGTACGGGACGAGCTTTCAAGGGCTTGTTTTGAAGTAGATTGATTGCTGCGTGTGATACTAGCTTGTATGTTTCTCAAGGACACAGTAGGGTAATACATTTTTTGCTTGTGGTTTTGTTTCAGGAGAAGGAGACAGGAAAGGAGGAAAGGAGGTGAGATTGTCATTCAGCAGGCATCTGATGGCTGTCAGGCACTTCTCCTCCACTGCAGATGTGACGTAAACATGCATTCCTCTGGTTCTGCTTCTCTCCGTTGTGTCATCCTTCTACACCTTTTCCTCTCCTCTTCTCTTTTTCCTTTTCTCTTCTTTTCATGTCTTACCCGCTCTTTCCACTCGCCGCATGCCGCCGCACACCGTGGGCATTTCACTCTATCTTCAGTTTCTTGCCCTCCCACTTCTCAGTTTCACCCCCTCTTTTTTCTTCCTTCCATCCTTTGAGTGGAGATGAGTGGGTGGAGCGAAGCATTGTGCCCTGGAGATTGTTGTGACACTCACTTTGAGTGCAAACTGTGCATGTGTGGTGGGAAAACAAGATAAACTGGGTTCCCCTTTTTATTTAGAGTCAAAGAAATGATTTTATTTATTGTTTTATTGTTTTTTTTTGTCTAACAGATATATAAATCTTATTTTGAAAGAGTTTTTCTATTTCCTAAAGACAGTTTTCTTTTGATTTTTTATCTTTCCTGTTTTCTATTTTTTTTTTGTTTGTTTGTTTATTTGTAAATTTTATAAGAAATGTTTTCCTCTCCCTCTTTGTATCTCCATATATCTTTTCACTTGCTTAGCCCTTCATCCTCCTCCTTCTCCTCTTTGGCCATTTTTAGACAGAAAATCTCATCTGTTCTTTCAGTACTGCTCTGAGTGCCTTTGTACATGTGCGTGTGTGTGTTTAGGAAGCAGTAACACACAAACACACACATCCAAGAGGAAACACAGAAGCAATGCTACCACTTACCTACTCAGCCTTCCTATGTGAATTCCTAAAAACACAGCATGAATGGATGAAATACTTCTCCAAACACAACGTTTCAAAGCGCAAGATGTTTTACATCACTAATTTCATTTGCGCCTGGTATTTTCAAGACTGTCAGATATTTAATTAAAAAAAAAAGGTTCTACGTGAGACTTTCTTTGCTCATTCGAGCTTCAAAATGATTTTTTGTTTGTTACTGAAACAGGAATTTAATAAAATAAAATAAAATAAAATAAAATAAAATAAAATAAAATAAAATAAAATAAAATAAAATAAAATAAAATAAAATAAAATAAAATAAAATAAAATAAAATAAAATAAAATAAAATAAAATAAAATAAAAATAAAATAAAATAAAATGTGCAGAGCAAATTGAAGCATGTGTCTATTTGACAGTAATTGAGTTTGACATAAATAACATCCTGGAATCTTGCAGTTAAATTCATTACAAATCTTTAGAAATGGTAAATTCATAAAGCTTGAATCAGAGACGGGATTCTGTTATTTCATCATGGGCAGAAAAAATATAGTCAAATAGTCAGAAATAGTCAAATTTTATTTAAAACCCTCAGTTGTAAAATAAAAATCCTCAACTTGAAGCTCCTCAGTTATATTTGAAAACGGAACATGCGCTAATGTGAATCCCGTGTGTGACCCATTATTATCCTCGCAAAGGTGGTCTGTCTGTCTGTCTGTCTGTCTGTCTGTCTGTCTGTCTGTCTGTCTGTCTGTCTGTCTGTCTGTCTGTCTGTCTGTCTGTCTGTCTGTCATTCTTTGGAGAATCCCAATATGCCTTCAATTCAGAAAGTTCTATTACACAATGAATACGAGTGTATTTTAAAACAAGTTGTAAGAGTCAGTGTCTCTTCTTCTACTGACATAATGTTGGCTGCTGCCAACGCAGACACACACTCACACACCGGAGACACAATAAATCAATCTGGCTGGTCCAACGTTTCTAACAGATGCACTGAAATAACCGATGAAACGGGACGTCAAAGAACAGAAACTATGCAGTCTGAACTCTGTGGTACAAAATCAAAATATAGTGGAATAACAACAATCTTCAAGAAGAAATTGGACTTAATTTACTGTTATTAGAAAGCAGGTATTTGGAGGTTGCAGCATCCTGTTAAATACATATTTATTTTATGTCATGGTGAGCTAATCATATCAACCGAAAAATAATCTGTTTGTGGGAATTTTAGAGGCAACACACAACTTAAATCTCTTAAGGTTCATTGGAGGGTGTGTGTGTCCTTTCTCCCACCCATTTGTCCTCCAATCAGACAAGGTCCATGTATCACTTAGCCCTGAGCTGCCAGGCCCACAGTTACCACTGCTGCTGGGAAGATTAATGCCTGTCTTAATCTTAGTCTTTCAGACTACTAATAGGTGAATCTGCAGACAGACAGACACACACTTGTTCCTGTTTCTGCCTCAGACGAAACATCCACTTTTAAAAGTTTTATTTTCTTTGGTTCATTTCAACAGTTTATCCCCCAAATGAAAGATGACAACATTCTGTCTGAAATACAAACAATGTCCCCGTGTCTCGCCCCTGGATTGTACACAAATATTTTCATTTTAATGAGTTCCTCAGAGAAAGGTCATTTCCCTTTTTACTTCAGAGAAAACTAATCAGAGCATCTGTGAGACATCTGTTCAGCACACTGACCTCAGATCCGGAATAAAAACTGTAAATTATTGTCAGAATTTCTGACTGGATTGTAGGTGGGCGTCTTTTTAAATTAAAATTCTTAAAAATCAATGGTGAAAAAAAGTGAATGATTACACTCATTTGTCTGCTAATAGCTACAGGAAAAGGGATTTTATAGTTAAATGCTGGATAATTATCTAGATCATGACAATTTATCCATCATTTCATTCAAATGTTAACATGTCGCCACAACTGCGAAACAAAAAGATGTTCTTATCTGCTCAAGTTATAAACATGTTTTTTATGAGTTTCTTTCTGTATATTTCAATGCAGGACTGAATCTAAAAGGTAAAGCAGTTCGGGATGACTTATGATTTCATGCTATTACAATTAAACCGAAGTGAGCCGAACTTTAATCGGAGTGATGAGTGTATTCTCAGTCATTTGGCAGCAATTACATCAATGAATGCTTATCATCAGCTTCCTAGTTCACAAGCTCTGCCTGCAATGAGCTCATTAAATATCCATAAGCAGCTCGTTCAGATAGCAGCTCAACCTAATAGTTGACTAAGAACCTATTATTAAGTATGTTTATGTTGCTGTGGATCATACGCATTGTAAAACCGCAATCTGTTCCGAATATGTACGAATCAATTAAGGAGGCAGAAATGAGGATGTCATTTTGTTTTTTATGTTCTTCCGAAGAGCAGCAGTCAGTTCAGCGTAGACGTCCTCGTTCACTTCTCCTCATTATGTCAGAGTTATTCTAACAAGCAGACACATACATGATTTAACTCTTCTCACCTGCCACTCAGATAAGCCTTGTTGAGGTGTCCTACATTTTTCAAGGGTTGTGATTTGTTCCTTATTTTCTTTTAGGATAACGGGTCACCGACTTCTCTTTGCCACCTTTAACTTAAAATAGACTGTCATTTACACAGAAAGACAGATGTTTTCATGCCACACTTTTTTCCAGGTGATGAACAGTGGGGGGGTGATGCAGGGAGGGGGTCTATCTTGTTTTTTTTTTGCTTATTCTTTCCAAAATGTTAGCTCTGACAGAAAAGATGTTGCATTTAGATGAACAGGCTTTAGTTCAGGTTTAATAAAAGGTGCAAGAAAGATGAAATTTGACACAGTTAGAGTGACATTTCTTAAAAAATATACAGTTTTTCTCAAAGGAAGTTAGTTCAAATTAAACAAAATAGGGATAAAGAAAAGTAAATTATGGGATTGTTTGAACAAAATGATAAAAAATGAATAAAACATAGAAGAAAAAAGTTTAATTGTCTATTTCTTGGTGTAAGGATAAAGGGATTCAACTAAAAATAACTAAATTTCAGAATTTAAAATAAAACTATAAAGCATCATTGTAAAAGAAAAATCTGATAGTCCTTTTCAGGTCTTTCCTGTACCATGTTTAGAAAGAGCATAAAGAGTAAAACACTATGAAACCAGACAAGTAAAGAAAAACCTAAATGCAGAAATCTATTTTTAATATATCGATAGTCATTATGACATAATGACTATTCTTTTATTACAAGTAATAAGAGCACAAACAGAAGGCATGTAAAGAACAGAATTGACCCACAAAGCTGTGACAGCTGAGTTTGTGTGACTCATTAATCTGAAGAGCAAATGGCAGCAGGTTGTTTTATTGTAAGGAAAAAAACTGGTGACGATGTTCAAGGTGAAGCTCGTGGCGTTTATGAGCCGGGAAACCTTCGGTCATAACATCAGTGTGGATGTTACTTTGATCCTAAAAGGCAAAAATATTCTGTAGGAGCAACAATGAACCTCAGCACAAGCCCCGCCCCTCACCCTGGGTGGCACCACTGGTCCAAAAGTAGTCTGATTACATCTGTTTGTGGTTTTTTTTTTATCATTGGTGATCATAAACTGATGAATCATCTGTTATATATATATATATAAGTAAAACACCATTTTGATTTAGAAAAATGACCATGTTATTCCAACATTTGAGATACAGTATCACTTAAACCGGTTTGGTTTGTGTTCTTACTGAGAATCCAGATGTTTCTAGTCAACGTGATGTTCTTTGAAATGATGGAAACATGTAAATGTGGACGTGCGTAGGTTTCACTGATGGATCGGAGATCGTCTCCAAAGTTCAGACGGCGCTGGAGGCGGGTTGTCTCATACCCAGATTAATCAGGTTGACATGTTCTCTCTGAGCCAGAGCAAAAGGATGGAGAGCAAGTGGCACAATGATATGTTTATTGAGAGGCTTTGGATAATTAAAAAAGGTGAGTGCTGCTGCTGGAATGTTACGACTGTTGACAGATAACAGACAACAATTCCTTTACTTATAACACACACACACACGCACACACACAGTCACACACTCTCTTCACTCACTGTCTCATCGCTCTTTAGAGGGGAAAAAAACTTACAGCAATGCACGGAACAAGACAGTATCACAGTTTCTACATGTTCATTTTTACATGAAAATTTTTCACAGTTACACCAATGAGGGAGATTTTCTTCTCAGGCACAGCAAAAGCAATTAGATGTGCAGTTTTTTAACATCAACAAAACAATTAAATTAAATGTTTAACACAGTTTCTCTTCAGGCCTCAATGGACTGAGTATTTACACTGGATCTCCAGTAGAAACTCCTTAACATCCTTTCTAGTCGAGTTCATTTGGTTGATCCAGTCTCCATATTTCTTGAAATCAGCTTTTCATATTTGACATTTTGCATTACATGGGATATTTAATATAAATGTAATCCCAGGTCAGTCAGAGGAATGGCTATTTAAGGTCTCCGTCAATGATTTAAAATCAAATTATACAAGTAAATCACATAAAATAACAACATCGCTGACAGCTCCTTTACAATGTTTGTAGTTCTGTGTAAACCCGTCTTGCAGAACACTTCTGCACGCAACAAGAACACTCTCTCTTTGGATAACCTTGTGCTCAGATAGAGACAGTCTGAAGATTTCTTCTTCACCCTTTTCTTGTTCAAATACATCCACTTCAGCAGCCGGAATGTGAAAAAACAAATAGCTCTTTGACAGGAAGTAGCGCGCACACACTGTAGCCTTGCACTCTACAGAGGAGAGCTGCTGAGTATCAAAAGCTGGTGTTTTCATTTGTGTCAGAGGAAACAAGCACATTAGTTAGACTGGGCGTTATGAATTTGTTATTAGTATCTTACAACAACTTAAGGGAAGCACACACAAATAAGGAAGTAAACAAGAAAAAAAAAACAAGTACTGAGAAAAACTGAAAAGGCAGAAAATGAAAAGAAATCACTGAAACTGAAATATTTTGGTTGCACAAATTCGAAGTAATCAAGATCACAGAAGCAGATACTGATTCTTCTTCTGGCTTTTATATCAGAGTTAACAGTTACCTCGAAATGTGCACACATTAAAATCTGATTGTATTCAGGCTAAACACTTTGAAATGCTAAAACAAGTTCATAAATGCAGGAATTTATTTGTCTCCTCATTTGCAATTTCACACTTTAGTTGTTTCATCGAGTCAAAATTTTGCAAAAATGTTTTCTTAGCTCAAAGGCAAGTGTTGACAATGATGTAACACAGTCTTGTGGCATTCTGGGAAAGTGTCACGAAGGGGGGGGGGTTAGTCTATCTTTTCCCATTTTACAAAATAAAACTTAAACTTGATTCAGACATTTAATAAACCTTCCACAGATAAATTTAACTTTATATGTTCTTAAGAGGAAAATGCACAACATCTTCATTTTACCAAGAGACCAGGCTAAATGATGGAAACAGTCAGAGACTGTGGGAGGCAGGCGTCTCTAGAGAGATCCAGTTTCAAGGGACCCCGCTTAGACAGGAAACATGACATTAGTTATTAATTAACTAACGGATATCTAATCAAAAAAAGAGCTTGTTGAACAGAATGCTTGGGTTTAGCCTGCGTATGTCCAAAGGCAATATGTAGATGACTCACTCGCTAAGTTTGAAGGAAAATTAAAATGTTCCCTTATCCAATGGGAGCTCATGAATGTGTTTATCTGTTTATCTAAGCAGATGATTAATGTGTCAAACTTTTAAAACCTTTGAAATAATTAAAGTCTTTGATCTGTTTTCTGATGTACAGATGTACCTCAGAAAAGTCCCACAGGAAGTGACAGGCACTTCACCTGCACCGGAAATATAACTAACTAACAAGCAGAATTAAAGCAGTACTAAATAACTTTTCTACAAACGTGTCTCAGACGGTCGTTGCTGGAACCGGTGTTCTGTTGAAATATGCTACGTGCTGTTGATTCCTTCTGCACATGTGCCGTTCTACAGTCTAGACTTCAATAAACAGATTGGTTGTTTCTATATTTTTTTTCATAAATACATTTTACCTATCAAATAAAATATCCCAAGACAGAAACACTAAATATGATATTTTTACTTTCTTTGCATTGTCAGAGCGACAGGTAAATGTTTGGACACACCCAGAGGAGAAGGACCCAACAATGGCCGACAAGGACCCAGAGGGCTTTTATATAGAAAATATCAGGATCATAAAAATATTCTTAAATAATTAACAGGACACACTCGACCATAAACAAGAATACTGTATAAACCTTGAATGAAATCTCATCATAAAATAAGTTGTAAACTCGTACTATGGTGGCATTTTTTATCAGGGCAGCATAAATCATCAGAACACCACTTCTGGCTATGACCCGAATTACTGAAGTTATTTAGTCTATTGAAAAGCCATCGGAGGTGTACAGAGTGACGTCTAATATGAAGATGTACATATTTTTCAGTGAGTATCCACTCAGAGAAGTTTCAGAACTGTAACTTAAACTAAGTTATTTTGTACTGCTTCAATGTTTGCAATATTTAGGGGAGGGATTTTCTTGAGCTGTCAAACGATGGGAAAGCTGCGTCCTTTGAATCCGTATCATGACATAATAAGACAAAATGTAAAGGGTGGATCATTTTTCAAATGAAATTAAATAGTAAATATTTAAGAAGCTCAGCTTGGCTTTGCAAGATGCCACAAACTCAAGGTTTCAGAATCAGCAGATTCAAACATCGCATTTAACAAATACCTGCGTTAATGTGATGTACCAGACTATTTATGAAATCCTCTAACTTCCTTCAACCGTCCTTCCAAGTTAACAGGAAAGGACAGAAAGAATCATTATGTATTGTCTCTGAGTTCCCTTCAGGTGTTCTCAGGGAGTTTTTATGAACTGCATCCCAAAATAAAAAAAACCTCTGCAGACGAATAAATCCATCAATCATTAAACTGAACAATTCCAAATGATGGAAACAACTTCTTCAATAATGGTACAAGGAGACGAGAAAATCGTAAATTCCTGGGTAACTTGAGGCTGGTATTTTGTTTCACACTCTTTCACATGCTATTGCTTCATATACAGCAAATACTGATAAAGGCTAAATGCTCAGAGGCAACAAATTTAGCATCAACGTGTCTAATTCAGATAAACTTTTGATCTTTAGTGCTGAAAAGCCTTGATCACAGTGGAGATGGCGTTACGGTGCAACTTGTGTTTGTGTGAGTACATCCCTGCACGAGAGACAGACATGTTTGTTTGTTGTGTTTGGATAAGCCTCAGCCTGGATGTACTGCTTCCAGTGTTTTTGAGTGTGCCAACACAGCAGATAGTGTCTGATTCTCACCACTGGGATATTTGAATCCCACAATGCACTGGGAGCAGTGCCAAATGAGGAAGCAGCCTTAGCCACAGCAATGAATAACCAATCACAGTTTGTAGGCGAGAAAGAAAGTGCTTCTTCTATTAATCTGGGGTCGTGTGAGTTAATTCTTAACTTGTGTGCATCAACACACACATTACTGACTCGGTAATAGAATCACAGAAGGAAAGAAGAAAATGTAACAGAAACAGGAAAAAGATGGTTCTTCATTCTGTCCTTTCTGTTTCGACATAAAACCCAACCAAATGTTTAACTACTCTCAACTATTTTAAATTCAAGTCTTTTCTCGGTCCTCCTAGATCCTCTTATAGGTCCTAAAAAATGTCTTTACAATAAATGTACTGAAGGATCTGGATGAACAAAGCTGAATTGGAGTTTTATTGTAGGATCACTACCAGTTAAAAGGATTTGGCAGCAACCAGTAAAACTACGAGTAAGGAAGAAAAAATAAAGTGCTCACAGTAAAGCAGGCGGGATGGCAAGACAATTAAAGGAAATCTTTGAATGGTGCCAGAGTCTTGGAATTTGTATGCTAGAGTCAATTCCACACATTTATTTGCAAATTACCATCATTTAATGGATTTAAACAGCCAAAATTTGGCTATCTGATTAAGTTGCTGCTCTTTAGAAGGATTTCTTTTAATCCCAATTGAGTTCATTATTTATAATGAAGGGCTTTCTAGAAAGCCAGTTTAATGACAGTAAGGAAATTATAGATTTTTGCTTTTTGATGCAATCAGAAAACCAGATTTGTGTGATTTACCAACTGATTCCATTCTGGAAAGAGGGTGTGTCTGCATGGATTGCATTATTGTTTTTTTACAATTTTAAACATGTTTGTTTGTTCTCAGTGGAAAAGAAAATAGAAAGAAGAAGCCTTTCATCCTCCTTTAGCCCTTCATTGCCAAGTCTGAAAGAAAAAGTCACTTCTCTTTTTCTTTACAACCAATCAGAGTCCAGTGCAACACCTTGCTGCAGGATACAGATGAAATAAAAATGGGTGAAGGAGAAGGTGGGCCAGAGATTAGCGTCTTTACGTGAATGTATTCAAACAGGTTCAGTGTTCATCTTACAAAGTCCCCTGCTACTGTAGGCCCAGTAACTGGACGCTAATTTTCCATAAGCTCAGCTGAAGCTGAGGGTCAAACATTGGGGGTGTGGTCATCGCTCTGGTCCCGTTGGCCCAGTAGCCTCCTCCACAGTCCCCATCCAGGGCTGGTGACAGTGCAGCTGACAACACAGTGACAGCACCCTCTGCAGGAGTCTGGAACAAACACAAATCCAACAAGTATTAGCAAAATATCACCAACGACGAGCTACAAGTTTGTATGTGAATGCCAGTCAAACACTGATGTCACAGTACGGTACGAGTAAAAAGGAGATCAGATTTAATGCATAATGTATGAGAGATCATCCTGCTGCATTTAAACCAGGTTCTTATAGTCAGCTGTGACACCAGCGGCGAATGAATCACATCCTAAAAGCATCAACACAACACTGGTGGAACTGGGTTCATGCAGAACTGCACAATGTAACGAGAACATGAGTTTTAAGAATCATTATTTAGCCAAAAGGAACACATTTGTTGGAATTAAAAAAATAGAGTCTATGCCAGGGATTTCTGTGAAAAAAAAAAACTTTATATAACTATTTATTACCGCTCACTTGTTGTTGCACTGTTTCTAACTCTGCTGCTTTGCTAAAAATAAATCCTTTAAACAGTTTACCTGCATCTGGTGCTGGTTACAGCTCTGGGTCAAAGTTCCACCAAGCTGTACTTTTGTAGCTTTGATCACCACAAAGCCACATTTTTTGGGGGTGAGATAATAAATCATAGGAAACCCCAAGATGAAAAGTATACAGTTACAAAAACAGAAGCACTGATAAGGCACCCTTTAGTGAAACTAATCTGTCTAGATGAAATAAGTGAGCGTGTTTTACCCTAAAAAGCAGGCGAGCAATTAGACTTTGTGCCATACGGAGAGGCGTCCAGAGATGGCAATATAGAGCCGTATCCACCATGCCGGGATCCACGGCGCGTGAAATCACTGGAAAACCTCCAGTCTGCATCTCCTGATGGAGGTGGGAACTGAACAACAGCTGGGCCAGCTTACTGTTACAATATGCAGCATGAGCTGAATAATTCTGGCTGAAGAAAGAAAAAACAAGACAGCATGTTAGACTTCAACATAAAGCGGCTCGCTGACTTTTATAAAAAAGAACAACCTTCATGTTTTTAAAAAGAAAAAAACATATTTAAAGATATAGTTTATTCATATTTTATGCTAAACAACATTTCTATGAATCCTGAGGCAAATAAGGAAAACAAGGTTGTTGTGTTCCAGTCAAATTGAACCGTTTTAGCCATTTTCTTTTAGAAGAAAATGGTCACTGGAACACAAACACCAAACGCACTGAGTTTGAGTCACATCAAATAAAAAATGCAGTGAGTCGAGCAAAGACTGGATCAAATTTTTAATAAGATAAAAAGGTTTTAATGTTCCTGTTTTTATAAAAGCACAATTATGCCATATAAAGGCAGCTCTGTGCAGAAATGCAGCGTAATGCAGAAGCTGAGTTATGACAGCAGGTTTTAAATAAATCAAAAAGGTCAGCTGAAACGTACATTTTCCTTTTAAATGTTCTGAAATTTAAAGAACTCACAATGCAAAGAAACACAAAAAAGGCTAAATAAAAACTGAGATGCAAATTTAGAAATTTGTTGGTAGTGAAAAAAGGAGCAAAATCTGAATGAGGACAAAGTAAGGACTCATTAATTTTAACAAATTTCTCTCTGTTGTTTAGCAACTTAACGGAACATTTATCTTTGCACTAATTCATCTTTAATCATCAACTTGATGGTTTCATTTGAGGTCGATATGTAGATGTGCACCTACCAGCTGTTCAGGTCGTTTAGTCTGATCTCCCCGATGCAATGGGCTGATGACGAAACGCTGACTACAGACGAGATACAACCACTTTTCCCAGAATTCTTCAGCGTGTCCAGGAGGAGCCAGGTCAACAGGAAATGGCCAAGGTAGTTCACGCCGAAGTGCTGCTCAAATCCATCGTCAGTACGTCCTTCAGGAACCAGCATTACAGCAGCTTAAACACAACGTGAACATGAAACATCAAGACAAACATATAAAGTCTGATGATAATTTACAGTTTTATCTGAACAAACTGGCACTAAAAAGTATTTATAGAGATTATCTGTGATGTTCTTTTCATCTGGTAGAGAAACTGTACAAACAAACAACTTTGGAGCAGAAATTATAAACATTTTAACTTTATCTGTGCTTGAGAGCACAAGCCGGTATATATCAAGATACATGTTTTTATATTGATGCTGCATGTACAGCTTGTATTGCTTTACATCATCAGCTCTAGCAAAGCTCCAATATACGTTTCCAATGATAAGGTTTCATTATTGAGGTGACATTTCAAATAAACCTGCATGAAATAAAAAAAAATGATAAATTTGTCTCAAGGAAATTAAACTTGTTTGTCTTTATCTGTCACACGTGTGTAAGATCATCAAACAAATCTGAGTAAATACAAATTGTTGGTGTTTTAAATGAAATTTTATGCCATTAAAGGGAAAAAAAGCAATCCAAACCATTAAACCTTATAACTGGTTGCACCAACTCTTAAAGGCAACAACTGCATTTTGAGTTTTTGGGGTCTTTTTTTCAACCACTTTAACAAAAACATTTTTTTAATACAATTTCTCAAAAAATACACCAGTTGTGTGTGGATGGGCAGTACAAACACAGAAAGACAATCTGTTTTTAAAAATATTAAACAGTAGCGTGGATTTGGAGTTAAACTGATCCAAGCGTCTGACAAAGAACACATGAAAACCTCAGATTAATAGTCTGATTAAACAGCAGGAGTGAGTTGAAATAGTGGGTAAAATCCCAGGTGTATAATTAAGGGATGCATTTCATTTGTATGATGTTTGACTTGTAAATATATTTTACAGAACCACAAACAAGTGCAGTTGCAGAGATAGACCCCAGCCCTCGCTAACACACGTGTCTTCCCTACTGTTTTATATCTGCTATGAAACAGACCAATTATACAGAGAAAGGTAACGATTTCCAAAGAGCAGGTGTGATAACAAAAGACAACTATGAGCTGGTGTGTTAAGAACATGAAACTAACCATAAAATAAAATAAAATAGGAATAAGTACCCAACTGAAGCAAATAAAACCAGGATGGTCACAACAGACCCTTAAAAAGTCATGTAAAACACAAAATTAAAACAAATCGTACAGAACTTAAATGTAATTGACACTGCTCTGATGGTGACCTGCACTAGCATCAAGTCTTTTATAAAGAAAATACACTGAAGACAAGAGAACCCACCCGTCCCCCGCTGCAAAAATACAGCAAAAACCTCTACTTTTTTCTACAATTATAAATTATAGCTAATAAAGAAGTTCCAACAAGGGTAACAGATATTCACTGTTTCTGACATCATCTCCATCTCCATCATCACCCTCCTCCTCGATAGAGAAACCATTCATCCACAGGTGTGAGACAGAGACAGACTGATGCTCCACCTTTAAACCATTTGCAGTATTGTCAAACACAACTCAGCAGGACAGGAGTAAACACAAACTTGATATATTATAAGACCCTTGCATCATCAGTCACCTAAACTCCAGAGTCCCCCCCTGAACATCTTCAGATCCACATGATTTACAGAACTCATCCAAATTTACGTCAAAGCCACTTGTTTAGATTCCTGGACCAACCATTTTTTATGCTGGCACATGAAAGCTACCATCTGCAATCAATGATCATTGATGGAAAACAAACAAAAAAAAAACTTGGCAAGATTAAAAAGGACTTTCAGCATCAGTTAATTAATAATCTGTGATGGGACATTTTCTTTTCAGAGACCTGATCTTAGAAAGCAGATTAGAAACAAAACTTCAAGCACCGTGATGACGTACACGAAAACATTCTGCAACAGAAAAAAAACACTACAAAGAAATTACAGTTTAACTCTGCAGTAACAGATTCATTACTATTTATTAAAATTTATCTACATAGAATAGAATTAAATGATATAAAATAACACATAAAAGCTTGTGAGAGTGGAGGAACCTGTTATTCTAATATCACACACGCTGCATGTGTGTTTAACAGAGAAACAGGATTCTTATGTATATGGAAGCAGAATATTTAACTGTGTTTGTAGCTGGTTTAACATTTTAAATCCTCTGCACATCAGCGTAATTTCGACGCTGTCATGGCACAGCTCTGGAATTACAGGCTCTGCAGAAGATAGAAACTTCTACTAAATACATATTAAACCACTTCACATATACAAGCAGCCCTCCATCTACACATATTACTTACCATTATTAACCAAAATATTTAGCGGCAGGTTCCTCGCCTTGAAGCTCTTGGCAAACTGACGGACAGACTGCAAAGAAGCGAGATCCAATTTCCTGAACTCCACTGAAATGGACAGCAACATACACACACAGAGAGACACACAAGTCAGAGCTATTGTAACTGGATTATTCCTGCAAGCAATTTAGCTGCTAAGACATCAAAGAGAGTATTAATCATTTCATCCAGGGGACTCGGGGTTTTCTCATCACAATACTCACACCACTGTGCTTTCATTTCATCAGCATATTATCTCAAATCTAAACTTCTAAATTCTGTCTGAACCCATCAAAGTTTAATACTGTTCTAATGTTTGACAGGGTAAGAGAAGAAAGAGGCCAATGCCCAGAAGTATAGACCCCCTATTGGTCTACGTCACGTCCCGTCACATTCCGCTCTATTGCGCATGTCATTCTCTGAAAGCGTTAGTCATCATGTCTTGTTGTGCTGTTGGTTGTACAAACCGTTTTGATAAAAAACAACAAAACTCACAAGTTTTACCGAATCCCATCAACTCGGACCCTTTTCAAGGCAAACAGAAGATGTCTTTGGTTGCAAGCAATCAGAAGAAGTGATTGGAACGAGCAAATCATCAAAAATGCATTGATCTGCAGCGACCACTTCATATCTAGAAAGGACAACATGAGCTTAAAATTATCACTGGTTAACACAGTTAGAGTTGGTTTAACACAGTTAGCTCTGGATGATGACAGGGCCAAGCTTTGGAAGCTGGGAGTGCATGCTGGCTGCGAGAGAAGCCGGCTCCGAGCGAACGGAGGCTAGTTTGATTTGGAGGATGTCGCGAAGGTTTTGCTCCATAAAAAGGTCACTGATTTCAGGCTCTCCCTGGAATAGAGATTTGGTGTGTCGATCAGGTAAGAGTGGATATGTGGCCATTGCAGTTTGGGCCATTTTGTCTCATCGTTTATCCACTTACCTGCATGTAATGTAGAGGGGTCTTTAAGTTATTTTCCATTCACTAAATTCAACTTTGCTGCATAATCCTTCTGGTCACTTGGTGACAAACTGTTGTAGTATACAGAAAACATTGCTAGCTAACAATATAGGACACAACTTGAACACAACCACTGCTTAGAACAACACGGTGTTAAAGAGCCAGCAGCTCTTTCTGCAAACGTGATGCGCGCGTATCCGCCATTTTTGTAAACAAATAAGGGGTCTATATATGTTTGTGTATATGTTTAAAGGTGATACAGTGTTTTAGTGGACAAAAAAGTAGAAAAAAAAAGAAGAAATAATTCATTTAATAGATTAATCGCCCTACCCTCACCTATTGTTATATTGAGTTATGGGATACTGATTGAAATGACCAAAATGAGCATCCTTCACAGAGTGGCTGAACTCGCCCTCAGGTACAGTGAGCAAAGTCAATGCTCCTCCATGTTGAAATGAGCCAGCTGAGGTGGTTTGGACATCTGGTACAGACCTTCCAAGGAAGGTGTTTCAGATATACCACGCCAAAGGGAGACTTAGGGCAGACCCAGAAGTAGTTGGACATATTGTATCTCTCAGCTGGCCTGGAGGTGCCTCAGAGGCACCCTGTATAGGCTAGAGGAGGTAGCTGGGAGAAGAGTTCTAGGACTCTCAGATTAAGCTTTTGCCCCTGCAACCCTACTCCAGATAAGTGGCAGAAAAGGATAGATGGATGTGGTCATGCATAATCTATATATGGTAATTAAAACACAAGTTTATGCTGCATTTTGGCCCCAAACCAGAATCATTGTCAGCCCAAATCTTTCTAGCTTATCTACACAAGCACACAACAGCCACCTTTTTCTTTCGGAGACTAAATTTCCACATAACTGTCCACACATCAGGCCTGAGACAAGGGGAAACAGCCATTCCAACTAAAGGGTTGTCAGTTTGATCTCATGTTTCCCCAAAACATTCTCTCCACAGGAATCCCATGAAATAGAGATATTTCACTTAATGGGATAAAAAGGTGAAAAAAGCTATTAAACTGACTCAAAGGCAACCCTTGACTTCCAGAGAAGTTGTGACATAACAAACATATACAGATATTGTTCCATTTTCAATGTCAGAGATTAAACCTTTACAAGTTTCTCTACAACTCTGTCTATGAAGAATCCGTTTTTCTGTCTGATCCAGTTTTTTTCCACTCATTTTATTTACTGAAATAGTAAATGAAAACAAAATGTACTTTTACCCCTAGAGGTTCTCAATTGGTAAAAAGGTCTTCCCACCACAGACAAGATTGAATTTCTTTTTCAATCTTCAGCAACAAATTGAAAACTCATCTCATCAAGAAATGCTTCAAATTGTTTCTCCACTATCCATCCATTCCTGCAGATATTACAGTGTTAAATTCTAAACATTTTTAGACAGCAAATGTTTTCTGAAAGTACAACTAATGTGTAAAAGGGAGTTTAGGGGTTGGTATTTTTTCTAAAGCCAGAGCCAAACCTGCAGTATTAATCATAGAAACTACAAAACTGTATTTTGTGCACAACATGTTTCAGATTGATGGTCACTTGTAAAAAAAATGATTATTTTCACTTTATGCAAACTTAATATCTGCATTATCGGAAATGTTGATGCTAATATATATTTACCTGCTTAATACAAGCAAGAAAAACATCAAACTAAACTACTCTTCATTTCTGCTGCAGGTTTTATGATGTCTCATGATGGGGTAACACTACATATAAATCACTGTTAGACAGAATATTAAGTCTATGATTACAATAAAAATGTTACATTTTGAGCCAAGAGGTCATTCAGCTTGACAAGAACGTCTCAAACTGTCTAAAACCTTGGGATTATTCACATGGTTTGACTGTTTTTATTAGTACTGTCATGTTAGAGACTTTAATCCAAAGCAAACTGTTGAAATACACGGACAATGGTGCATAAGCCCTGCCTGGATATGTGAAAGTCTTTGAATTACTTTTTTCAATATTTGGTTAATCTTTTTATTTAGATTTAAAGCCACAGTCAAGGTACATTGCAGCAAACAGACATTTTTATTAGAAGACATTCAAAGAAGAAAATGTTCTATACGTCTCCATAACCCAGGTATGTCTGAAGAGGTTCAAATATAATGGACAAAAACATGAAGAGGAGTAAGAGAGGGAGCAGAGAAGAAGAGAGGAGATGGGACTGATTAAGAAGGCTGCTGAGATGGATGAGAGTGCTGCTGTCCCTGATGATCTGATAGCAGTCTTATCTCCAAGACATGCCACTCACCTTTTTTCTACTGGGTGTGTGACAGAGAGAGACAGAAAAAAGAAAACAGTATGTATGTGAGATGATCATTCAGATGAATTCATGTTAAACACAAATCTGCCTCAGATTATAAAGGAAAAGACTGTACAGACTTTGATTTCAAATATTTGTGAAACGTAATAGTGGTCAACTAAACTTTGGGCGAATTACTGGGACTATTTCATAACTTAACCCTTTAAACTGAAACACATTTTAATTTCACAGTAGCCAATAGCACACTCATCACTTCCTGTGGAGGTCATGAGCCAAAAAATTATATTTGTTGTAATAAAACAGTCTCAAGGCCTGTGTTGGACAGCTTCCTAGAGTCTGCACAAACATTTAGTCTAACCCTGCAACAACCTTCCATTCCATTCTGCCTGGAAACCTCCACCATCATCTCCATACCCCAAAAATCTACCATTAGCATCCAAAATGACTATCACCCAATGGCTCTGACAGCCATTACCATGAAGTGTTTCAAGAGACAAGTTTAAAATCACAGTAAGACCAGTGTTTCTCCCAATCCTGATCTAAAAAGGTTTACCTGAAAAACAAAATAATTCACTGAAGATGCACCCTGCTCACTTTTGACTTCACTCTAGCTCCCCTCAATGACACCATCTTCAAATCTGTGGATGACTCAACGGTATTTGGACTCATCAAACTGAAAACAAGGTGCAGGTGGAACAAACTCATCCTAAACACCACAATGGCAAATGGAATCATCATAGACTCCAGGAAAGAAGGCAAATCCAGTCCTGCAGTAGTCAGCGGAGACTGCTTAGAGGGTTCAGCTCTTCAGATGTCTGGACACAATCACCTCACTGGGACTGATAATACAACAGCCATTCTCAAAAAGGCTCAGCAGGGATTCCACTTCCTGAGAGTTCCCATTAAGAACAAGGTGAGTGAAAAACTGCTGTTGAACCTTTATCACTGTGCCAATGAGAGTATGTTGCTGAACAATGTCACTCAGGGACAGCAGTAGTCTGCAGAGACTCATAAAAACAGCTGTGAAGCTGCCCTCTCCCCTCTGCAGAGGACCCGCACACCTCATGCTGCATCAACAGGACAAACGCCATCCTGAAGGACACGTCTCACCCTGGATCCCACCTGTTTGACCTGCTGCCCTCTGGGAGGCGCCATAGGTCCATTAAAACCAGAACAGACTCAGCTTCTTCCACACCACCATGCAGAAATCAATCATCCACTGATCCCCCACCTCAAGTACTGAACCTGTAAAACCTTGTGCAATACAACACTGACAAATAAGGTTAGGGGCGATGCATCAATAAACACAAAACATCATAATGTCACACTGTCGTGTTAAATATTTACATCCTTTAAGTTCAAACTATGTACAAGTTGTATAAATATTTTTATTTCTTCCATAATTTTTGCAGCATTACTTTGTATAATAAGTTCCTGTATGTTTTTCACTATAAGTGGAACATTTTTAATGTTGTTGTATAACAACAATGAAAAAAACTTCTTTCACAATAGTGTCACAATCACAGTGAAACCATTCAACAATTGAATTACAGTATGGATAGGACATACCAGAAATATCCTGGTCTAGTGTCACTCTTCAGCCCACAACTCGACTTCATGTAGATCTTCAGTTCCTGCTACAAAAACTCCCAGTTACACTTCGTGTGCCATCAGGAAGAAAAGCAGACGTGAGATGAATAATTTGATCGGATATTTAAAACTCTGAATGTGATTGTAAGTGGTTCCTGCCATGTTAGTGTACAGTTACATATCACAAGAGCCACTTGAAAAAGCTTTTTACAATCAAGAGTATTTTGGTAACTGCATTGTTAGGTCTAAAATTAAAGACCTCTATAATGTTACAGAGTAAAACTATTATCCCTTTCCATCTCAAGTCTAATTTTGCCTTCCATTAACACACCCATGCAGCTGATCGGCTAAACGTTAGTTATTCTGGAGCCCTGATTGCTAGATACTTTCCCAAGTTGCTACAAAACCCAATAAAACAATAAACTTTGTCCAAAACATAAAATCAAACGGTGGAAAAAGTTTCAACCACTGTGGTGAGCAAGATACAGTAACTGTAGAAATTATAATGCTAATGCCCATGAGTGAAATTACTACCATTAACCTCTTTATCTATTTAGAGTTTCTTTGCCGCCAACTTTAAAAACCAAAATACATATAATAGGAACAACAATGAAGGGAGTGCTGTTGGCTTATTTAATCATGAATCCCCATTTTCCACCTGGCTTTCACATGCTTGTGTCCCAACTGTGACTACAGTAGATATGATTAAGCTGGATTATAGCTAAATCTGATATTAAATGCATCGCTGTTAAACACATTAAATTTCTCTTCTCGCTTCTAAGAGACCAGAGATCTCGCACTTTTCCACATGCCTTTTAAATGTGATTGTGAATACCTCCATGTGAAAGGGACAAATAACACAGAGAGCTGTCGGATAAACAATACAGGGGGATCCAAGAACACCAGCTGTGGGCAGGATGCCAGCATCGGCTCCTATACAGATGTTTTTATTCAGCTGGTGCAGGGACGAGGAGGCTGGCTGATGCTTCACTCAACTGCTGGTACTGCTGTTAGTGTGATGACACCCACCATTTAGTTCACAGCTCTATACTGTGAGGTTGATTCAGTTCAAATGCAAATAGATCTCAACACATGTAGATAAACAATCATAACGTTTATCACACCACCACTTTTCACAAATAACCACACTGTCATGGTCATAAACACACAGACAACAAGGACGTTTCGTTCCGCTTAAATTCTGTTTGAAGTTGGAGAGCAGGGAAAATTAATAGCATTGTTCCTAAAAGTGTGCATTTGGTTCCAGGCTGGCAGAAATTTAAAGTGTGTGTCAACCACATAAGCACTCACACAGCTTGCCTTGCTTCACTCTGTTAATCTAGGCGTTTGGTTTGAGGCACTCTGTGCTACTTTCAAGTGCACCGTGACTAAAGTTACTGGACAGTCAGCTCAGCCTGCAGCTAAAATACAGAAATATACCGAGTGTTTGTGTGTGTATCTTCATAATTTAAGGTAAAATGCCCTAACTTCATTGACCAGCACCCAGTTGCAGTCTAAACTTATTATCATAATCTCAAAAGATTATTTTAAGGTTTTCTAGGGACACTGCTTTTGTTTGGAAATTACAACCTGATGCAGAATAAAAATCTTTGGAAAGCTGTGGTAGAACTAAGAGAACTTAAAGTGGTTCTGATCTAATGAAAAGATTTGTTACATCATAATCTACATAATATGCCAAACGCTCTCTTAACAGTTCAAAATCATCATTATCACAACGCAGTGACACGCTGTCCATGTGCCAGAATTAAAGTACTGCAAGCTGAACTGAAAGATTATATGAAAAAAAGCTGTGGTGTCCATATCTGACAATTTTTTAAAAGTGCCTTAAGCGTCTTTTAATAAAATATCATCAAGAACACAGAAAAGTTCTGGATTAGATTTCCTCAAGGCAGAAAAAAAAGGATTTGCAACTGTGATTAACATTAAATTGGTTGTGGAAAAATATTCATGGACTACAACAAACGGATAGATTGAAACACTTTAACACAACTTAAGTCTTTTAGGGTGCATTCACACCAGCCCTGTTTAGTCCGCTTGAATCGAACTCTTGTTCGTTTGCACAGAAATTCCGGTTCCTTTGGGAACTCTGATTCGGACCAAACAGTCGAACTCTAGTCCGCCTATAAAAACGTGGGTCTCAGTTCGATTGAAACGAACTCTGGAGCGGTTTGATTGCATGTGTGAATGCAACCGGACTGGGACCGCAGCAAAAGCAGGAAACGGACTATATTGTGCAGCCGTCTCAGCTCGTGTAGTCCTCTGTCTCGTTATCTGCTCATTCTGAGTCCAGTGCTGCAGAATATTGATCTGGTACATTCACCAAACACAAAAGATCCCAAAACCACCAGAATCTGCTGCTAGTCCAAGTTTTCCAAGTTTGTTTATGTTTCACTCTCCCGCGGCAGCACCAGGAAGTGCAGTAAAAAGTAGTGCAGAAACTCCACAGCGCCCCCACAGGCGGGGGTGTAACATGCTCCAAAGGTTATTTGGTTCGGTTCATAGAGTGCAGTGTGAATCCAAACCACACCAACTAAAAACAGCAACAATGTTGCAACTTTGGCCCCCAATCGAACCGAATCCACCGAACTATCAGGTGTGAATACGGCCTTAAACGTTTGAAGGAAACCTGAACCGCTCTCTGATGCTGCCTCAAAAACTGAACTCAGATGAAATGAAACGAACGATTTACATATAGAAAACATCTAAACAAATCAAGTCAGTCAAATATGATTCAACTTAAACTAAAGACAGTGTTTGAAACTCCAATTAATTACATTCTGTATTCAATGAAACAATGTTTAAAGCAGTGAAAAGGATTTTACTCTGACTGCCGACGCCTCCGAGTCATCAGATGAAACCAGCTCTGAAGCCTCCGTGTCTATTATGAACTGTCGCCCATTTCTCTATAACAGACAAATGTACACAAACTGGGAACGATGCCAAAGGGCTTCTGGACAGAGATGTTTTAAGCTGCTGCCTCACATACTAATGAGAATCCATTACTGTCTCAGTCTACACACTCAAACACACACACATCAACAAATTCTCATTCATCGCGCCAGCGTTTGGCTGTAGACACCCCCGTGTCCCCTATGCCTCGGTGCCTGCCAATTACAAAAGAAGTAATCAATTCCACCACGGCCACATCCAGGGAAATCGACTTCAATGACACCGGCTACATGAGCGCTGCCTCTGTTCCTGACAGCCACTTATACACAAGCTGGGACCCAGTCGGCCGGCCCTCTGCTGCATCTCACCACATGCCTAACAATATACGGACAATAAGACCCCCTCCCAAAAAGGTGTCCAAAGTTTAAATGTATATACAAATTTAAAAGAAGGAGTGATGTAACAGCAGTAAACCACATTTTGCTTCACTAAGTTTATCAATGAATAAATTCTGTTTTTACACACATTTCTGTTTTAGAACTAGTGAGTAATTATAGAGAAACAAAGATTTTATTTAAAAATTCTGAATGTGTCGTTTTGGTAAAAAACAAACATTTCCATGTTTTTTATGGAAAAATGAATGTGTTATGACTGAGATTTATCCATGTCTGCTGAGACAAAAGAAAAAAAATACACAGGGTGGACAGGAATTATTTTTTTCCTTTTGCAGTGACACACACACATTTGATAAATAATATCTTTTTAATTATACAAAAATAAAATACTATAACTTGGCCCACAAGATAACATTTACTTTGAAATTTAACAGAGATTATTGTTATTTTTCAAAGTAAAATCATTTGAATCAAATTAAAGTGAAAGCTAATGTAAATATGTAAAAACTGTTGCTTAGTTAAGACAATTTGAGTTAGTTATCACGCTAATTAAAGCAGAATGTGGGAACAGGGGAAAAATTAGCAGCAAAAATGATTAAAACTAAACAATTCAGATTAAATTATCAAAACTTGATAGGATTTTTTTTAATTTATTTTTTGTTTTACTAAAAGGAGACAAAATTGAGATTTTAATCATTTGTAGTTCTAATCGAATTTCTGTAAAACACAAATGCCTGAACATATTCTGAGGTCATTTGACATTTACATCCATGAAACTCAAAGCTATTTGACAAAAAAAAAAAAACTCCAATGGCTCATGAAGGCACTTTGTCTTGACACTGTGCTGGAATTTACGGCTCTGTGAAGGTCAGCTGATTCCATTTCTCAACACTGGACTTACAGGCAATTTTAGTCGATAAAGTGAGAAATTTCAATTATCGTTTATCTCTTCTCATCTCCATCACCTCCTCTGTGGCTCCATTCTTTTTAACCTCCTTTCTTTCCACATTTTTTGTCATTTTATCAGGAAGTCCTTTTCCTTTCACCTCTGCAACATTATTCCTCCTTTCTAAAATCCAATCCATTTATTTATTAATTAATCTGACAGCACACGCCGCAGTGATCAGCGGAGGTCGCAGACGAAAGGTGGGCCACTGCGGGCTGTTTCTATGTGAAGAGCTGCTAAATAATAAAAGTTGTGGAATTTTACTTGTCGTTTTTCTACAGGTTTTACCCTCATGTTAGTCATCCTGCACCAAGGACACTCCAGCTAGTTCTGCATGGGAGCTGTGTGTGTGTTCTCTGTGTGCGTGGCTGAAAGTGTGGGCGCTTGGTAAAAAGCTGAAAAACAAACGCACACGAGCGCAGCTGTAGGAAAAAAGATGCTAAAACGAGCCCACATGTGTGATTCTGTGTGGGTGTTTAATTTGCAGTGATACCTTTGGCCTCCTTGTATTCTTCACAAATCCTTTTGACGGCAGCGAGACCCTCCTGCTCATCCCTCCCACCTAAAGGACAGAAAGGCACAGATGAACAGGAAGTCTGCCAGGCTCTTCGAGGCTTTCACAAAGTCACACAGATTTTCTGTTCCGTCAGTTTTAGTTATTTATCAACACATTTGCTAGAACACTTCTCCAAATTATAAAAAAAAAGTGTATTTGATGTGACCAATTTAGCTCTTGAGCAACGTCTCTGTTTAAAATCCAAATAAAATACCTCAGCTACTTTAGTAAAGACCAGGTTCCAAAGCAAATGCAAATCTGTTTTTAACTAAGGTTTCTAATGCAAAGCACGGAGGCAGTCTGTTGTTTGATTACTAATCTCCTAAAATATTTATAAAAATGCAGTCAAATCTGTATGAAGTCTGTGGAAGAGTTAATACATTTAAATTAAGTGGATCCTGCAAGGTCAGGTTCAGGCTAGAAGGCAGTGACAGTTTGTCAAATTCATTCTCAATATTCCCCTTCACAGACAAAAACAGACCAAAATGTAACTGCAGACATGACGCTTTTCATTTGAATTACCTTGTAAAAGTCTTGAACTGTATTTATTTAAAATGAGCTAAATGTTTCTTGTATCGCTGACTACATCAGTTACAATATAAGGTTGCAACAGTTTGATCTGTTCCAACACAATATTTCAATATCCAGAGTAACTAATATGAAACTGATGCTGGGAAAAATCCAAGAGATAATGTGAGAAATGTTGTGGACGTTCACAGAAAACTTCTTCCTGATGATGATGTCATGGCTTCACCTCTATCCTAACCTTTGACCCCAATAGTTCATTACAGCATCACAAACAAACCAGACACAGTTACGGCAGCCTTTTGGGTCATTTCCAGAGTTTTCATGTGGACGAAGATATTTCTAGAAACAATGTTTTAGAAATCACAAAAAGAGACTGTTCTGGGAAAGTGTATTTCTATGTAGACAAGGTCTCTCACACACTTCTGAACTGTTTCAAACTAACAGGCACCAACTCAGCAGGGTTCCAACTTGATTAGTTAAATAAAAAATTGACCCACAGAAGTTTACCAACTCTGTATGAACACAAATGTTATTATAGCCCAAAAAAATCCAGACAAAAAAATTGCGTCATCAAGAAAATACCAAATAAAAAACAAAAATCTTCATGAGACAGGTAAAGAAAAATAGTAAATACATTCTCACTGACAACAAACTGGAGAAATTGACACTAAAATGATTAATCATGAAATAAAATATCGATCAATGAATTTGAATGTTTATCAGCTGTTGGGATTTGCTGCATATTTATCATACAACAGGCTTGAAAAGACTCACACGTCGACTCTTTTTACTGAAACACACGGATTTTCATTTCCTCTCTGGAAGTACACACCAGCACACTAATCTTGGATTATCACACGGGGCTTTTCAAGGGCACCCGCTCTTTCTTTTTTTTTTTTTTTTTTTTTTTGCCCTGATGCGCTGCGGTTTGGTCGAGACAGAAGGATGCGGCTCTTCCGTGTGAAATGTCACCAGGGTTGAACAAACACCGGTAGCAGACAGGAGGAGACTATCGGGTCTTTCACTCATTTAGTTTTTTACACAACAAGTTGCCCTTCACCTGGCCCATTTACACACACCTGCTGTAAACACTGCCCAACAGAAAAATGCACATGTTTGCACATTAAAGCTTTCCATTAAAATAACCCCTGATTAGAAATATGCCCAGAGGAAATGGTTTTACCTACTAAATATTTTAGGATGGGACTTAAAATGTACTATTATTACATCACAGAACAAAAGAATAACTTGAGCATGATAAAGAATAAGAATGCTCTATTGTTAAAATAATAGGAGTTTCATATTACATCATATCAAGGATGATAAATTAGTTTTATTTGCAGTATCGTGACCTGATTTATGGTCTCTGTCTGGCAGAAATCCTACTAACATCTATTTTGATACTTAATTGTGCCATTATTTGCCAGCATAAAAAAGTAATGTTGTAAATTTTGAATTAAAGTGATTTACTATCGTTTAAGTTCCAGGAAGGACGCAAAGAGAAGAGTTTTTTCTTCCTGTTAAGTTAATTCAAACAGCAAAGCTAAAATATTAGATGAATGTTAATGACAAAAGATGTTATTCTTCATTTAATCCAGGAGATGGACAACAACCTGGAAACTTCAGCTAATGTCCAATCATTGATGTTATTGCTGTTTTTAACCAATATAACCTGCATGTCCCTGGCTCATGCTAGCAACTAGAGTGTTCCTGGTCTTGAAGATGCAAATGGAAACAAAATTAAAGCCGTCATATCACACATATTTCATGACTTTGTGGTTACTTCTGAAGTATTAACCTGTAATCTGAAATATTTTATATCTAGAAAAGTTAGGAAAAACTCATTTCCAGCTGTTCAGGGTCAGTGTAATCTAACTGCTTGAAAATTAATCTCAATTCAGGCCTGTACTCATTAATATTGCTAATATGCTAATTCACTGGACTCAGACTGGCTAACAGCCTATGAGAGCACGGCTTCCTGTATCCTCCCACGCTGCACATGTGCAACAGCACTACAACTGTCCGAGTAACATACCTAAATAACATTCTGCATAAAGCCAAGTTAGTTATGAAGTTTTCAAACAGGACCAGCAGAGATGAAACTTTAATTTTGAGACCAACACTCCTCTGGACGGGGATTACGAGTGGTAGAATGTGCCTGCAGATAATACCCCAGCATTTTATCAGGAATCGCAGAACGGCAGAGCCCCCCCCAGTCCACGCTGCTGAGTTAACTGTAAGTTCTAGGAGTCTCCCCAAAAAATATGTTCAACCCATTTGTTTCACAAATCTGGATTTTTCGGCAATATGTGCATTGTGTAAGTCCAGCTGGAGCATAGCACAACAATGCTGACGATTCATCATGTTTACTACTGAACAGCGGAGCTAACTTCGCAGGCGTGGTCTCAACTCTGCATACTGATGAATACAAATGAGCAAAATCAGTGTGACATCACAATGATATGATTTTTAAACTCGTCTGATTCCTGGACCTGCCTTGTTTAGTTGGAAAAACTGTTTTTGAGCCATTTTCACAGTACGAAACCAAGAACACTTGTGGACCTAAAAATTCAACATAAAACTCAGAATACCTTTTTTTTTATGGGAAGGCATCTTTAATGATGAGAAAAAAGCAGGAGAAGAAAATGATCCATGGAGAATGTGGGCTGGAGACCCTTCAAGAAGTCACAATGAAACAGGCATTTTCCAAAACAGCCAAAAAAATGCAATTCTGTTTGTTAAATGGTTTGCTTTTTAATCACAACACTAGGATATGACAAGTTGGTAAGCATCTCTAAAAGTTTGAACAGCCTTACATAAAAGATGAAAGTTTTCTAAATCTTACATTAAAGCAGAAGTTAATTTAAAGTAGAAAGATAAAGTGTTAATAAGATAATCAGCTCATATTTCTGAGAAAGTACTTTGATGCCGATAGCCCACTGCATGTGATGTTAGTCAGTCGTCTGATTTTCAGCACGTGTTTCATTTTACTTCTTTTTTACCCTCCTCTGCTGTTATTTACAATAAATCCTTGCAGCCACTCGTTTCTGCTTCTTTTACTCCCAGCAGCTTGTTCAAGTCTTCTGCACAACCTTAAATATCACCAAGCAGCACGATCTTCATTTCACCAGAAAGATTAGGTTTTTTCCTGCAATACCTTAGTAAATATTGAAGCTTGCAGACTGCTTATGTTAGATATCCAATATTTAATATTTGACAGTGCAGAATCTTAAAAAACCAACTCTTCTCACGCAAGCGCTACGCTAACACTCCACCTGAAATATGCATCCACTCCATTATCAGAGAGGAATCCACTTTGCTATTAATATTCTCACTTCATGAATTCACTCTGTGCATTAGTAATGAAAATCCATGCTCAGTCATCAGCTGTGGGATTAGCTTGAAAACACAAAGGATTCTCTAAGACCACAACAGATACTCCACTAAGTTCTTGAATGATGGATTTATTCAGCCATATGACACACAGACATGTAGCAAATCTGATTTATGTTCTACTCAAAAATGAAAACGCCAACATTCACCTAGAAGACAATCAGTAGCATTTGAGGTGTTGGTGGCTATTTGTTTTATCAGAATGTGTTCCTTCAGACTTAAAATGCTTTTTTTCTTTTAAGACTTTCAGTATCCATAATAAGAATTACCCTTGGAAGCACACATGTCAATAAATGATTCATTCCCTCAGTTATTTTTGCTATCTTGTTTCAAAAATTGTTCCAATTATGGATTAACTAAACATGCTGACAGCATTTCCATCTCTAGACAGATATGTTTAAAACTAGTGAGTGTTTTTAACAGCAATTAGTGCATCATGTGTTTTTACTTCTATATTTACTGTAAATAATTTAACAGATTGATTTTTCAGGTTTTTGTTCAGATGACTCATGCACAACCTATTTTTCTACCAAAAGTTTGATGAAATGTAAGTCTAAATAAATAACTTCATACAAAGCTTTGCTCAGATTATTTAAAGAGTTGTTTAAATGTTGCATGTCCAGTCCTGTTTACTTGCCAGAGATGAGGTGCTTGATACTGTACCTATAATAACATGAGCCCCCAGTCTGGCCAAGTGGCGGACTACCTCATAGCCAATTCCCCTGCCTCCTCCTGTCACTATGGCAACCTTGCCATCTTGTCTGGGCATCGCTGGTGAGTCAAAGGAGGACAAAGATATCAGAAAGAATTTTTATTTGACATTATTTGTAAATACAATTTGGAAAACTGTTACAAACAAGAACAAAAAATCTATAAATTATAATATATGTTCATAGTGTTGCACAACACTATAAAAAGAAATACATTCATGTATTTTTTTCTGAATAAAATCATAATTTAAGTGTAGTATGAATAATATTATCACATTACATACGAATGTATGCATTATGTAAAAAAAAGTTACCACTATCTCGAGTTAAACTGTAGTGGTTTATGTTATAGCATGTTTAAAATAAAAAGAAAGCATGTTTAAATGACAGTTTAATTGTTTCCTTCCACAAGCTGACATTTAAATGTCTTTTTTGTTAAAGATGTATTGAGCTATATTTAGCCTAAGAGTCTTTTAATCTGAAAACCCATACCTGATTTAAGTACCTTAACCTTTTTTTGATAAACCTTTACAAACATATTGGAAATATGTTTGGGGAACTCATAACGTTGCAGCCGAGTCCATAAAAATGAGTTTGATGGCTAAATATTTGTAATTTGAGGGTAAAATAATAATTAAACATAGAGTCTTAATTAACAATATGCTGCTAAATTTAAAAGAGGTGCATAAATCTGTTTTGTAAATTGAGTTCAACATAACTTTTTATAGTAAAAAATGCTGGATGCGATCAGACGAACCTGTTTGACTGTAATCGCTGCTACGCTCACAAAACAGCATTAAAAATATATATATTTAAGCTCACATTGCTCGGGCAAAAATATAACCTCTTCCAAGAACATATTATGAGATTTTCTGTAACTGTGACATTATTCTGGTCAATTCGGCAATCATAAAATGCTAGATACAACTTATTTTAGCTCTTGTTTCCAGACGTTTTTAAACTAGCTACAGGCTATCGTTAGCTTAGATGCAACATACTGACAGCCCGCATACGAGAGTTCTAATGAATAAGAATAAGTTGTGTTTCTACAACGAATATTAATATTCGTGCATTACGTGGACGTTGCTGCATTAATAACAAAATACCACACAGATGAGGGATTTACAACTGTCAAACTGAAGTTTTGTGTAACGGTGAGAAACAGAGAAATGAACTGACCTGGCAGTCTCAGAGGTTTGTTTAACATCTGAGTCAACAAAACCTTTAAGCCAAGCAGGTAAAGCTTGATGGCTGATAGAAGGCGAAATTGAAAAGAAGACCACATGCCTGTCAGCTTGTCTGTCTGTAGAGAGAATCGTGAGAGGCAAGAGTAAACAACCTAAATGGTATACGCCCCACTGTGGGACACGTTCCAATATGAAGTTAAATTTTTCCTCACTTCACTGCATTTTATTAGTGGAATTATTATTTTAATGCTAAATTATCAAACTACGATTATTCTACTTTTCACCTAGAATTATCTAATCCATAGATTTGGCTGTAAAGCTAAAAATAAATAAAAGGTGTGTGATGTAGGAGACTCATTAATTCTGCTTTATGTGCCATGTGATTCTAATGTCTGGGTCCTGTATTGTCTCCTAACTGCTTGAATCAGTGCTGCCAGATATTTCATATACTTCAAAAGTAACACCCATTTGACACTCTAGTCTGATCCATAATTTCCCAAGACAGGCTTTGAGAGAATGTGTCTGGAGCGATGCAGCTTCTGTCTGCAGGACTGTGTTACACAGACTTTTGACTGACTGACTGTTTGACAGGCCATTAGGTTTTCTTCTCTTGGGATCATTTGAGTCTGTCACACACCAGTCTGGTCCAACTGGAAGCAATGTTAATATCTAGTTAAATAAGACCCTGGTAGTATAGCACTCCCTCAACAAATATGCACAGTGGATCACTATTTGGCCTCTGCTCGTTTGATCTATCTACTTTACACAAAAGTATTGGGGGTGATCAGGGAAAACACAATCCTGAGACTGAAGTAGGTCTAGTACGCAATCCTGATAACATTTGGCTTAAAATTTCACGTTTTTCATCTCCTTGATCAGTCAAAGAAATGTACACTTCACCAATTAAAAGTCAAACTCATGGGAGAATCACTTGTGTAATGTTACTTGCTACTTTAAAATTCAGACATATATTTAAAATCATGGTAAAAACATTGAACTTCTTCATGTTACTGAATCTTAATCATTACTTGAAAAAGACCTTCACGCTTAAAACATTTTGCAGTTGCAAAATGATGTCTGAAGAACGAGAGGAAGAAAAAAACTCTATCTTAATTTTACTTCTTCTATCTAATCGTATTAAACACCACATGATTGTTCGCATTCAATTACAATGTAAATCATTTAGAAGTGGGTTAACTACAATGATTTGCAGTGCAACAGTAAAACGTACACCAACTAATTAATTCTATGCAAACTTTTAGCAAAAACCTTCTTTATTGATGGAAAATAAACAAGAAACAATAATTAATTCCAAGACAAAAATAGATTATCATTATATATTTTTGGTATAATTACTTTTTTTTATTATTAATATTTTTATAGCTTTGTACACTTTCTCAATGTATTGCTAATTTTTTCTTCTGTAGTTTTGTAAGGTCCATGGCAGACCATTAAAATGCACTGCGTTGTGGGTGAGAAGCTGCTGATTATGATGTGGCCTAAAGATAATTATTGCCTAAATCATCCTTTTCACACTTCTGCCTTTTGAACAGCATTTCATTTGCATTTGAATTCATTCTGTCCCTAAATATTTCCTATGCAGCTGGTTACGGCACAGGCTCAAATCCGAATCAAACCACTCTCAAGCTGACGAGGTGAAGAGGCTTTTTTTTTTTATTTTATTTTTATTTTTTGCATACAATTTAAAATGTCTATTCAATTAGTCTACAGGACTTGTTTTCTGAAGTAAATGAACTTGCATGTGTGTTTTTTATTATTTCACTGAATTTTTCACACCACACCTTTATAATATGTATGATATTGATTAACTTCCTCAGTTGCAACAAGCTGAAAATGGTTTGATGTCCTTATATAGCTTTTTAATTCATCTTTTCCAATCTTGTTATTCTGATTTTTACAGATATTCACAGGAGTCGGTGCCCACCATTTTTAAACAAGCTCTTACAGGTGTTTACTAAGTTTTATAATGTGCTAGAACGCTGCCCACATCTTTACTGTTAGAGGGTCAAATTTAACCCTTAATGGAGCTCAAAATGCAAAAAAACAAACAAATATTATCATCCTTTTTTAAAAGTAAACAATGGTTTGATTAATTTTTTATTATGAAGACAAAATGTACTTTTATTTAGATCTAATAGATCTATATTAGAGCACACTTGTTTGATTTAGCCTAATGTTAAAGCTATAGTGCGTAACTTCTGTCGCCCCCTAGCGGAACTTTGCGTTATTACAACAATGAAGCTGGCGATTCCATATGACGTACGCCCACCTGTCCCCCCCCCCTTCCCCCAACCGCTATCCCTCTGCCGCTGTGATTCGCGATTCCACAACATTTCTATTCTGTTTGAATAAGGACAGCTGTTAAAAAAAAGGGGGACTCTTCGGAAGAGATAATTATTGTATTTTTTATTTATTTTCCGCAGAAACGCAAATAGCTTATTACAAACGGGAGACAAGCTGCCTGCTAATTTGTAACTGACAGGTTAGTGAATGATCTCCTGCTACGAGACTCTCCGCTCGTCCTCCCCCTCCCTTCTTGTTGTGATGTAAAAAACGTAATTTCCTGCGCACCAGCGCGGGAATGTCGCCGGTCGACACGCAAAGTAAAAATGATATATATTGAAAAATACAGTGAGATGTTTGAGGATCCGATCGGCTTAATCTGCATTGTGTCATCTCCTCTAATAGTGGCTTGGCTGAAACGGACATTCACGGACATGTAAAAGTTACGCACTATAGCTTTAATTATGTTTGCAATAACAGCTTAAACATTCCTGGGAAGGTTTTCCACAAGCTTTAGGAATGTGTTTTGGGGATTCTTCCTGAAACACATTTGTAAGGTCGGACACTGATGTTATGTTGCACCATAACTTGTCCCAAAAGGCGTTGAGATTATTATTCTGTGCAGGCCAGTCATGTTCTTCCCAACTTTGCTCATCCTTGTTTTTATGGACTTTGTGTGTTTGGGTTTTTCTAAAATGTCTTAGTATGCAGAAACATTAACGGTCCTTTTCACTGGAACAATGGGGACGAGGCCAACATCTAAAAAAACTTACACTTGTATCTGATGCAGCTGCTCAGCTATTGAAACCCACTCCATGAAGCTCTCTGCACAATGTTCTACAGCCAATCTGAAGGCCTCATAAAGTTTGGAGGTCGGTAGCTACTGACAGCAGAAGGAGGCAGAGTACTGAGCACTGTGTGCCTCATCATGCACTGACCTCGCTCTGTGAGTTTACATTTCTTACACTCCCACACCCAGACTGTGGAATGTATATTAGCTGAGAAAACAGGTGGCATCCTATCACAGTACCAAACTGGATAGAATTCACTGGGCTGCAGAGGTGATCCATTCTGTTACAAATGTGTTTGAACATCCTCCTCTTCTTCAGACACATCCTCCTCCTCAGCCATCTGTCCTGAATATCAGTCTCATGACCAAAGATTTAATCAATACCCTCACAGACCTTTGAAAGGAGTGTAGTGGTGCTGGTGGTGCATGTGTGTGTGTGTGTGTGTGTGTGTGTGTGTGTGTGCTTTTAAAGGATGCATGCAACAGCCATTATTCACTGCTGGGTCAAATTAGACCCGTAACACCACAAAAGTTATTCATTTATTTGTATTTTGTTTCAGAGAAGTTCAGACTTTAAACGTGAAAATGTATTTTCTTTGTTAAAATAGTTGTTAGTGAGAATATAATGAAGCCTTGGTGCAATAAACGAAAAGGCTGTTTTTATTCACCTGAACTTGAAAATTGATCAAAATTGATCAAATTTGAGTTAGCGTAAAAAAAAGTAAAAAATCAGTTCACTGACATTTAACTAAAACAAAAACATTTTAAACGACTGCTTTCTTTTACAAGCCATTTTATTTCACTGTAACTGATGATGTAGCTTACATTTAGTCTGAGCTCAGTGGCCACAACTCATAGTTTGATTTAAAAAAAAAATACATAATCAGTCAAAAAAAAAAGTATTTGCAGGGGGTTAACACACTAAACTGGTATGTTTGAAATAACCAGGATATAAATGAACATTAGATGAACATACAAACAGAGGGGTTGATGGACTGGCTAACAAGAAGCCAGCTAAATAATCAGTAGCACTCAAAGTAGGTCAACCAAACTCTCTCCTATTTCAATATAATTACAATCATTTCTGCTAAAGACAGACCGAGGGCATTCACAGTGAAGTTGCCTTTTTTCCCTGACAGGGAAATAATCAGTATTAAGTTGTTTCTTGTTCACAATCCAATAGTTTAAATTCAGGGTAGAATAGCAGCACTGACAAGCAGTTGGCCTCAGTTATTAAAGTCCGCTCTAGAAAGCAGTTAAATGGGCAACGACATAAAGAGACCGTGTCATCACTGCCGCCCTGATGGTGGTTGCGCTGTGGAGGCTGTGTGTAGATTTCAATGTGTTTACGCTCCTTTTAATGCACGCTGAGAGTGTACAGCTTTCTACAAGCACACATACGAGTGTTTGTTCTGCAGCCTGGGAGGTTGGGGGGGGGGGTCATCAAAGCGAACTGGCCTGCTATTGTTTAAAGGAAATTGCATCTCACGCATGACTGTAGGATGATTATTTGGGCTGATGGGACATCAGGGACACACACAAATACTCAACCGCACAAAAACACACACACGCATAGAAATGAAGACGCATATGAGACAAGCTGGGAACCGTACATGACAGGAGGGTGCGTGATGTAAATAACATGTGAAAACCATCAAAATAGCTCCAACCAACAGTCACCTAGTCTTTTATGACAACCACTGGCAGACTGCAAATCACAGCTTGTCTTATTTGGAAATTCAGACTGACACCAGCTCAGTGGGACGTGTGTGCTGCCAGTTAAAATGTGGCCTTCATTTAATGAAGAAAACTTATTCATGTTGGAAGAAGGTGCAGATTATTTTACTTTTCTAGTACTTCATTTGTTTCTGCTTAAACGTGATCAGCTGCCAACGCTAAGGGATACGGCAGGTGAAGTGTCATTTAAAGGAATTTGTCTGGGTGTGTCATGGCCAATTTGATCTCTGGAGTGCAACAGCTTGCGTGAATCAATGTTGTCTTTTCTGGCAGCTTGAGCTGCATCTCGCACAGCTTTTCCTTCAGAAGCGTCTTCCGTCTGGGAGATTCAAGGTTAGACTCAAAGCTCAGACTCTGACAGACAAAGCTGTAGGCTACACGGTGTTTAGCCAATAATGACACAGCACAAGCGCATATGCAAGACAGACAATTCCCCAAGGATTTTCTTGTTTTTCAGCCTGAAAAACGAACCAAATATGTTTATTTTGTGTACAAAGCAGCAAGAGAACAGAAAAAAGAAACTGTTTGAGATTATGAAGTATTTTCCGCAGCATATTTTATTTAAATTATGAAATTTATGCTAAATAACAGAACATTCTTAGAAATACAGTTAATTCCAATGTATTCGTTGAGACTTTTATAATTTTACCAGAAAAGGTTAGAGCATCTGTATTTTATGCTTTTTTTTTCAGTCCCATTTGATTGTTAAGAAAACAGTTTTTATGATTTTCATTTTAGAAATTATGGTCAATATTTTTTAAATTCATATCAACAAATAAAAACTGTGTCAAAGTCTAAGTTTCTCACTCTAATGAACATTACAAGGTCCATCACATCTTTTTATTTATACAAATGGTTTATTTTTAAGCATTTTACTTTTTGCCTGAACAAAGATGCTACAACTTTAATAATTTAGAGTTTCTACCAGGCTTTTGGTTTAGCTGAGAGATTTCCCTAAAACCAGATGCATGAGAGTGTTAAGGTGTAATTTGCCAAAGTATTGGGATATCTGCCTTCAAACACCTCATTCTTAATCCACAGAGCTTAATGTAGAGATGACCCACCATTTATAACAACGTCAACTACTCGGCTCTCCACGAGGTTTAGAAACGTGTTTATGTTCATTTTTGACCATTTGTTTGAAATACATTTGTAATTCCAGGTACTGATGTTGAACAAGAAAGCCAGAAACTGTCTGCATGCTGAGGTACTAATACAGTATATATATATATATATAATGAGATTGGAAGTTAACGCAAGTAAACGCAATTCTTTTGTTTTTATGAGATGTACTCAAAGATCTAAAACTCTTTCCACATATATAAAATATCCATCTATCTCAAATATTGTTCAAAAATCTGTCTAAATCTGTAACAGTGAGCAGAGGTAATCCATCCCACGTCACAGGTGTTTCATATCAAGATGCTGATTAGACAGCATGATTATTGCACAGGTGTGCCTTAGACTGGCCACAATAAAAGGCCACTCTGGAATATTCAGTTTTGTTTTATTGGGGGGGGTCTGCATGAGGCAAATGGTGGATCACACCAGAAACTGACTGGTTTTCTGAGTCCCCAGACACGATGTGGAAAGTGTTTTAGATATTTGAGTTAATCTCATAAAGAATGGGAGCAAAAAAACGTGTCGCATTTATATTTTTGTATAGTATAAATAAAAATATGACACTTGACGCTGCAGAAAATTTCGGGGTCCCCATTAATGGTTGTATTCAGAGTGAAGACTCTTGGTTGTTGCATTTTAAAAGTCCCGCCCAACATATTTGAAGTGAATATATGATATTTCTGAATAAATAAAATGTTGTTTTATTACTTTAACCACCCTGGATGTTTATAAAACTGCTACTTATCTTTTATTCCAGCTTCAGTTTTATGAAGACAAGAGAACCCCACAAGGAGGAAAAAAAACTACAAAAAAGCTGCTTAAACTTGAATAAGTACAATAAAAATGGACCAGAATCCTCAGAGAGGCTATCCAGGACAAGATATGTCCTGTACAGACAGCTGTATGTGCTCTGGGACATGTTATAGTCAGGTGGAATCCAAGGAGTTCGCCATGGGGAGAGAAGCCAAAGGTCTGTGTGTAAACATTTAACAATGCACCTGAAAAATTCTGAGATTTTTTCACGTGTTTGCGAGAAACTTCCTAATTGATTTGTAAAATTCCAGAACACACAGGGAAAAGAAGACGCTGTTTTACACATGGCAGTAATCATCGTTGGTTTTAAATGTTTATAGCCATTAGCTCATTGGGGTTGTCAAATGTAAACTCTGTTTCTCCAAACTGAGGCAGTTCAAAAGGCGATCTGCAACAAATAAGATGTGACATCATGTTTATTGTCCACATCATCTGGGAAATGTCTGAAATGCAAAATTTCATCCAGTTTTCAGGCTTGATGAACAAAATAAAAGCTCAGAAAATATTGAATGTTTCCCAAAAACTTTCAACAGATTCCTAGTCACAAAGATTAAAAGAGCTGAACATGCAAAATAAAATGAACAACCTCTAAATACTTCAGTTTGAGTTATCTTTAATTTTTCTTAAATTTGAGTTTTTTTGTGCTTATGTATTTATGATTAGTGGAGGGTTACAATCTGTGTTCACGCCTGTTTATCAACATACCAACAGTATGTTTTTTTTTTTTCTAAATGTCATTAGGGAGTGGATTTCTCTCCATTAGTACATGTTGGATGAGGAGCAGTGGGAGGGATATGTGCTTGCACCAATTAAATCAGTTGTTAACTCTCAGCAACACATTCTCAAACACATAAACACAGAGGAAGAGATACACACACATACACACAATATTTAATACATTTAATTTAACAGTCTGTGAATCGTGTGTGCTGATTTTTCTGCCTGAAACCTGTTGTCACTGAGATGGGACTGTGAGAAGACTCTTTCATCTCTTCCTCTCCTCCCTCCCGTCTTTCACTCCAGGATTAGGTTAACACTGAAAATTCATGAGACACTGTGTGTACGTGTGTGTATGTGTTTCATTTCCTCAGCTCCATGGCCTTCATCTGTCTCTATTTTTCACCTCCTCCGTTATGCAGTTGCACACGCTCACATTTTTTAAAGGATCATGACAAATAAAAAGTCTTTTAGATTTCAAACTGTCTCCTCTGATTATTTGTGGCGCCTGAACTATTTGGGAAATTTAGATCTTATTCTGCTAAAAACACTCTTTCTACCCAATGAAGGTGGTAGAAGTCCCAGAACTGATGTTAAAACTTGTCGAGCTTTCTTTGAAGGAATGCATGTTTAACACCAGAGTTCTGAACTAAGATTTGTGGAGCAGTTTGGGTAAAATCTTGAAAATAACATCTCATATGATCTGTTAGCGCTCAGATTATGTGTTGGAAATGATTCTCAGCTACTGACATGTGAAATTCTATAGCCCATTAGCTGTAAGATTTACTGAATTATGGACATTTTTTGTGTTTTTTAAAGAGGCCCTTCCATTAAAAACAGTTTTTCTGAGGTTTCTGTTGAATATTTTAGCTCCACAGGTGTTCTTACCTTCATAGTGGGTGTGAAAACAGGTCAATAACTTCTCTTTCAGTTTTAATCTCTCAAACTACGCAGCTGGTGATAACACCCGAGTTCTCCCGAGTCCGAACGGCCTGTATCTGTTTCGTCACAACTCCTTTGTTCGTTAGTTTTCGGCAGCTCAAGCAGTTGAAACCACGCCTAGCATGCTGCTGGCTAAAAGCTGCTAGCATAACTGTAGCAAACAGAAAAACACGACGTCTGACATTGCCATGCACAGCAGGGCAGGAAACAGTATTTTTTGCTCTCATTGGCTAGTTTGTTATCCAGTCAGAGTCCATCAAATTCGAGCAATGAATATGAACGAGCTGCTGACGAAGCAGTCGAAGCAGTCTGACGGAAGGAGCCGGAACTTTTAACAGAGACAGATTGAAAGGTCTGTTAATCAGTGTTTCCTGATGTTTTTAAGATATAAAATGTTTCATATTACTGGTTAATACTTAAGAAATAATCACAAATTCCTGAAATGTGTATGAAATGGCCTCTTTAATACCAATAAGATGCAGCAGCCATCTTGAATCAGGTTGACTCTAAAAGTTTATTGTTTGTAGCAGTAAATTCATTTAAATTTTACCTGTAATTCGTGTTTAATCTTGCTAACACTACTGACAAATAAAAACACAGAGGCAAAATGTGTAAAATTCATCAATAAATCAAACCATTGGATGTTTTCTCAGAGGAGGAATGTCTAATTTAGAAGCTGTCATCACCTCTGTTTCACAAATCACTGTCAAATTAAATGTGATGCTTAACATCAACAAGTTTCAGTTAAATATATCAGCTGTACTAATTGGGCATGTCCACCTGGCCAAAAGGGATGGCGGATGTGATTCTTGTCTAACTTGGTGTTTCCATCCCAGTCCTTGCAAATGAGAATAATGTGCTCTGTTTGGGCTGGAGGGAGTCCATTACGCTGACTGTATCACATCTTTGTCCATCGGGGGTCCACACACTGGGGAGAGGACGCTCAGAGAGGAAGGAAGTGCAAGACGGAAACGCGCTCGCAGGCGTTGTCTGGGAAAATTGCGTGTGTATTGTTGCATGAGTGTGTGTATCAAAACTCAGACACAGCAGACACGTGTCACCTCAGCTCTCGCGCCGTCAAGCTAAACTGACATAAACAGCCCCGGGCGGCCCTATCAGAGATGGACTTTACATAACGGCTGAGTCACTCACAATCTATTTTTATGGCTTTGAGGTGTGTGTGCAGTTGTGTGTGCGTTCCAATGCTTCTATCTTTCTGAGAGCATATTTAAGACCCCCAGAACGAGGACGAGGCATATATGTGATGTTGGGCCATCCTGACTCGGCCTCATGGCTTTCAGGGGTGATGTGAACAGGAACGAGATTTAATAAAAAGAGGCATGAGTATAAAAAAAAAACTCTGGTATAGCGGTTTAACCATATGATCAAGTTTTTTGTGGATAATTTAAATGTTCTATATTGATGCATAACTTCAAGAGGAATTTTTAAACAGTTCAACTTTACCTGATTTTTGAAATAAAAATGTGGCACATTTGTGCTGTTACTGCCTTTTCAGAATAAAAGCATCTTTATTTTCTTTGTGTGCATTATTAAATTGATCATTTAAACAAATCAATTTCTGGTAATAATTAATTTATTAGCCTTATGTTTGAGTTAATTGTGTGATGGATTCTGAGTGCAAACTTTGCACATGTTTTACAGTCTTGATCTTTTTAACTTTAACAGGCAAGTTAACTATTTTTTTCACTCCTTCAAGCTAGAAAAACAAACTCCATTATTGGAAACGTAATTTACAAAACAGTATCTTTTTCGCATTAACTGATGATCCTGATTCAAAATTTTTGACTCTAGTAAAATTGACATTTTCTTTTCTTGTGCAGCATGTTGAACAAATTAACAAATGTCACACTCACACAAAGGATCCCCCCGAAAAAGACATTTGAGTTAAATCTGTTTAAATTCAGTATTTATTTGATTCCGTTTTTCATTGAATAAACAACTATAGATCAATGAAGATTTTTTTCTAAAATCACGGATAAATAGAAAACTTTTTTATTCTTGAATGCAAGTGACAAAAAAACACACGTGCATACTGATGTGGGTGGTAGATATTTGCAGTTAAATTAATTGGCTATTTAACAGTGAGAAGATAAATAAACATTAAGCGTATTGATACCTTATCCATGGTTTTATTGCACTCTTGCTGCACTGCAGCAACATCTCACCCTCCCTAGGAGAAAATCCTGACCTTAACTTCTTCAGTCATAATTTGATGATGAGAACATTAACTGATCATTTAAAAAGAGCATCAATGTTTATTTTAGCTTTTGTGTTGAGCTATTTGTAGATGGAAACTCCAAAACAGAAGCAACATCTTGTTGATGCTCAGTATAAGGACCAGACCAGGCTTACAAATCTCCTCCACTGCTTAAAGCCTCAATAATTTACTTTTTGACTACATTTTTTATGACCTCATGCTCAATTGAGTGTGGCGCCATCAAGGTGCATTAACATTTAGGCACTCGGAAGGAGCCTCTGTCCTTCTATCATGTCTAAAACAGTCAACAACATTTATGACTTTTTAGGATTTTTTAACTCTTCTTTTCTTATTATGTCTCTATTTATTTATTTTGCTTGACGATCTGCAAGTGTAACCGGATTGTTGTGGCATCGGTTTAATTTTATGAAAATAGAATATCCAGAATGTTTGCAAGGGCCAATTTATTTTGATTGTGAAACAAAAACAATTTAACACATTTAAATCCACCCCTAAAAAATTTAATGTAACTATTTGGGGCATCAAGACACTTGAATTTTTCCATAACAAATTTCAGCTCATTGGAACTCTGTGAGTTTGGGTGTGGTGCAGCAATCTGGAAAACATACAGCAGATTCTCAAACGGATGGAGTTTATGGCTTGATTTTTCCAGCTGTACCAGTTTTTAGTGATATTTCTTATTGTCACACTTCATTTGCTGAAAAACAGACTCTTCTTTGATAATGTGCAAATAATTCATGCCACCTAACATCACTTCAATTTCAACTAATTTCCCAAACCCAGATGATCCCCAGCATGATGCTGCCCCACCATATTATTTGTTCCTGTGCATATTTTACTCATTTAAACCATGTTGCATTTTTATTTCTGGTCTAAAAGTTACATTTTTGTCTAATTCTTCAATGTTTACGAACTTCTATTTTTAAGTTGCTCGTGGCAGATTTTGTAATTCCTGGAATAATTCAGATTTTTTTGTTTTTTTTGTTTTACATTTCTGAAAAATGCTCCGATACTCATGATATTTCATCTTATGCTTCTTGTTTGGCTGTGCAGCTTGTTGAGGGATGCTGCAGACTCTGAGGCTTGTTACAAAAAGGTGTAAATTTACTGACATCAACATGTAGGTCGGCCACATTAAATCAACCAAGAGGCTTTTATAGGTCGCTGCATGGCAGCACCGTCACTTCAGTTTCTGTTTCAGCTACAACAACACACAACTTTTTTTCCTACGCCGCTTTTAATTATTGAAAATACAGAAGAATTTTAGCATGAATCATCAAATTAAAGAAAGATGAATCCATATATAAGTGCAAAATTTCTATTTTAACTGAATTTGACCAATTTAAACACATTTTTGTTGGTCTGTCACATGAAGCTAATGGGTTAAATGTTTTCCAAATGCTGTTTCCTCCCTTTGACGCAGCGTGATCATGATAAAAATGATGAAAAAATGAGAAAAAAGAATGATTGTGGACATCATACAAACCACAGAGCATTCTCACATCTCTCACTGTTTACACGTGTATTCAATGAGGGAAAAACATTTCCAATAAACTTGAGTGAATTTTGAATTCAGCGTATAAACGCACACACACACACTCACACAGCTGACTTCATGCTGAGTACCACTGAGCCTTTCCTGCTCCAATTTTATCAGTAATTCTGGAGCATGTCAGCATTTAACCCCCTCCCACACTGTGACACACACACACACATTTTCTTTTTTAACAAACTGAACTCACAAACAGTTGTTGTTTCCACCTTAACACACACACACACTATCCAGGTTAGATCAGACAGCAGCGGTTTCTGCTCCTGCTTTCTCATCATGTCCTTACTGGTGCGGACAGAACAGCAACAGTCATTTACAGCCTGTGTGTGAGTGTGTGTGTATTTTCAGGAGTGACTCAGGTTGGTTACATATCTACAATCCCAGCCACCCAGGCTCTCCTCTTCTATAGAGAAGAGTCCTCAAAGCACATCAGGTGACTGCAGGATTTCTTTCTCATCGCTGCATCAAACAGAAACTGGAAAATGTGAAGTTCAGAATAAGAAAGTTGAAAATTTTTTTAGGCTCTCTTTAATGGATTTTTAAATCATCTTGGGTTCATGTGATGTTCCCTAAAAAAATAAATAAATAAAGTGGGTTAAGTACAGTGTGGGCTGCAGAAAGTCATTATCACTCAGGAAACACCAGTCAGAGATGTTTCACAAGGGATCAGGGCACATTTTTCTGTTTCCTTTCGTCCGAATTTAATGTTTTATATGAATGTAAGCTCATATAAATATGAAAAAATGCAAGAAATTTGATTTCTGTATTTTTCCTCATTTATCCCAGATACACTTCAGTTAAAAAACAACATGTCCTTGATGTGTCCTTTGAAATCTCTACTTTAGAATGAGCAGATTGTGTTAATTTTCTTGGTTTATGAGTGTAAAACAAAAAGAACTCAAGGAACCAGATGAAATACTGAATCAGTAGAACGCATTTAACAGCTTTATGAGCCATGTGACAGCACGCTGTCTGTACAATGGGGGCCAACGTGCCTGTAATATGGAGAAGTCACTCATTAAGCGTGACAAACTGCAATGAGTTCACGTGTGTGTGGAAATAAATATCAATAGTTCTGCCACGCAATGTAACTGGACCTGGTAGGATGAAACAAGCTCACGTGTGTCAAGGGAAAATGAATCTGCGCTATGCGTAAAAGCATTAGCGGAGAATTCGCGATAAGGGCGCAAAAAACATGGCACAACACAGATTAGGAATAAGACGCACACTGGTGGAGATAATCCTGTTATCTTGTTGGACGTGCAATACCAGCGTGAAGCATCCTCAGAGACCCGAGATGAACTGAACACGAACTAATGCTGCGGATATATATGAAGGGGGGTGGGGGGGATGAAACAGTGTTGAGGTAAACACTGTTGTTCTTGACCTTAAGGGACATTCACGTCGTTTACCGCAATGTCACTGGCGGTTTTCTCTTCTCTCACTAACTGGGAGCCCACACGCGCGTGCCGCTTGACACCGGTTTGTTATTCCCCTGATGACATTGTATCACCTTTGAGATTTTTTTTCTTTTTTCTAGACACAACAGCAGGTATCTCATTTACACGGCGTGGATGATGGATGACTGCTGTTAAGTTTACCAAGAAAGAATTTGGGGATTTCTTCAGGTTTGTGACTGTTGGCCGGTGGAGACGCATGCCGGTCATCACCTTTTAACCATTACGCGCGACAAAAATGCGCGTGTACACACAAACACAGACACGCATGTTTACAGACAACCCTAAAACACGCACGCTGAAGTAAAAAAGACAAGACAAAGATGAAAAGAACAAGACTTACAGGGTGAGACATGACTCTGTGGGCTCGTCTGTGCGCCCCATTGTGGTATTCCCGTTACTCTCGTTTTTAACGGAATCCTCAAATTCCGTGATCGCAGTCCACGTCCCTGCAAATGTACCAGAGGATCACATAGAGAATTAAGAGGATGGCGAAGATGAAGAGCGCTACTAGGATGGCCTTGGTCACTGGAGAGATGAGCGACTGCATGTCAGGAGCAGAGCCGAGCAGAGCGGCGTGGAGCTCCGCGTCCGTCCGTCCTCAGTCTGCTGCCTCTCTCGCCCTCCTGCTCCTCCTCTGCTCTCCGCCGCTCCGGTAGCAACTGTTGAAGACGGAGCCTGGGGCTTTGTCGTGCGCTAACACACACATACACACACCCAAAGCACTGCGCGCATGCACACGCGCACCTCCGTGTACCCCGGCGATCCTGGCGCGCAACGCGTGGGGGCTTCCCTTGCTGGAGGCAGCAGAGTAGTGGGCTGTCTCTTCACTGATCCAATCTCTCCGGCAGCCCGTCGCACATCTGAAGGTATCAGAGACAAGAGATGCTGAAGTGGTAACGCACACGCTTCGAAAAATTGACAAGAGATTGGCAGAAACGTGTCAAGACTGAATGGAAAGTTGCGCACCGAAACTGCTGCACTTGACGGCAAACAGACTGATTAGTATTCCTCACGGCGCCGTCCGTGTGTGTGTGTGTGTGTGTGCGTGCGTGTGTGTGTGATAGCTGGCGTGACAGACTATCATCTTATCATGACCCTCCACATCTCATCCCAGCACAGCGGACACAGATATATCAGATATGATTCTAGATAAAATTCAAATGCCGTGAAGCTCGCTGTCATGAAAACCTTCTGATGATGCGAATGTCACGAAAAAGTCATTGTGGTGTTGCAGCTGTGAACGACATGATACAGAGATTTTGGATAAACGAGTGTTCTTAAATCAAGGTCTGGAAAATCAGGAAATCCGCACAGTTTAGAAAAAAGGAATAGTAGGCTATAAGTTGAAATTTTCCACTTCCCGTGATGCATTTAAATCAACCTGTTGACCAAAATGTTGACCAGGATATACGAGCGACATATGATGTAGCATAGCTACTAATCAAAAAAGAAATAAATAAACATAAAACAAAAGTAAAATATTACAGTAGCTACCTATAGGCTTATTAGAAAAAAATCAGTTCAAATTTATTCAGATTTTTTCCTAAATCTCTTCTTCCTTTTACATATTTTCATTCTATAAAACCCTCATAAGTCATTTGACAGTGCAAAAATTATTTTGATAATTTTTCAAATAGCTGAAATTAACGTTTACGGTGGATTTGTGGGACTTTAGGTTGCAAATGAAATCAGCAGCATTTCCGGTGATGGGCAGTTTGCCTGATTCGCCACTAGATGGCGACAGAAATGAACGTTCCCTCATTGAACGTGATATGCTTCCGAACACCAACTGCACTGGAGTCTTGCATAACAGTCATGTCAGCTAAACGGCTTTAACCTACACAGGTAAGTCTAATCATGACATTTCATATGCATTTTTATCTCATGTATATTGTTGATATTTATTATTCATATCTGAGATGTATTCCGGCTGTAAAAATCTAAGGGCCTGAGAAGCTACTAGCTTTGTTGATAAGTTTGGTTAAACGAGCAAACGAAAGTTGTTGCTATTTTATACTGTTTATCGACAGCTTTGATTTATTTTTTGTATTCCTACATACGACTCGATGTTGCAGTTATTAGGATAAGGCACTGATTGAAAATGTGCCCAGCAGGACACTGATGAAGACGTTAGGAAACTGATTGCTGGCGGCTAAATAATTAGCTTGAAACAGGCCATAAATGTGTCAAGTGGACGGAAGTAAAATTCAACTTCCTGTTATCTATCAGAGTAAGAGCTTCAGTGAGGCGCTAAATTAACTTCAAATATTTTTTGTAGATTTTACAAAATGTTATTTATTATTTTATATTGACTGTATCCTCTTATATGCAAATGTTTAAAACATTGTCAATTATTTCAAGACTAAGATCAAACATGTGGCGTCAAATACGTTTAAAGTGAGTGATTGAACAGCCGTTGTGTATTATATGAAAAATTCAGATTAGTAGACTGTATTTAGCTCATTTCACTGCGGTACATTGAGCGTGGCATTGATATTGATAAAAAAAATCCAGACAGCTTTTATTTTGAATATAGTCGAGCCGCTTTCCGGTAATTTCTGTTGCAAATCTTTGATATGTGATGTTTGACAAGCGCGGTTAGCTAGTTGGCTAATTCGAATCTTAAGCCACTTACCCTGGGTGACACAGTGAGTGTTTACATTAACTCTTGGTGTGCTTTATTTGATCTTGACATACATTTTAATTACAATGCTTTCTCCCGAGTCAGTCTGCATTTTTTTATAGTTTTAAATTTATCTTCGAAATGTCCACAAACGTTAGCTACCGTGTTGACATCAATTGACTGCTAACGTTACTTACCTAGTTCGTAAGGTTCAATAATGGCAATAAAAATGTAAAGCATGTGTGTTTTAAAATGTGAGCACATCATCTTGTTTGTGGAGATTTATTCTCCATCCGTTTAGGAATAAACGATGAAATAAAGAAGCATGATACAGAGTCATTTAAGCTTTGTTCTGTGGTTGCAGATTAAGTCAATAAATTCTCCTCTTTCGCTGCTTTAACGCTGCTTTCCAACACGATACGGTGCTGTTCAGTTTGGAAGATAAGATGGAGGAAGAATAGCTGACCCACTTACAAAAAAAATGAGGCTTTACTGAGAAGAGCCATTTGTTGACATGTGATAAGGAACTTATTGACATATCAGTACAAGCTGTGTTGTAAAACAAGAACAATTTATTCCTGTGTGTTAAATAGAGAGTTGAATGGAAATATTGTAAACATGTAAGTGTTAATATCAGACAAACAGATGCTTGTTTAGTTTTTTTATTCCCACTAATCAGTGTCTACGTTTAGGTTCAGATTCTTCAGAAATTGGAATACAAATCTTATTATTCTAATATTAATTTAGATCATTTTCTGGCTCATGAAGGATGTGGTGAGTGAAAGTTGAAAAGTTCAGTTATGTAAACAAAACTAAGACAATTGTTCACACTTTGTTTCAAGTATCACATTGAAAATTATTTTCTGTTTGTTTGGGTTTTTTGTTATTGCATTTGATTTACATCCATCTTCTCCAGAGTAAGGCCGGGGACAAGCAGGTGTAAAAGACAATAGATGGATGGATGATATGGGGGACACATTATTATGGCATTACTTTTTGTGAGTGACTGAGAACCTTCACCAGCATTTTCAGGTCAAACACTGTTTTCAGTTTTACTGTAATAAATGTTGTCTGTAAAAAATAAAGTAAATCATGTTTTTATCTGACATCGTCTGTGCTGAAGATAAAGTATTTGGTTTTGTATAATATTAAATTAATATAAGTTTTCCTAATCCAGTCACTGTCTCAGTTTTAATTGTTTTTATAGACTCAAGAAGCCTTCAATGTAAGATGAATGCTGAGGACAAGCTGGAGGGTATGCTGCTCAAGTGCAGCAGTGGAGGGATTGATGGGAGTGGGAGAGTCAGTCTGGGCGCCGGAGGAGGGCTGGTGGTGATGACCCTCGGGGAGCGATCGCTAGCAAACCACCCTTTGTTGGCTGAGGACGAAGATGACGACGATGACGATGATGAAGACTTGACTGGAAGCTCTTTGGTTACTCACGACCTGGTTCCTCCAGAGCAGCTGATGATGCAGGAGAAGGTGACTAAGAATGGTGCAGGAAGAGAAGAGGATGGAGGAGGCAAGATGGGAGTGCATTTCCCCCTAAAACTCACCAATAAGTTACCGTGCTTGCTTCACATGCCTGTGAGTTCATTCACTGCTATTTTGTCTTTATAGTCTTCTCTTTCTGTGGTGACATTCTGTGAGTTTGAGCTCTGAATCATAAAGCTGTGTTTAATATTTTTCAGTCATTAGTCATTAAATGTCCTGACAATCTCTGGTCCTGCTTTTCTAGTTGAGCATCAAGCAGGAGCTGAAGCTTTCTGACCCAGCTGTCCACATTAAGAAGGACAAAAAAGCTATGAAGGACCTGTCGGTGTGTCCCAAGAAGAAGAAACGGAAGCAGCGCTCACCAGCAAAGGTACAAATCAATGTTTCCTCCCATCAAACTCACCCACTTGTAAAAGTGTATAAAATGTAAGTGACACTTCAATATGTCTTTGATCTTCTTGCTGTTGTAGATTCTCAACATGAATGACGATGGATCTGTGAGCGTCCCGAACCCCAAATGTCACATTTGTGTTCACTGTAATGCTGCGTTTCGAACAAATTACCATCTCCAACGACACGTCTTCATTCACACCGGTAGGAAATGAAACAACATTTTATATTTTCAAAACAGATGTGTAGAAAATTAGCTTTGAAGCTAAAAATCTGAGTGGGCTTCATGTTCATGTAGGTGTTTGTTGTTATTTATTTACAAACTGTAGGTGAAAAGCCATTTCAGTGCAGCCAGTGTGACATGCGCTTCATTCAGAAATACCTTCTGCAGAGACATGAGAAGATTCATACTGGTGGGTGAAGAACAAATATTCTCTAAGCATTCACAAGCATTTGGCCTGTTATTCCAGTCTGATGGAGGTGGTTTTGTTTAGGAGAGAAACCTTTTCGCTGTGATGAGTGTGGGATGAGGTTTATCCAGAAGTATCACATGGAGAGACACAAGAGGACTCACAGTGGAGAGAAGCCCTATCAGTGTGACTACTGTCACCAGGTATAGACCTGCTGTTTACATGGAAACACTCAGGGGCCTTTTAAAAATCTTTAAAAACATCCATCCCTTTCAGTGGCTAAAAAAGTTATCTTCTCAGTTAATGTAAAGAAAATTGATTTGAAATGTTATAAATCTGATGATTGATCATTTAAACCTCTGATACTTGAAATAATCATTTTAACAGAGTTTAGTCAAAACCTTACTTGTCAGTTTTCTCACCAGTGAATGAATTTTGATTTCCTAAAACCAAAAATCTCAGTTCCATATTTCAATCAGCTGCAGTAAAACACTGGATAAGGAACCAGAACAATCTAGAATTACCCAGATTCAGTTAGATTGCTTTGTGTAAAGTGTAAAGTATGTTTAGTGTCTGTTTATTGTAATAAATGCCACCTTTCTGTTTTCTGTCTCCAGTATTTCTCCAGAACCGACCGGGTTTTAAAACACAGACGAATGTGTCACGAAAACAGAGAAAGGAAGATGAACAAGACGGCTGGTAAAGTTGGCCCGTTCAACGAAGCAGATTCTTTAGGGTCTTCGTTTCTACCCAAAGAGTGTTCACTACCCAAGAAAAAACGTCAAAAATGTGCCGAAAAGACTTTAAGCACTTGTACTACAGCTCAAACAGAGAGGCCCTCGTTTGGTGTGGAAGAAGGTGAAGAAAAGGAAGAGCAGAGTCGAGATAAACTCGAGAGTTCGTCACTATACGCTGTTTCCTCTAAGGTTAAACATGAATATGTGATAGCTGACTACTCTGTGGAACTTCCTGAAGACGCAGCCAGCCAAGATGAAGAATCGACACCGGAGGAAACGACACCACCTAAAATAGTACTGAAAAAAGTCCCTAAGAGGAGTCTTAAACAGTCCAGCGAGCACCCCCCTCCCTGCTTACCCTCTTCTTTGTCCTCATATGAGGAAAATGATAAAGTGGGACAATACACTTTTGAAATCGTGGATAAACAAGACCTGTTACATGTAGAAGGCAACTCTGAACTGGAATCAGCTGAAACTCTTCAAGGAGGACCAACAAAACCAGCAGCCAGCAGCACAAACTACGACGACGCCATGCAGTTTCTCAAGAAGAGGCGTTACCTTCAGGCTGCTATGACCAACAACAGTCGGGATTACAGCTTGAACACGAGTAGCATCTCTTCTCAGCCGTCTGTCACACAAACTGTGGTGTCAACTGTCATCGACGAAACTGTTCCTGCCACCATCCTGGAGCCCCAGCCAGTCAGCGCTGAAATAAAGACCACTCACGAGAAAAACGTTTTACCCGATGAGGTTCTTCAGACGTTGTTGGATCACTACTCCAATAAAGCTAATGGCCAATCAGACATTTCCTTTAGCGTTGCTGATACAGAGGTGACCTCAAGCATATCTATTAATTCTTCTGACGTTTCAGACAGCAGCCCTGTTGAAAGCCTCGGGACCTCCAGCGCCCAGACTCAGCCGCCGACTGAAAAAGTCAGTCTTTTGCAGGAATACTCCAAATTTCTCCAACAAGCCCTGGAGAGGACCAGCCAGAACGACAGCTACCTGACCAGCCAGAGCCTCAGCCTGGTCTCTGAAAACCCCACATTAGCTGGACAGCCTCTGTTCTCCACTGAGAAACAGTTCTCCTCCCCCAGCAGGTTCAAATCAGGCCTGAGTTCTCCACTAAGGTCCACGTTGGAAAAACCTCACTTTGGATTACTGGTGGGAGACTCACAACACTCATTTTCATTTTCAGGTGACGAGACCACCCCACCCCCTGCTGTGTCCCCAGCTGAGGAGGACTTTCTGGAACAGGTCTCACCCTCTAAAAAGACAGATTCTTCACAAGGGATACTGCAAACTTTCCAAATAAGTTCCTTCGATCAGAACTTCAAATCACATTTTCAGACATCAAGATCCACGTCCTCGCAGTTTTCTGTCGCCAACGGGCAAGTCGGCGTTCGGGGACACAGCACAGACTTCTCCGAGTTCCCTTTAGGTTGCGTCACTGAAAGCAGGTCTCAACTGAACTCCTCCCCCGACGTTTCAGCCAGTGAATCATTTGGTTGAAGAAAAAGGGGATTTTTGTTGTTTGTTTTTTTGATAATTTTAGCAGCACTTTATCTCATCAGTCTTGTTTTGCCAAATCAAATCCTCTCACAATTATGTGTATTTTCTTTATTTAAACCTTTAATAATATACTTAGACCTCATAAACTCAGATTTTAACCATCATTTCTTATTTAAAAAAAAAACTTGTTCTGGGATGTCCACTTAGAGGTTAAGTGACCAAAGTATAATGCAAACAGTGAATATACTCAGTGTATTTTTAACGCGGAGGTCCGTTTGCCTTGCTCAGAAATCACTTATAAAATATGACCTTTTATTAAGTAGAACCTTTTCAACCAAAACAACTTTGATCTATTGAGCATATGGACCTTGTTCTGTGTTTACTCACTCCCCCAGTGGTCATAATGTTACGGCCAATACGCAGGCTGTACGTCCTTTCTTTTCCTAACTCTCCTTGCAGTATATCTATAAATAGAACTTAGTTTGTATTCAACAGGCTCCTTATTGCAGCTCTTAAATTATTTCTGACTTAGCAGCACAATCGTTCCTCACTTTATGTTTTAGTCACTTTACCTTTACCTGAAAGGAAGATTTCCACTAGATGTGGATAAAAATATATATAAAAATGGTACAAGTTTGACTTGATTTATCTGTCTGTTAAACTGAGTCTAATTCGGTTTATGTGACATTCAAGAGCGTAAAAAATTTCACATGTTTCACTCTATAATCTAGTTTTTGGCTTCCGAACAGCTGCAGACATGAAATGGTTGCAGGATAAATCTTATTATTTTTTAAGTATTAGATGCGTAAGATCACGGCAAGATTGTGCTTCTTTTTTCTTTTTTTTTTCTTTCTTTTTTTACACAATTTGCACGTTCTTCTGTCCCGAGAATCTGATGAAGACAAACGTTCTGAGACGTTTAAATTACAGATCATGCTCTGTGCTTTGGTCACTTACACGGATGAAGCTCTTCGTCTTGTTTGAGCTTCTTGGCAGTTTATGGATGTGAAAGTCTTTTTTGGGGAGCTACAGCATTTAAAAACAACACATTTCACAAATGATGTTAGTTCACGTTGTCATTAATTTAGATTTTGTGCCTTTTTTTTTCTTTTTTCAGCACTTCGTTTCACTCATTTCCGTAAATTTCGATTTTTATCATGTTGTGTGCTTCAAGGCTAATAATTCCTTTTGCACAGTAACCATATAAGCTATCAACTCATTCACTCTGTATGTCGAAGCTTTATTTATTTTAAGTCTCAAAAAGAAAAATACTATTTGAAAGGAAATGGCATTTCACTGACTGTTTTTATGACTAAAATCCAGTTTAATTCCCAGTTTTTGTCAGAATCTATTAACTGTATTTTGTCACACTGCGTTCCGTTTGTATGACGTCTTCGGCGTGATCGTGTTTAGGAGTTTGGGATCGTTGTTAATCTCCCTCTTGTTACAACTCTTCTGACAATCAGGGACTGACGGCGCCGCGTTCATGGTCAAATAATTTCCTGGTCATTATCGATCATTCCCTGTAGAATGTATAGAAAGTATTCTGTAAATATGTTGTAAAGTTTTTATGTTCTGCAAAGTACTGTTTATCATCGGGGGGTGAAGGTGCGCGCAAGAGACACTTTTTGTCAGTGGAAGACGCATTTGTTTTTTAGCATTTCATTGATTGAAACGGAGAACTGCTTCGCTGTCTGACGAGATGAAACTATTCGTCTCTTGAAAAAAAAAAAAGCACTTTTTACTGCAAAGTTGTCAAAAGGATTTTTTAAATTTGGAGATCAGATTCACGGCAGTTTGACTGAATTATGACACCCGGTTGAAGTAGAACCAGTTTTATTTGAAACCATGTTCCCAAAGCACAACACAGATTAAGTTCTTCTGTTTTTGTAAAGTAATTAAAGTGCACAACTGTCAGACATCCATAAATCATGTGAATAGTTGTTTTTTAATTTAATTTTTCTTTTTTTTACTTAACTATTGTCAGTCTTCTGACCACAAGTGTCCTTGTATAAGCTGGAAAAAATATTTGTTTTATGTAAAAGGAAAAAAAAAACTGTACTATAGTTTTTTTTTATAAAATATTTTTGAAACCTGTCATTTAAGGCACTGATGTGTACAGGAAATGAAACCGAATCACTCTTCCTACCCTCATTTATCTCTTTATGACTTGCTTCTGTTGAGATCTTTCAGTCACAGATAAGAATTGGAACATTTTTGTACGTTTTAAAGGAAATACTGACAGATGAGCCCTCTGCTTTGTTATATGGTTTGTCAGACGTTAGGTTCTTTTGCATGGTCCCTGGCTTGTTAGGTTGAGTGAATGTTTCTTGAATAATGTGCAGCTTTAAATTTAGCTGATTAATCAGTCAATTAACCCGATTTGATTAGAGCTTTGCGATATATATTATGATTTGTACGCTGACTAAATTGTTTTGATTGTTGTGTGTCTTGTGTCCTTATGAATAAAGTTATTTACAGTATATAAAGTTGAATTGCTTTTTTTTTATATAAATGACACAATTTAATAGTTTGGGTTTTATTCTGTTGAAAACAAATTGAGAAGGTCAGACTGCTACAAAATATATATATTTTTTTACATTAATTCGGCTATTTGTTTAATTTTATTAGGTCAAAATTATTAGAAATAGAAGTTTTGCTTCAAGTTGAATGACACTTTTTTGCATAGATTTTTACATCTGTGCTTTAGTCAGTAAGAGTGTCAAACTTTAAGTTAAAGGGTTATTTAGTTTTGGCTGATTTCATTTTTTTTCCTGTTCGGTGTAAGTTCATTGGGTATCAGATGTTAGACGGATCCCGTTATGCTGGTGCACAGATCCAGCAACACAGCCAGAGGATTAGCAAGCAGAATTTTGAAAAATGAAGTCCAAAAATAAAAGCAAGTTTTTTCCCAGCTCTAATCGTTTATCAGCTTTTCTTGCTTCTGGGCCTTTTGCCAAAACCAACACAGAATCCTTGTGTAAATGCTGCAACACGCCCTGAAAGGTGAGCAGACATGAAGGTAGAACCAGCTGCTAGAACACAGTCTGTTCTACATCACGTCTGAATTCATGTTATTTGTCCTTTTCCATCAGCACGGAACGGAATGACACTGTGAAAGGTAATGTTTTGGTATTATTTATTTATTTATTTGAAAAAGCTGCAGAAATGATAGGAGACCGAAGTATTTAAAGACAGCTGACTTTCTCGTTCTTTTTATGTAAAAAAAACAAACACTAACTCCACCTTCCATAGCGTCAAAAACTGGTTCAAGTGTTGAGGAATTACAACATATTTCACACGCTTTTAATTTATTCTCCAATTTTGAATTGTGATCCAGATGTAAAAGTAAAATTCCGAATCGGAAGCGTCATGTTAAAACTGCTGACTTGGCTTGATCGTCTTCTCCCTGTCGGGACACGTAAAGCGCACCTTGCATCCGGGTGATCTCCTGCTGCACCTGTCGCTCTTTCACACAACAGATCGCTTCCTCAACTTGTCGCTCATACAGGTAGAAAACCACGTGATTAATGTGATCCCATTCAGTCGATCTTTGGAGGTGGAAATGGAAACCCCGCCTGTTGGTTGGACTGGACACACCTGGGACAGGGAGCGAGATCATGGGACAAAGCTGCTGAAGGGTGGGTCAGCTGACAGCAAGGCAAACAAACACGTGCACGATCTGTTCCACGAGGACGCACAGGTGAGATGAACGTCATCTCAGATTTCCAGGATATTTACTGTGCACACATTAAAGTTTGGACTTGTAGAGTTTGACGTCAGACAGGAACATGTAAATGTAGACACATCTGTTAATTTGTGTGTGTGTTAGGGGTTTCACCAGGCCTGCCAGCCCTGGTGGAAGATCAAGCTGTTTGTGTGGGAGCCGGTGCTTTTTGGAACATGGGATGGAGTTTTCACCACCTGCATGATCAACATCTTTGGTGTGGTTCTGTTCCTGCGTACCGGCTACCTGGTGGTCAGTGAAAAACATCTGTTTGTTGTTGCTCATCACATCACAACACTTAAAAAAAGTGTGAAATTTCATCCATGATTATTTCTCTCCCATAAATTTGTTGCTTCAATGTTAAACTGACCTTGTGATGCAGATTCAAGGATTGTAACAGCTTTTCAGTCTAATTTAAGGGCTCAGATATAGTTTCCCATGTGGGAGACAGGGTCTCTCATCCAGACCGAGGGGCATCTTATTAGAAATTTCATGCTTGTTTTTGTGTGAAGGGAAGCAGTGTAGCTAAGCATGGCTGATGGCTTTGATTAAAACACCTGCTCACCATTTTATTTTTCTATTAGAGCCGTAGAGACACAAGTAAGGGCGAGTGACAAGCATCTGAAGTCTGCTGTGCACAAACTGAGGACATTTCATGGTCATTCATTAACCCCCTGCAGATTGGCTTCATGCTAAAGGCTAAAATATGAATAAAAAATAAAGTTTATAACCTGTTTTTAAATATATAAAAGACAAAAATTGGATAGTTCAGTGATTAAGTACATTAACTAGTTACGTTTAAGACCCATCAGTGGTTATTAGCAGTTTCATATATGCATGTCATGTGATAAAAAGACTTTTTGTGTTGTGTCATGACCTCATCAGGGGAACACGGGCGTGCTGCTGGGCCTGCTCCTCGTCTCTATGGTCGTCTTGGTTGCTTTAGTGACCGTGATGTCGGGGATCGGAGTTTGTGAGCACTGTGGTGTCGGGAGTGGAGGGATCTACTCTATGATCTCCACCGTCCTGGGTGGAAGGGTGGGGGGCACAGTTGGGCTTCTTTATGTGTTTGGACAGGTGAGTGATTAAAGATGAAGTGTTTATTCTTATTTCACTATCTGTTGCATTTATTTGGCGCTGCTTCCTGTCATGCAGTGCGTCGCCGGCGCCATGTACATCACAGGCTTCTCTGAGTCAGTGACCGAGCTGCTGGGACTCCAGAGCCAGTGGGCAGTGCGTTGCATGTCGGCAGCGGTGCTCTTAGCTTTGCTTGGGATTAACCTGGCAGGTGTGAAGTGGATTGTCAGACTCCAGCTGCTGCTGTTGGCCGTGCTGGCGGTCTCCACTCTGGATTTTGTCATTGGAACCTTCACACACCTCGATCCAGGTAGGACCGGACTCATGATCAGTTTGGCTGTTAATCAGTTTTTTAGTAAACTAAGTTCAGCACTTCTCAAAGAATTGTGTAAATTCCCATAAGTCCAAAACAGCAATTTGGATTGACTAATTGATCTAAAGAATTAATTATATATAATTCTATTATGATAATGCTTCTGCAATAGTAGTTCTTTTTCTTTTTGCTGTTTAAAACAACCTACAGATTTGGATCTCCATAACATTTTAACCCATTATTCAAATCCTTTTTAACCATATGTTGTATGTAACATCGCTTTTATGGTATGTAGGAACCTCTTACTGAACGGTCCAATTATTACTCAAAATTAGACTCTGAATCCAGATGAGTTGGAGAGATGATGTGTTGGGTGGAGGGCAGAACCAAAATAAATAGCAATATGGAGAACTGTGAGATCACAGGGAACGTGAGATTACTGACAAATAAAATGAACGAGCATGGAAACACATGCATTTGACTGAGTGGCAGCAGGACGTCTCTATATGAGTGTTAGATGTGTAAAAGTGAGAGAGAAGAGATTGTAGTGTTCATTAACAGCAGATGGTGCAATTCTGAGCACATTATTAAGAAGGAGAAGCTTAACCTTTAAATTTATATTCAGAGAATACAAATGATAAAACACTTCAAAGCAAATCAAGGAAAGAATGATGGATGTAGTACTGAAGGCGGAGCAACTGTCTGAATCTGGATTAACATTCTGATTCTATGAAAAATGAAATGTTTTTTTTTGAGGCTTGATCAAAAAGTACTGAGATTTTTCACAACCAAAGTGTGAGGCTGGACTTCAGATTTCTCGTCATGACACAATCAGTATAGGAGACACCTGATGTGGGTGTGGCTAAATAAATTAGTAATGTTAAAAGCTTGAGTCTACGTTGAACGGTGTGGGCGTGGCTTAATGTCAAATTATGACTTCTCGTCATAAAACATGAAACTGTAGCGAGTCACATGTTTGTAACTGATATGCCCCAAAATGGCAGTTTAATTATAGTCGGGTGTTCAACACATTGATTGCTCAATGTTCAGATTTTGCTTTTGCCCCACCCACCGGAAACAGGAAGTGACATGGTTTGTTTGAGAACGCCAAACTATGTCAGATAACATACAGGTTAATGTTACTGGAAATGAAAAACTATGACTTTTACCTGGATGGCTTGGTAAATTTTAACATTTAACAATGACACAAAATGTTTTGTAAACAAATGCTGTATATCAAAATTTTGGAAAACTTAGAAATTCACTTTATTCAAAATGTGAAAAATCTGTTATCTATTATGGCCAGTAGGTGGTGCTCTAGTATCACTTTTATTAGAAAATCAATATGTTTTCTGATTAAAAAATAACCTGTTTTTCTATCATTTGATGAGTCTCTTCTTTTTAGTTGTAACAAATTATTTATATATTTTGAATCAGAGCAAGTTTTAGCCTTTGATGTGTTTATCTGACATATTCTTTAAAAAAAAAAAAAAAAAGATTGCATCCCCCTCTTGGCCTGCAGGAACTCCTTTCCCACATTTCCTGTGTTCAGTGGTTATCAACTTCCTGTCCAATAGGAAGAGAAAAGTCTTCCTACCAGTCAGTGACTAACACATTTTATTCATCGTTACTCTCTTTGTGCTTTCCTTGAAAATGCAGACGTAATAAAATGTCAATAAATCTACAGGTTTTCCTCCAAACTGTGAAATAATTAGACCACTTGGAGCAGCTTTATTACCCCAGGAGCCACTCAAACCAGACTCTGGTCCTAAATAGACCTGAACCCTCACCCTGTCTGCTGTATAGAACAGTTAGTAGATTTCAGCTCTGAGGAGCTGAGAGAGAATCAGCCACAACAGCTCGTGCAGGTTTTTCCTATTAAAAGCTACTTACATGTTGTGGTGACTTCATGTTTGGCAGAGAACCATTAGATCTACTAAAAAACTGAAATGGCCCAGATTAGCTTAAACTCACTGAACGCTGCGATGCATCCTGTAGAAAAAGAGGCTACTGCCAAACTGATGTGGTGAGGGTTTGATAACATGTTGACTGTGTTCACGCTGCATTGCTGCTGTGGAAGGTTTCACAAAATCTTGTGCACATTCTGAATGTGTTGATACAAATATCTCTCTTTATTTCAGTTCTTTAACTCATTTTTATGTTTTGATACAAAACTGAAGGAATAAAGACACCATGTTTAATCATTATTAGGTGCTTAATTAGTTCTATTCCAGCATCATAATGGGTAAAACCAACGCATCACACAGTTTGGAATTAGTCAGTGTTGTTTAGGATGGGGGGGGGGGTCCGATTTTAGGTGTAGTAAATGTACTACCACCACCTTACTGCAACCAGTTGGTTTCAACCACCAACTCTTCTTATTGTGATAAAAAAATTAATCACAACCATTCACGCCTCGCCCTGTCCCTGTAGTTTAAGCCCCCCCTACAGAGCAGAAGACCATAATAATGGGCTCTTTGGGTTTTTGGTTTTGGGTGTTAACCAGACTCACCCACATTTTTCGAAGATGAGAAAGAAAGAAGACCGGGATTAAGATCTGAAGCCTTTTTACTCCAGAGACCCTCACATCATCTTTCTGTGTGATCCCAAATGTAATACATAGCTTTCAATCATCCCAGTGGGAAGTGCCCCACCTCGCTAAAATCACAGCCTGCCCCAGTGCTCCATGCACCGCAGTTTATACTGGTTAGGGTGGGAGGTCAGTTAGACGTGGGGAGCGGCCTCAGATGCTCATGTAATCTGACTACACATTCCAGTCTGCATCAGAGGAATGCTGCTCGCAGCGAGGAGCTCCACTCTATCTGTGCACAAGCAACACTCTTCTTCTGCCAAACCCCATTTGCACTAAATTTGAGGGTAAATTATTGTCATTAAGACAAATGTATTAAAACATTGCTCATAATGGGTTTCCAGGAACAGGTGGGTGGGTCTAAGCGCTTGTAGAATCACATTCACTGAGGTTAGTTTGTTCAGGTGTTTTGAAAATTATTTCAGGTTGATTCTGAAATTGGTGCAGAATACATATTAAAGTGAAATTTAATATGGTGAGCTGAAGCATTTTTAGAAGAGATTTCTTCCCAGTAGGACGTGACCAGAAAACTTCCTTGTGGAGACTTCCATGAGGCATCCTAACCAGATGCCCAAACCATGAAGGTAAAGATCTGGTCCAGTGGTCCACGACCGCGGCGTAGACACAGTACTCCTCCTGAACCTGAAGTTTGACAATCTGTTGGATCCTTGTCTCCAACACGGGAGGAAACTTTCCCTGAGAGCCTGAGAACTCTGATCCCCTAGTTGGAACACTCTCCAGTCCCCTTTTTGAAAACCGGGACCACCAAACCAGTCTGCCACTCCACAGGCATTGTAACCATCCCTCATGTGACATGGAAGAGACGCGTCATCCATGACTGTGAGCCATTTATCCAAAGTTTTTATTTTCCAGTAAATTGAACAAACAAGATCAAATGACAAACTTTCACTAAAGAAACAAATGGAAATGAATTGTGCCTCTTTTTAAAAAGATGAAAATACTTAAATGAACAAAACAAAACATGTTTATGTACAGCATCTCTTCAACTTAGAGGATTCTACATATGATGTGAAACACAATGAAGTTGTCATCTATAGTGTGCCGTGTGCTTAACGGAGGCCAAACTGCAAATTTTTGACCTCCAACTAAACAAACTGGTCTTTACATGTGATGGTGGTGGAATGGGGGGGGGGGGGG